>JAJJMC010012048.1:8793859-9077033 GCA_023531435.1 Papaver californicum
TTCTCTGTGTTTGTGTTTCTCTGTTACAGGAAGGTACTTTTCCAACATATGGGATCTTCAAGATGACTCCTCATGTCTGCGAGAAATTCATGCAAGATGTACTGCCTGTAGCTAGTACCCCCTTCGATTTCTATTTTTTTTACTTTTATTTTGAGACCAGTTTTTTGTTGTGTATTATTTCACACAGGAAGGATCTTGAAGATCTTCAGCAGTGCACTCTACTTAATGGATTAAAGCCTTGTGTTTTGGGATAATGATGTCTGACCATCCGTGGACCTTTTTTTTATTTTCTGTAATGTAGCAGTTTTTTTTTTGATATAACTCCCATTTGAGTCATTGTTTTGTAGATTATTAGCTTAATAACCCGTAGATCAATTTTTATGGGTCTATAAGGCAACTAAATTATGACATTGTTCTAATACCGAAGTATCTAGAAGATACTATTCAAATATCCTAAATGGGTATTACACCCAAATATTAAGCCAACAACTGACGGAAATACCCTTTGCTTACGTGTTAAATCTAATACTCTTGGATGGTGGTTCGGTTGAATTAGTGCTTGTTATGTTTTGAATTAGTTGGAATACGCGAATTATTAAAAACCATAAAATTAACATACTCACTGGGAGAAATCAGTGGAATGATTGAAATTCCTCCTCTAATTCTTAGAATTTTAGTCCCTGATCGAATACTCAGCAACAGTAATAAAAACTTGAATCCAGGTTTACATTTTGGAATTGATTAAGATTTATTTAAACACTGTCATCCAAATCTAACTAATCTGGACGATATGGTAAAGCCGGATAACAAAAAATCCATTTGATATTTGTTTATCATTTGCAGAGCTCGGGACTTGAGAGAGTGAGGTTTTGACAAATTAAGTTGAGAAAATGAAGTTTCATTGTAATTTTTTTAATTATTTTATTAATAAAAAGGTTTGGTTGAGTCATAAACGATGTTAGGAAGGTTGGGTCGATCTCGGGAAGTTAAAAAGATCGAAAAAAATCAAATCAGATTTATTTTTTTCTGCTGCTGATGAAGAAAACGAAGAACAGAGAAAAGGCAACGGTTTCTTCAACCCATTAGCAACGTTGTTCTTCAGCTTTACAACGTTTATCTTCAGCTGTAACGGTTTCTTCAACCAATTAACAACGTTGTTCTTCAGCTTTGCAAAATTTATTTTCAGTTGCAACGGTTTCTTCAACCAATCAGCAACGTTTATTTTCATCTTTGCAACGTTTATCTTCAGCTTTATTGTAACAGTTAATTTGTAACACCAAAAAACGTTGCAGATTTCATGTTTTGTTGTTTTTTTTTTTTTTTCTTCTTCTCAAGCATTTTTGAGCCATGTACCAAATATTTGAGAGTGTTTTGAGCATGATGATACTAGTTTCATACTAGTATAAACATGGATGAAAACAAATTCAAGCTAGGATGCAACCAGATTCATCATTGCTATTTTCGAATATTTTTTTTCAATTTTATTTTAAACCAGGATGCAACCAGTTTCATCCTAGCTATTATTCGAATAGTTTTTTTCAATTTTATTTTAAACCATGATGCAACCAGTTTCATCCTAGCTATTATTCGAATATTTTTATTTTCTTAGTTTAAAACAGGATGCATCCAGTTTCATCCAAGCTATTTTTTGAATAAATTTTTCTATTTTATTTTAATTCAGGATGCAACCAGTTTCATCCTAGCTATTTTCTTTCGATTCCGAATTTACTATCAACAATGAATCTTGTTTTGAAGAGAATTTAAAATCGGATATATATTTTAAAAGTTATGAGTTTTTTTGTGATTTTTTTTTAAATTGGAGAGAGAAAGGATAAAAAAGAAATAAATTTAAAAGTGAGGGATATAATTGTCTAAATTCTTTTGTGTCCGTTTCACTCATCCCTAATTTTTACAAATCCATTAAAACCATAAATTAGGGAATCTTGGACAATATATCTTGGTCAATAGGTCCATTTTCCGATTGTTTTGTCATTTAGAATTTCTGTTTTGGTTGTTGTTTACATGTCATCCATTGGTTATAGGTGAGTTCCGCTTGGAAGGGTGCGTGACAGAGTTCAAAGTAGTGTAGTTTCATCATTCGGAAGCATTGAGTGAATTTTATTGGGGACGAAGTATTTAACGAATCCTAACATTGTTCTCAGCATGAGCATGGTACAGCTGCCCATTGCACTAAGGAAGGCTAAAGTTTAATATACGTGATTCTAACCCCTGAATTTTCCAATAGAAATTTAAAGGGGTATCTTTTAGTAAATTTAGTCTTTTCTCGAAGAATGTTATAAAACAGAATGGCGGGTTGCTAGCTGCACATCCAGGAGAGTGCAGAAGTTGTTAGGCAAAGTACTCGGGTTTGGTGGAATGTTGTTAGCTCATTTTCTTTTGGAAGAAACACTAATTTTCTTTCTTTTTAATTCTTTTTCTTTTTCTTTTTGCTTATCCTATGATACCCTTTATTTAATTTTTCTTATTAAAAAAGATTACTCTATTTAAATCAATCTCCGATGAGTAAGATAGATAAAAGATGATATTATATATCGTTAATTTTTTATTAAGAGTTATCATATAAATTAACAGGTAATATACAATCTATTTTCTACTGGAAAATCCGTATTTTGTAAGATATATATAACACGAATTTTTTTTTTGATTCAAATCTATTTAGTTGTGGAACACTGATTTAGATGTATTCTGAAATATTTCTTGTAGCTCTAATTTTTTTAGCCGGAATTTTTATCAATGATGAAACTTTTATAATTTTGTTAGTTTTTCTTTTGCTTTTTAATAATTTTTTAAAAAATGAAAATAAAATAAAAATAATTCAACATACATAAAATGTCCGTTCAGTGTTTATGGAAGTATAAAATATAAACCTTATAAAAACAAAGAAAATGGAATTGGTAAAAACTAGGTGCACCATTAATTTCCATTGATTATAAAATTATAATTTCTTATTTTAAGTTCCAGTTTTTTCCATCTTTGAAATCTTTCAAAATCTTTGAATGAATTAAAAATCCAAAATTAATAAAAGAGGATACCAGTATTAATGTGATGATACCAATTCATACTAATAAAAGATTTTTAACCCTTAAATCTCTAGAATGGTATCCCATAAAATATGGGTATCCTCCTTTAACAATTACCAAGATAATCTCTCTAATCCAGAGAGCAATTAAAAGTCATTCCCCTTTCGTGCCAAAAATTGAAAGCCATACCCTTTTTTGACAAAAGTCAACCATGTTGATGGAAATTCATTGACTCAAAACCAACTCAAGCTAACTAATATAGCTAATAGATAAAATATCCTTACAATGTCAGGCCAAACAATGTCTAAGTCTCTTTGTGGGTTATAAAATCTTGAACAGAATTTATAGGGTTAGACTTAGATACCCGGGGCCTGTCCCAATCCATCAATCACGTTCTGTATATATTTAAGCCGGTGTCGACTTTGGAAAATTTCGTGGTTGTTTTATTGCTGTCTTTGTGGAAATGTCTAAAGATTGTATCCTTCCTTCATCGTCACTCTCGTACTCCCCTAGAAATATGTCCTAGATCTGCAGCAGTTGAGACATATTGGAAGAAAAAAAATTATGTGGCAAATTCTTGGTATAACAAGCATTTTCGAAATAGCCCCCAGTAAATCATCGACTCATTGCAGACGTTTCAAAAACGTACTAAAAGAGTATAAATCTACACTAGCTCTAGACAGATATCAGGAAAAACATAAAGAAAAAATCGATCTCAAATTTTATCTTATACACATCATTAGTAAGTCTCGAATATGCCCCACTTCTCACCCCATGAGGTTAGCAGGGGCCACCATTTGTATGAGTCGGTTTTTGTCAATGTTCTGGGTCTGTTTATCATTTTTGATAAATCTACTCTACTACTCTATTGACAAGCTGAAAGTTGAAACTAACCAAGGTTCAACTTGCCCTACTCTGTTAGCCAATTTTGTCCCACAAACTTTTCTTTAATTCGAAAACTTGTTTTTCACTTTAACCCTGTTACTGTTTACTGTTCACTAAATACTTCGAATAGGGTTACAGTGGGTACACACGGTTCAACATGGCTCTGGTTGAGCCATATTCCTCATGTCCAAATTTTACTTTCTCCAACTAATCTTTGGTACTTTGTAACAAGACATAAATATTTCCGTTTGTTGTGTCTTGTTGATATTGCTGTCTTCATGTCTTTGTTCTTTGAGCAAATAGTTACTAAACTGAACTATTCTATATAATGATTACTAAATTACTAAAATTGTGTCTTTGCTTTTTTCTTATTACTAGAATCATGACTACTAGGGGTGGATTACCAATTCTATGGGGTTGCCAATCCAATAGATCTAGGGTGAGGAATATTTTATTTTTTCTGGATTTGGTAGCTCCCATACAATTCAGTGTTCTTCTTTAGAGCATTCCATAGTCATGCGGCGACCAAAGAGTAAAAACTAGATTTTTTTGGTTATTATCCGTGTGAAACGCAATGATGGATGAGTATAATTTGGTCAAGAGTTAACAAAATTTACGTCTGAAATTAGATGTATGCTAGAGAGACGTTTGTTCGTCGAGTGGTTGCGTACTGAAATGTTTGGTTTGGGCGGACGTTTGATCAACGCTCAAAGAGGCGTACGCCTGCATGAACACTTGATGACAAACGTTCTTATAATTGTACGCCTAAATGACAGGCGTGTGTGTAGATATACACATGGTGGGGCGTTTGATAATTCATACGTATGATATAAGGGATCACACGTACAATTGTTTCGTGTGTGGAAGGGATCGGACGTCATCTTCCATACACGCTTGATAACAAACGTTTCCCTAAATGTGCACCTGTTTTCGATTCATCAGAATTATATTATAAATGTGCTAACAATTTAATACATCAATACAAATCTTTCAGTCAATTTGTTTTCATCACGAGGCAATGAAACACTAATGTAAGATTTTTTTTTTAAAGATTCATCACATAATGACGGTATATTTTCCATAGTCATTGTTGCTTTAAAATTACTATTTCTTTTAGTTTTTTGTTATTTTTAAATTACTTATTCATCAATATTTGTAGATATATTCGCCATTCATTTAGAAATGAGTGGATGCAAGTATCTTAACAATCCATGGAGTTAGTGAGCTTAGTTAAATATCATGTATCTAACTGTTGGGAACATCAGCCTCCAAACTTCCTAGTTGGCCACTTAACTTTTGTAAATATTCTTTGTTATGTAAGGTCAGCTGATGGTTAATGGGTGGATGCAAGTACCTTAACATTCCATGTAATTAGTGGGCGTACGTTTACACATACGCCCAAGACAGGCGTGATGGTTAACTACCAAGATAGGCGGACATTACGTCAACGTCTCAAGACAAGTGCTCGGATAAGTTAACGTCCAGTGAGGCGTGCTCTTATATTAACGTCTACTACAGACGTGATCTTGAGTTGTGCTTGATCATGAGATGTACTCCACGGTAACACCTGTCACGAGATGTACTGCTAACTTAATGCTTGATGGGAAACGTACTGCTAGGTGAACGCTCCACCAAAATTGAATTTGGTTCAGATCATATTTGGTTCCAAACAGTAAAAAAACTCGACTATAACCAAATTTACTCATCTCACTGTGATTGGTTTTTGGCCGATCAAAAAGTAAATTTGAGTATACTCTCGTCCCACCGTGGATGCTCTTAGAGCGTCCACAGTCGTTGGACCAAATGACCGACCAACCCCATATTTGGTCTTTGGTCTGTCAAAACCCAAGCGCAGTGGAGCGATCAAAACACTCTTTGGTCCAGTTTCTGCACTGTTCACGACCAAAAATGGTCTGAGTTCTGGACCAAACGAAGTACAGTCGGGCGTGCAGCTAGTTATCCGTTTCGTTCTAGGCGCACATCTAGGTCTCCGTCCACAGGCAAGTGTGCAACTAGAGTTACGTTTCAAAACACGGGCGTTAACCAAAGTTACGCCTGATGAAGCGTTAACCCAAATTACGCCTGATGAAGCGTTACAGTAGAAGCACGCCCAGTGTCAGGTGTTAACCAAATCAACGTTCCAATGAAGCGTGAAGTTAGAGATCCGACTAAACAGGGCGTAATGCTAAGGCTCCTCCCAACTTGAAGCCCACTTCAAGCGTGCGTCTGATGCTCCGCCTGATTTCAACCTCCTTCTAGGCGTGCGTCTATGGCTACGCCTGCTTGGGTCTCGCTATCCGGTAGCCGTTGAGATTTGTTACCGCTGATCAACGACTATATTTTGGTTTGCATTCTGATACACCTATAAATGAATTTATACCTTTCATTCCCATTTCAAATCCACAACTTTCATATTTCAAATAACCTAATACAAAGATTATTTTTATCTCTCATTTTCATAATTATGGCTTACGAAAATTTTAGCCTTAATGCAGAGAATAAAATAGTATTATATTATCCAGCAAGGGGTCATGAACGTTGGATGAATGGTTCAATGATCATGGAATGGTTAGAACATATCCATGCTAACTTTATAATATTGGTAAACCCAATAACCAAAACAGAGCAGGTCTGTTTTGTCGATTTCAGGAAATAGGTAGGGCAGTAATCCAATTTTCTACTTTAACCTCTAAGGTGAATGTAAAAAGAATTAGGAAGGAAACTGATGATGAAGTTGTTGCCAGATCTCTGGAGGAATGGAGAAGATGGAAAGGTTCAGATTTCAGGTATCAACCTCATTTGGAGATCTTAAGAGTGATGAAAAAACACAACCCTTTTGTGTTGATTGTTCTCTGAAGATGTGAAGAATTTCATCCAGGGCGTCATACGACCCGTTGATGGTTTGATCATAGTTTTTGTTGGTATATCTCTTTGTAGACCCTCACGAGACATAACTCTTCCGTTGGGCCCACATAATAGTTTAAAGGCTTGTTGCACGTGCTAAGTGCAACCGCGACTCCTACGAAATTGAGATATTTTAGCGTCGTTATTGTCTTTTTTAGAAGGTTGACGATCCTTTGTAGAGGCTATGACCACACTAAATTTATAATGATGACTCTTTGCCAAAAATTACCCACTCCTCTGTCCAATTTTACATTGATGTCGTATTGTTTTTGAATTTTGAATTTTGATCATGCCAACCCTCGAAAAAGTTATTGTGAATTTTGATTTTGTAGAATATGGTTGACTAACCCAACAAATTTTTTTATAAAAAAACTAGTCGTTGGTAATTAAACAGTATAAAAGGAAACTATCCTTTTCAAGGTGATTCTCATTCTCACATATCCCTTTGATTCCCAATCTCCCGTATCCCTTTCAATCTCATTTTCATTTTCGAACTCATTCTCACCCGAAACTTTGAAGCACTACATATGGTAACTCCATAATGAAGATGTTTCCATTGTTAGATCGTGGGTTACGATCACAACGCACGAGTACGAAAGAGCATACATTACCCAAAGTAACGAAACCGTTGCTGAAAACATCATCGATCAGACATCCGATTCTTGGTGGAAGATTTTGTTTAAGATTTTTGTGGGATTAGACGGAAATCAAAATTATAGGACGTTCAAAATTATTAAGAAAAGGTTTGAGAAGTTGTTTCAACGATTGGAAGCTTTGAAACAGGAAATGAAAGTTGTAAAAGAAGCTCATCCCACCGAATCTAGTGTGATAAGAGTAAGTGTGTCAATTAATAAGTCGTTCATTAAAAAGAGTTTTCAAACATATAAACTTCTAACTGATTTGTTTTTTTCAGTGGGTAATGGCTCTCGACAAATATGAAACTATCCATGGGAAGAAGTTTATGCACGAGGATTGCTATTGCTTTTTGGAAGAAAGTACCTTGTACTATTTCAACCTATATGCTTAAGTGTTTAAGTGTAATCTAATGATTTATTGTATTTCACTTCATTTAATGTTACGCGATGTATGCCTTTTCATTCAATGAAATGATTTTACGTTCAACTGTTTTACAAAAGCAATTAACTAATCTAATCATATTTTAGGACTAATCAAATATGGGCACTGTAGCCATTTATTAAAATATATTGATAATACATGAGCTAATAAGTAGACCTAAACTCACTTTCGCAGACATCGCAGATACACTTAGCATGTGCAGCAAGCCTTTAAACCCCTAGGTGCCCCTAGCGGCCGAGTGGTGTCTCGGGCGGGTTTACAAGAGATTTACCCACAAAACCTATCCGCAGGATTTAGAATTTGTTATTCCTCACCAAAATCTGACCATAAGTGTTCGATCAAGTCATTTTGTAAACGAATATGAGTATATTTGTTGTGTACTGCACGTCGGCGTTGGTCCACTCTCATTCTCGAAAGTTCAGCAGTGTTCTGTCTAGAAATATTTACCGGTGCATGGTGGCTGCGTTGATCATATTCATGTGTCCAATCACCGGGTAAACGCTCATCCTCCACTATCATATTATGTAAAATGATTACAGTTTTCATTTCATGATATATGCTAGTACGTCTGAATTCCACATTCTTGCTGGTTGCTTGATGATGGCGAATTGATTTTGTAGTATCCCGAAGCCTCGATCTACATCTTTTCGGCAACCCTCTTGCATTGCTCAAAATTTTTGTTTCTTCTGGGAATCTGGATGTTTAATAAACATCACAGTAGTAGCAATCTCTAGGTATATTCCATCACCAAGATAATACCCCATATCATATTGATGTCCGTTTACAACAAAGTTCACAGGGGGTGCTTTCCCGTTGATAAGATTTTCAAAAATATAAGAACGGTTCATCACATTAATATCATTGTCAGAACCAGGCATGCCAAAAAATGCATGCCAAAACCAGAGATCATATGGCACCACTGCCTCCAGCACAATACTTTCACTACCTTTGTACGCAGTATAAGCACCTGATTCCGCCGATGGGCATTTATCCCATTTCCATTGCATGCAATTTACACTACCCAGCATCCCCGGAAATCCCCTTTCATTGTTCTCATTAAGAAGCAGTTCAACATCACGCTCAGTTGGTGTGCGCAAATATTCTTTCTCATACAAATGCACTATCGTCTTACAAAACCTACGAGTTGCTTCCAAAATAGTGGTTTCTCTGATCCATAAATACTCATCTACTGCATCGGCCTCACATCCATAAGCTAACATTCGTATTGCTGCAGTAAATTTTTGATGAGGGGTTAATCCAAGAACGCCACAAACATCATTTTTTTGAACAAAATAATTAAAAAAAAAAAAAAAAAAAAAAAGTATAGCTACGACATCTCCCAATATACGGTTGAACAATTCTCGCCGCATTCTAAATCTTCTACGAAATACATTAGGTGGAAACGTTGGGTTTCTGCAAAAGTAATCTTTCCATAGAAGTTTTGCACCAGCATCACGTTCTCTTGGTATTTGGATACGAGTATGTGGCCAGTTCATACTTGAAATGATGAATCCCGCAATAACTGCTTGGTTATTTTGGATCAATGCAAGTAAATTTTCGTCTGATGAGTACAAACTATTGTTATCATCATCACCAGATGAAAAAGAAGAAGAAGAAGAGGAAAAAAAAGGAAGAGGAATAGAAGAACAAGAAGCATAATAGTGATTGTTATTCTGATAGTATGTCACTGGTTATTGATGTTTGTAGTTTTGTTTTGTATACTTGGAGAATCGAGTGTTCAATTTATAGGCATATTAAGATAAGTCTTTGAGTTTTGATATGACCAAACACGCTTGGTATTTTAATGCAAAAACAGAGTTGAGGCAAGTGGGGTGAATAGAAGCATCAGAGATTAGAAGTGTCGGTTGACAAGACAAGACCAAGCAGAAAAAACGACAAAGGAAAAAAATAAATTTCTTTTTGAATTGACAATACAAAACAGATATAAAGGACAAAAGAAAAGATTATTAATATCTTTGGAGATGACAATACAAAGCAGGTAAAAGATAACGAAAATGTAAGAAAAGTCTTTTGAAATGACAATTCAAATATGACAAAAGATATATCAAAGAAAAAATTATATGTTCAACTGACAATTCAATGCAAATGAATTACTACTCTTCTGTATCTTGATTCTCGGACGCCGAGCGCGGGGGCATAAATGGAGGAAAAGATGATCTGGATGTGTAGTTACTTGATTGCATTGTTGATGATGATCTCTGACCCATGGTATTCCATATTTGTGGTGGCAAAGTTTGAGAGAACGTGTCAAACCCAATAGGTGGTTGTTGTTGACGAAAATGGGCAAGCTGTGACTCCAAAATGTTGTTTTGATTTTGTGGACCCCGTATTTCTTCATCTTTTGCCATGAAAAAATTCATCCTCTTCTTTGTTTCATTTAACATAAACTTACGAAACTCTTGCGTAAAATCAGCATATTATTGAACTAAACCATAAGGTTCGACCTGTTATGAAAAAAATGAAATCAAATTCTCAACCATTATTATATACTAAATTTTTTTTATAGTGGTTTGTTGTATACTTATGTATGTCAATTGTTGTTGAGGCGGAATGGGTACATGTTCATTAGGTTGTTGGTTGTTGTGTTTAATACGGTCACAAGCATAACCGTATGTTTCAACCTCCCAATCGACTTTGGTGGCATATTTCTGCAAGTTAGTTACATGTCGCCAATACTCCATATACAAATCATACGTAACAACACGCACTAATAGACTTGCAGGGACCAAATTGTTTTCCATCATCTCGTCATCTTCGTCGTTTTTCAGGTTGGTAATACGAGTAGGCGGGTTGCTTGGAACGCCCCATGTTTCATGGTATTGCCTCCAACACCGTTCTCCGAGATACATGTTATTATGTGAAAAGAAAATAACTATCAACAAATAAACCAATCAATTAACCGAAATTCAAAGAAAATAAAAAACAATCATATGGAAATAAATTATAAACTCACAGTGCCTAGCCAAGAGAATGTAACCCTTTTCTCTGAGAGCTCTATTGTTTTTCGTCCAATATCACTTTCCAGGACTAAGATCGCGGATTCCACGGTTGGCAGGTCACATCGTCTACAGACAACTGATTAAGAAAAGTCCTTGAATGATCAATATCAATACTCTTCCTTCGTGTACCCTTCCACCGAGAACTTCTAGGCCACATTGATTCACTTTCACTCGTTGGGTTCTTTGGTCGACATATGCCCAGATATTCGTACCCCCAAAACTAGAATGTGAAGACAACCAACGGAATAAATAAGTTAGCAAGAAATAAACATTTAAAAGAATTATAAATAAGGATAAGAAATTTACCTCCAATATTTGGAAGGGTCCGGCTAATGACCTTTGTCCCCTGCCAGATATGGCGAGACCAAAATACAATTTCGCAAATGCAGCACAACCCCAGTCATAATTGGCGACTGCATTTAGATCCCCAAAAGCAACTAACCATCCAGCATCAATATAGGTTTTTGCATTTGAAAAGAAAAATTGACCCAAAACATACATACAAAATGCTCTGGCCACTCTATCAACAAGTATGCTATCATCATTAGCCGCAACCAACGTTTCTGGATCAAAATATGTGCTCAAAAATGCAACCGTAATTGCATCTGAAACCCACTGGTTGGGAATATGTTATCTTTTACAAACCTCACTATCTTTAATTTCAGGAAAAATATGCGCCCGAACATATTCAAATTGGTACTTCCCCGAGTCATACGGAATAACACTACCAATACCAATACTTAATCCTGTCAACATTACCCAATCAAGGGGTGTGAACCCAATCTCACCAAATGAGAAGTGAAAAGTGTTCGTGGTATCCCAAAACCGCTCAACAATATAGTCAATCAATGCATGTGGTGAATCTACTACATCCATGGTAAGTAAGCGGTCTCATCCTACCTTTTCAATTATATATTTTACCCTAGGGCTGTGTTTAGTAATACCTGCATAGGTCTGAATGACCGATTTGAGTGAACCCCGATGTAAATACTTGAATTTTGTATCGTATGTAATATTGGTCGAGGTGTGACCCTGAGTATCTTCCACAACAATATAGTTCGCCAACCCGGGAACATCGACCATTTCTTCAGTACTAGAGTCTACTTATGAATCCTCAACAATTTTAGCCTTCTTGTTCCTCTTTTTTCGACCAACGAATCTCGACGTCACACTGCTCGACATTTGGGCTAACAGTACATACGAATTTCAAAATCAAGAGTAATCCTCACAATGCACAAATATAAAACTCTACATTAATCAATAAATCCACAAAAATAATAATTTCATCATTACAAAAGTAATTATCTAATTAGATAATCAAATGTACCAACATACAAAAATCAACCAAATTACAAAATTCATGATTCACAAAATAGTCCACTAATGATCAAATCATCAATTGTACAAAAAATCATCATAATTCCCCAATTCTATAATTCCATAAACATTCTTTATAAAACATAAACATTCTTAATTCCCAAATTTGAAAGACAATCAAGTCAATTAATCATAAAATCAACCACAACCCAAAAATTAACCAACAACTTAATCAATTCTAACTTCAATTCAACAAATTCTCATCAATTTTTTATACCCAATTTACAACATCCATAAACCCTAAAATATACCCAATTCCAGAATTACAATTTCTAAAACCTGATATGTCTATTTCATAATCATATGTTTAATCATACAACATATATATACAAATTTAATTTACAAAACATTATAATAAATCATGATATAAACCTATGAAATCAATTATAATTTATATCAAAGTTTAATTTTATTACCTTGATTGCTTTGAAATAATACCACTTGTATCAAATCTGCCTAGTTTTTGGGCGTTTGAAAAATGGTTGAGCATGATTTGGAGCTTGATGTGGAGGGAGAAATGGGTTTAGCAAGTGATCAAAGGTAGGCGGTGGAATGGATGTGCGTCTGTTTGTTTGTGAAGAAGGTTCAGGAGAAAATGAACCGAAGAGGATAAGAAGAAGTCCGCCCCATCAGGGGTTGATGCATCCGTCCGCCTGGTGAGTGAACGTTCATCTACGGATCCGCCCGGTGCTTCAAGCGGTTGGCTAGCTACACGCCCGTCTTTTTCCACACACGATGTATTTGCACTCTAAACACTGGATCGGGCATATGGCTATGAAACCGCCCCATCAGAAGTTCGTTTAAAAAAGCGTCTGTCTCTGCCGTGCGTGAAGGGATGCGTTTATCATCAAACGTACTTTTTGTTAACGCTTCCCATCAAACGTTCAACAAACTGTCCGTCCCACACAAATATTTTCTTAAATATACGTGCGTCTTAATAAACGTATACCTAGACATCCTTCCGACTACGAACATTCAACCAACTGTGGGGACACTCTTACTGGCCTTGATTAAAAATACACTCGTAAAATATACTAAAGCTCATGTCTCGACAGTCATGACCGAAGGCAGTATTATTTTTTCTTTGTTTGTTTTGAAAGAGGGAACCAAGCAAATATTAAAAGGTTAAATAGATGGAATACAGAATATTTCACTTTGACAAGAATACAAGTTCCTTCTTACAAGTTAATAACTTGAGAAAAGAAGTGAGTCTGAAAACTCTACACTCTGGAGAGAAAATAGGATCATCATGATGTTTAGCTCAGAAATGGCATCAATAGTCAAAACTTGCGTGGAGTGATTCTTTGACTAAAAAGGCCTAGATAGTAAAGAAAAAGAATGATGAGATTAAGAAACAAACGGCACCGATTTAACAAAAGAATGTAGGTGAAAGTAAATGCAGAGGCTTGTCAAATCTTGTAGATGGATGGAGCAGCTGTAGTATTTTGAATATGCAGCTGAAACGGCGTCGTGTCAGAGATAATAATCAGAGAGATAGGGACTAGACAGAGAGCTTCGCTAACAAGCAAAGGAAACGTTCTTTTTTTTGCCTCCCTCACACAAACCAATCTGATCCGATCCTGTAAATATAATATAATTATATCTCCAGGTTTTAAATAAATAAGAATTTTAGTGAAGAATGACACGTAATACGTCTATTACACGGCCACCTGTATCGACTGAGTTACTATGTAGAGTAAAAAAAACGTAATTAACTAAATTGACAAATTATTTTTGTCGCGTTGTACTGGGGAGACATTAATGAGGAGAGCGTAAGGAAGGATTTCAGAAAAGTGTGTACAGAAGGAATGATTGGGAATTCCTGACAGAGGAATGATGAATTATATATAGGCTGACTATAACGCCTATCATATCCTCTTGTCTTCAAACTTCAAACTTCAAACCTAATATTATTATTATTATTATTATTATTAAATGAGAATAGGGAGAGCAGCATCGAGGACGCCGGCTTCTTTGGCGTGTGTAGCAGGAAGCACAGCAGCAACTAGTAACAGCGAGAGTGAGTGCCTCGGAAACTCTGCAATTTTTTACATATCCCTGCGGTAATGACTACGAATCGACTATTTATTATTTTTAACACCGAGAAGTCCAAAGTAAAACCGAACATAACGCCGTGGTAGGATGCATGCTATTTCTGGCGCATAGTGCATTCCCATCCTAGACACTTTACCCTTACTAAATAGAGAATCTGTATTTTTTTTTTAAAATGAAAATAATAGAGAATCTGATACGTTGAATACGTGATTTTCATGGGTGTATTTTTTATTTTAAAAGCATTTTCTAATATTACTAAACCAAATAAAACACCATCTAAATCTTTAAAGACAAATTAAAAAAATATATAGTATTGCAATTATATTTAAAAAACCAGGTCTAAAAATATTTAAATAAATCTTATTACTCTTGTTAAACGATTTTGAATTTTTTTTCTATCCCTTCTCTACAAAATACTCGTTTTTTCTTATAATCATCAAATTCTTTTTAGATCTTTATAATAAATTTTTAATTCGAATTTTGTTAAAATTTATTCATCCTCAGTTAATCTTGATTAGTATCTAAATCCTTTTCAGAGGATTTCTTTGTTACAACGAAGATTTCCTAATTAATTCTCTAGTTTATATATATATATATATATAAAGATATATATATATTTTTTCGTTCCCTAAATTTCAGCTCATTGAAATATAATTCTATATTTTTAAAATCTAATTTCATTTTTATTACATCTTTATTTCTTTTAATTATTCTTTTTTATATTTAAATCAGTCTTTCGATTTACAATCTATTTATACGATTTTTAATTTTCTAGTCTTTGGCACTTGAACAAATAAACTTTAATCTGCAATCAGTCATGTCTCAACAACATCCATTTAACCTTACTCAATCTCCTAACCCTCAACCTATTAATACTCACCAATCTTCCAACCTACATCATAATCATCCTATTTAGGACATTATAAAAAAAAATCAATTTTTTTTTCTAATGATTACCCAAATAAGGAAATTCATGTGGACATTTTTTCGAATTTATCAATTGAATATCGAAATTGCCTAGTGCTTTTAATTGTATCACCAAGAAATTATCAAATTACTGGCGTTAGAGAACTTCTTCATAAAACATGGAGATCATTGCATAAATTTTATGTTTCAAAATTCACTCCTGATGTTTTCCTAATTAAATTTGAGTCACATTCATATGTAGAACTTATTATGGAATCTTCTTTGTGGTTCATCAGAGATGATTTACTGGCATTAAAAAGATGTCTACCAAATAAGTTACCTCATGAATATCTATTTGATAGGGTGTAATTTTGGGTTCAATTACATGGTTTTCCTGCCAATTATCTTTAAAAAGAAT
The DNA here is from genome assembly GCA_023531435.1 of Papaver californicum. Lineage (NCBI taxonomy): Eukaryota > Viridiplantae > Streptophyta > Magnoliopsida > Ranunculales > Papaveraceae > Papaver > Papaver californicum. Next base: position 8,809,543 of record JAJJMC010012048.1, read on the forward strand.
TTGTTAAAAAATCGATATCATCTGCAGGGAGCACTAGACCAATAAATGATCAGGATTCAAGGAATTGGGGGAAATTATCCAGAATCAAACTCCCGGTTGATATTAAAAAGCCACTCAGAGATTTTATCTCCTTCCCAATGTCAAATCACCAAGATTATCTGTGGAAATAAGATACGAGAGGCTTCCAAGATTTTGCTTATATTGTGGTTTAGTTGGTCATTCGATAAGGATGTGTCCAAAGTTAAACTAGTACTAAGATATAACTCATCGAGAATACTATCATAACTTCACCAACAAGCCTATGATTTAATTCGTCCAAATTACGTTCAATTGATTCCTTTATCAAATTATATGTAAATGACATGGAACCTTTTAAAGATTCATATGATCAAGAAAATCAAGAGTATGCCTCGCTGGGGAACCAAAATCTTCAGGCCGAGATTTTTTTAGTAATAAGGAGTCATAAAAAAACGTCAGAAACACATCATATGCTATCTTCCACGTCAGAGAGTGAAGTGGTAAATTTTTATTTGGCTTAATTCAAAAATCAGTTACACTCAACTGATATTCCTATAACTGATACTGACTCTCTGGGAAGAAATTTTAATCATAATCCATTTTAAAACTTCAAATTTGACTCCAAGTTAACTTCTCCCATAACTAAATTCAATCTGAATTCTTTTGAGATGGACATTACTCCTGCTAAGGGTAAATCAGTTGCAATGTGTAAAGAGTCTAACTCTGACTCTGCAAGTTCCATTAAATCTATCTCAGAACATAATTTTGAATTTTTCAAGTTTGTCAATAACAAAGTAAAATCAACAGTTAATCAATCTACTTCAAAAAATAATAAATTAATGAGGACTTTCAAAAACTTCTATCCAGGTCCAACACCTAATCATCGGATAATCTTTGTGGATGAATTTTATGGAATTCCGGGAAGCAACCACGAATCCTAGGCGTCGTGAATGGAAATCAATGGTTAGGAGTTCTCGTAATACCATTATTCATGAATCGACAACTAACTCTGATGCGAGAGGTGCTAAATGAATGCAGGATGTATCATGCGTCAATTTTGGAACCTCACACCCGAAATTGGTTAGAAATTTTTTAGATAATCCAAATGACGAACGAGAGGTGGCGCCTATCCTTTATAGGCCGCACGGTCCATGTTAGTCTTTGGCTGGAATTTATAAGGGTTGGGGAATGAATCAACAATTCAGACTTTAACATCTTTCCTAAGAAGTTCTAAACCTAGCATTGTGTTTTTTTTTCAGAAACTAAATCGTCTGAAACTTCTACTCATAAAATTCTCGATAAGTTTGTCTATTTAAATCATTTCATTATACCTGCAGTTGGTCTGGAATGAAGATATAGATGCCATAGTAATTTCATCTTCGAAAAAATTAACTCATCTTCAAATCAAGCAGTGAGGACCTATTCCCACTTGGAATCTTTTCTATACTTATAGTCCCCCACATATTATGGATATAATATAATTCTGGCAGTCTTTATCGGTGTATTCTCAACAAACTTTGGGCCCTAAATGTTACATATATAGGAGACTTTAATGTTTTATCTTCAATCAAAGAAAAATATGGAGGTATTCAATCACTAAATACTACAATTACTCAATTTAATAGTTTCATTAATGTTAATCATTTGCTTGATCTTGGTTTCTCGGGACCTTCTTACACCTGGTTTAATGGGAGAAACATGGATGACCTTATTAGACAAATACTTGACAGAGTTATAGTCTCTCCGGATTGGTGCATTCTCTATGAAAAATTTGGTTTTCTACACATGCTGAGAATATCCAATGATCATTCACCCATTTTGTTAAATATTTGTAGATATTTATCTAGACATCCTCCTTGTTACAAGTTTGAAGCTTATTGGTATACACACCCTGAATTTCTACAAGTTGTAATGCAAAGTTGGAATATTAATATTAGCAGTGATTTACCATTAACACCAAAATCTCTTGGCTCTTTTCTGTCTTCGTGGAGCAAGAAAAAAAATTGGTTGTGTAAAAGCTAAATTCAAAATTTTGAAAAATAAACTTTTACACTTTCAAAACGAAAGTCACATTTCTGCTACTATTCAATCACAAAAAAATATAACCGTTCAATTGAATGAGTACATCATAATCAGAAGCCTCGTACTAGGAACAAAGAATATAACAAATTTAATTACGAATCGGGGATAATAATTCTAAGCAATTACATCTTTCGGTTCAACAAAGAAGAAGAAAGAACATAATCTATCATCTTAAGAAACAAGATCAGTCTTGGCAACTATCACATATGAAATGGCTACTGAATTGGTATCCTTTTTTAATTCCTTTTTTTCTGAAGATATATCCATTGTGCCACCTTCAAGTATGTTTCCCTCAAGCTACACTATTATTCCTACTACTGCCGAGATTTGGAAAGTTGTTTTGAAAAATGAGATTTGGATCATCCGTCGCAAACTGAATACAATTTAACTTAAGGAGATACAGTTGTCAGAGAGGTTGAAGGAAAGGATTTTTTTTTTTTTTTAATCTTATAAAGAATAGAAGAGGAGAAAATTCATCTGTATGACCAGCAAATAAACCTTTTTGCCACCTGTTGAAGTTCTTTTGAAATTCTCATGCAATAAGATGTGGTTCTTACAACAGGGAAATTCCAAAAAACTTTCCATTTTGCAACTGCTCAGAGAAGTTTCAGACCTCATGATTTCAATTTTAGGTATTAACAATTTCAGGCGAATTTTAACAATTGAATATTTCCTAAGCTAAATAAAGATGATGCCACGTGCAGAGCCCCTTCCACCAGATGTAACTAGGGCAGAGAAATAAGAGAATACCTAGTAACATTCCGGAAAATGGGTTCTTACCAAAACCACTTAGCAGATCGCATTGCCATGATATCTGGTAAGTGAGAATCTAAAAAGGAGAAAGTTACATATCTTTTCCAAAGAATCCAATATGATTAAACTGAAATAACTGCGATAAGAAATCACGAATTATGATAAAATTTAAAAGGAACACGATTAAAACAAAATTGACTAGAACAAAAAGAAATTTTTAATGAAACATAAAAATCCCAACTAAAAAAATAAATTAACTTATATGTAACAACCAGACAAATATCAGAGCAGAATTACAAATTTCAAATCCTTAAAATTGAACGAAAAACGGTTACTAAATTTTTGACTCGGATATGTCCGTACAGAACATCTCTCTCCTCAAATCGATATCCTATAAGTTAAAATAATACGTTATATAACCTAAATATAGCATACCATTTTGGTAATACTTAAGGTAAAGTCATAATGGAACAACATTATACATCACATACCGAGTTTAAAACTCATCTCCATGAATATAAGTGGTATTTAAAACTTTCATAGAGTTGGTAGGTGTTTCTAACGTTAGGATAAGCTTTAATCTTCAACTAAAAATAATAATTTAGCTAGCGTGCATTTTTAGACACCATATTCTATTTCAAATGCTAAGCCTAAATGGTATATATATATACCATGTGGGTTTAAGTTGTTGTATCTCCAATAATAAAAATATTAAAATAGAAGATGTTAACATTAATAAAATCTTTGAATAATATGCACACAAAGGACAGAGTCACCTGCTTAGTAAATTGTCTTTAACACAATAATCTGTGGATACTCCTCAAGAATAAGAGATGCTATACCCTCACAACGGAGATGTGTCCAGGATAGAACTGCCCGTTATGATTTGTATAAGCACAATACAAATCACTCTCAAACGAACTTAATATCAAGATAGTTACAGAAGGAAAGTAAACAAGCAGTGCGCAGAACAAAGCAGGAAGAGGGGAAAAGAAGACAGGATAGTAGCTGCTTCTGGTGTAAGTTGAAATGAAAAACTCACATTCTTTTTATAGGCGAGAAGAGGAGAGAAATCAGCCAGCCATCAACAAAAATAAATTTTATAATCAATCAAAAATTTATGTGCGAATTGATTAATTAATGGTAATAAAACGGTCAAGATTAATACTCACCGGGTCAGGCGCCCCCTACATTAAAAACAAAATTTAATTTAGTTTTAAATTCTTTAATAAAATAATTTAAAATATTTTTTCCAAAAAGATAAGTCTTGGTTGACCCTTACCAACACACACACCCGAACCCCGCCCGTCCGGACGGCGTGCGTGCTTCAAGGCGAAGCACCGCGTGTGCGTGAAATGTATGGTTGCACCAACTAGTCCATAGCCTAAGTCCTCTCACATACACAAAAGTGTGTTAACCCCTAAGGGGCCTCCCTTAGATGCAAATTTCTAAGTAATATGGAGAGGTAACATCTTTAGTTTCTCTTATGTGAGACTAAAGGTTCATTCACAAATAGTGAAAATGAGCTAGTTTCCTTAGTGACCCCTTGGTCCTAAGCCTATTTTCTCCAAGACCAAAAACAAAACAATTAAGCCCATCTTTTTTTCGATAATCAAGCCCATTTTCTCTAACATAAGATATAAACTATATTTGACATTTTTGTATATCATAGCCAACATTTATATGGTATAAATATCGTTTTACCGTAAGTATATAATAAAATATAATAAATTAATAGTTTTAGAACTGTTAAATTAATAATGTTTAATATAGATAAAGTTAATAAATATTTAGAATATCGAGATGTTTCAATTTTAAATTTTAGTTTTAAAAATAAAATAAAATATTTGAGTTAAACTTAAAAGAATATATCCTATTTCAATATCTTATAATTGTATAGAGATTAGAGGATGATAGTTGTGTTGTAGAGCCGGTTTCTCTTAAAGAAACAATCTTATCAATAGCAAAACTAAATGATTTTCTCTTACAATATGAAAACATTCCATAACTTTTTAATGGACGTCAAAAAGATAAATAAAAATGAAGTTTAGTGATGTATAAAAAAACAAACAACTTTTATCTTATTTTTCTCTCTTTTCTCAAAAACTAGGGAAAAATCTATTAATTTTTTCTTTTTCCTTTGCTCAGATCTAGTCCTTTAATAGTAAAGATTTGAGCAAAGATTTTTTTTGTTTTTAATAGTATTGTACATAGATGATATCGATTTAGGAGCTATTTTAGTTTGTTTTTTTTTTAAATAATTTCTTCTCTATTATAGCGATTTTTATCTTCACTATTAGAACGATTTTATCTGCATTTTTATAGTGTTTCTATCTAACGATTTGTTTGTGTTTGGTTTTCTTGATAAAAGTACATTGTCGATTCGTCACGGGCTAAGATCAAGTTCTTCTTCATCAGAAAAATAGATTTCGTGTTTCGGGTTAGTCGTTGTACATGAAGAATTTTTGGGCAAATCACACTTCTGTAAGAGGAACATCTCTTTTCCAAGAAGAAAATCTATCAAAATGGTCGAATTATAATTTCGAAAATCATTTCTTCTCAAATCTCAAAGTATAAAATTTGGATGCTATCGTGGCAGATCGTTCTTTCTCTTCGCGATTTATTTACGTATTGTACCTTTCATAATATTTGTTTCATGTTATGGTATACTTGTTTTTTTTTTAAAACCATCATGTAAACGTTTTTTATGGAATGAAACACTTATGGTTTGATAATCAGGATTTTTTTTTTGTTCCTCTTTTAATAAGACATCTTAATATAATGATATTATAAGGATAATTAATTTATATATTAGTTGATCCTGTTTTTTTTTTACATTCTAAAGTTTTATTAAATTGGTCGATATATATTTTCCATCGAATGTAAAATAAAATAATTTAACATGTATAAAATAAAATAATTTTGTACAACAGAGGTTACAAATGTCTGAAGATTTTAGCTAATGAGTTCTCCTTTTCTCTTTAGGCTTTAAATAATTTTGCAGAAGACAACGTTTGAAAATATTGTTCGGTATAAAGAATTATTTGTTTTCCATGGAGATTTTCATAATTTGGCAGGAGATGTGCATGGGGATAAATTGGTGGCAACATCAAACTGTGCGAGAGAGACAACTTGATACCTTCTCCATGTATCTTTTTGACTGTATAGAAATGAAAAAAATTATTAGATCCCTTTTTCATTGCCATCGATCCTGAAAAGAAATATATGCACAAGGCATTTATGAGATCTAAGGATCTAGATCCCTCATGTTAGTTGCAGCATGTGCCACTCCAATGAATCAATATATTATTACGGATATTATATTAGAAAGAAAGACCTTGAGAAATATGAAATGGATGAGGACATAGAAAGGTAGTCATTTCCTTAGTTTTGATGTTTAAATAATTCAGTTTAAGTCAAAGATCCCGACACCATAACTTATGATCTTATGAATATCATTACTTGCATATAATATCAAGCACATTTTCCATTATATTTTAGTTATTTCTACGTCTACGGAGGCACATTATCTTCACCCAAAAGAGGGTTTTGATTAGAGGCGAAAATATTTGACAACTTCCAAGTTTCTTTCAAGTTCTAATTGTTTTATTTTTACTCAACAATGGGGCTCTCATGGATTATATCGCAGCACATCTGCTTTGTACTGTTCATATAAGACTTTTATCTTTTCTTTGTTTTTTCTTTTCATGAAAACAACACTCATCCTTTTTACTTTTCAAAATTGGAACAGAATTTCGGTGAATGGAATTTTCATGAATACTATGTACTCACCAAAAATCTTAGTGATGACATATTTTCCTTTTTTATTTTTTGTAATTCTGTAGTAGTAGTCGTAATCCTGGTCAATCCTAAGCTGCAGTGCTGCCAGGAATCACAATGGATCCACTACTGCACTTAAATCTCATTTCAAGCAGTTCCCTTAGGTTCTTTGCAAAAGTTTTTCTACAGGCACTGAAGTTAGCACCCAGCAGTGTAAAGATTCTCAAAAGTTTTTCTGCACTGAATCAACCACTGTCCCTTGAGAATTATCAGACTAGTTACAAAAATTAAAACATGCAACTAGTGGCATCGATTCAGTTACATACATGTTTGTGAAGACAAGAGGGAATGAATTAGCTCATAAACTCGTTTCCTACACACTTAAGCATGGCGTCCAATTCTGGTAGACATCTGCCGAACCCCTTCTGCTATTTTAACTTCTAAGAGCAAAGCCAGTGGGGTGAGTATATTGACTAATTTGCCAATTACCATCCCACAGTGGGATGAAAAAACCTAAAAAATATTTTGTTAAATTGGTATTTTTGGATGTTTGCCCATTAAGACGCTAGTTAAGTCGATCGTCTATGTTTGAGACGATCGACTCATGATGAGCTGCTCGGCCCATGCTAGACCGAGGCTCGGTGCTAGTTGTACCGAGCCTCGGCCTAGTATGTGCCGAGCGGCTCAATGAGATTCGACAACGATTGAATCTCAACGGCTCTCAATCCTCTCCCTATAAATTCAAACATTTTCAACTCCAAAATCACACCTTCTCCACTCAAAAAGTCTTCTACTTTCACTTCGATCTTAATATTTCCATCTTAAACTTTTCTTCTCAACTTTTGTTCAAAAAAAAAAATCAGAAAAAAATGGGAAAAATTACAACCCAACTTGATCTCCCAACCCAACTAGATTTTTCTGGAGTCATACTCGGAGATGCTATTAATAAGATATGTGATGGTTATAAGAAAATTGAGAATGAAAAAAAAACAAAGAGGTCTTCAAGTCTTAGATGTTAACAAAGTCAAATCTACAACTATTAGAAAAGGAAGAGTTCAAGGCAAGAAAATCGAAGGAAAAGAAAATTTAAAAGTAAACCGTATGACTATTCACAAAACTAGGAAAAATCTTCTCAAGAATGCATCGGATGGAAGATCCGTCAAATGAAGATAAATAGGAGGTCCAAGAATGTTAGAGATTTTTACTGAAGTGTTTATTTAATTTAAGTTTTTACTGCCGTAGTTTATATCTTGTAAAAGAGCGTAGTATATTAAATTAATGTAATAGAGATTGATGTTTTAATATAATTTTAATTAATTTAATTTAATTTTAGTTAATTTAATCTAAATTTGTAATTAAATTAGTTTATTGCTAAAATCATAAATAGCCATTTGATTAAACCTAGATGAACGGCTAAAATCGAAATTATAAATTATATAGTCGTTGTCGTTGTAAACTGAGACGATCGTCCTAGGTTGATCCGACAACGGCTAGTTCCATACAACGACTATAAAATAGTTCTATAAATTCAAGCATTTTCACTTCCCAATCACACATTTTCCGACTTCTTTTCCAACTTTTTTTACACCCATATGGCTCAACCGTATATTAATCCGACAGAGTTTACCATTGATGAAGATCTATCTCTATGTAGAAACTTTGTTGCATGCTATCCGGAAAGAATGAGGAATGGCGGCAAAATAGTTTAGTGAGTATGAGTTACTGGAGCAGAATCTATGATAACTTTTGCATTGACACCGGTGGTAACCCGAATAACCGTAATGTAGCTGGGTTGTTTTGTCGATATCAAACTATAAGAAGACAAGTGGAAGAATTTATAGCTTTAGTTCGGGTTGTCAATCGATATCGATTAAGGGTTGAAACCAATTGTGAAGTTGTATTGCGAGCTCAAGAAGAATGACGAAGATGGCAAAGGACAAGTTTTGCTTATGAAGCTCGTTATGCAATCCTGAAGGATTTTTTGATTGTACATATTAAATGTTAAAAATTAGGCATGCTACTAAATAAAACGTTTTTAAATTTTTATTGAATGTGAAATCAAATTAGCAGCTTCTTTTTTGCTTTATGAAACCCATTATACAATCTTGAAGGATTTTTAAATTATATGTATGGGATTAGTTTTGATTACATGCTCTCTAATTCAAATTAGTCGTTGGATTTGTTTGATAAAGATACGACAACAGTCGAATCATGCTGAGTCATTCGACTCAGACTGAGACAAGGGTCGACTCAATTAGAGTCGTGCCTCGACTCAACATAGACCGAGCGGCCTAGCATACCCCGATCGGTTCTATTTGCCTCGTTTAACCAATTCCCCATTGTTCAAAATTGAATTTACCTATCCATCTGATTTGACATTTTGATAAATTCACCAATGCCCACCAAATAGCAAATTTATCAATGTCCACTAGAATTACTTTGGTGTCATTTTTTTAGTTATAGTTTTTCCGAAAACGCAACTCATGGCCCAAACATGAATTTCGTGGGGACCCATCAATCTTAGTGTATTAGTCATAATCTTAACGAGTTGTAATTGAAATTCTCATTCTCTGGCAAGGTTGTTACATATCGGATTTCAGTTCCTATCGGTCGAGAGCGATACACTGGTACGCCGGTATATCGGAGAAATTTCGGTTCAAATATCGGTGAAATATCGGTCCATATATTTTATTCTTACAATTTTATGAAAAAATATTAGTTCACATTTTATAATTATAAATATATTTTAACACGTTATAACAAACGTTTTTTCACAAAGTTTAGAAAGAAAAACTAGTAATCATCTAAAATTTATAGATCCATAGATTTCATACAAAGTTCAAACTGGAAACATAAGAAAAACAAGAACAACTTCAAAGTTCATCGTCTAAAATGCTAATTAAACAAGGATATTACAATTCTAATCGAAATCATTAGATTAATTATAGATATTATCATATCCATATATAATTCCAAAATATCATAAAAAATATGAGTAACAATTGAAATCCAAAAATAAGGATTTTTTTTTAAATTTTGTTTTTTCTTTGATTTTTCAAAAAATAAAAAATAAAAAAAAATCGGCCGTATCGGTCGATATTTCGGTCAAACATCGTTGGCCAAAATTTCGGATTTCGTCTTCATTTCACCCCGAAATCCGAAATTTCGACCGAAATTAACTACATAGTTCTCTGGTATATATGGAATCAAGAAAATTTGGAGTGTTACTTTTCCGTAGGGGTCTAGCTCTTCATCCCCTAGACTCCACTCTAGGTTTAGCGAATGTCTTTGGAGGGGTCTGTGCTTTGAAATTTCTCATACTAAACATAGTAGGTAGGATCACTTTTTAATTGAGAGACCTATTTTTCTTTCTCCTATTGCTGTTTTATTTTATTTCAGATTTTGTGGGCTTTTTAAAATGAGCTCTACAATCTTTTCAAGCAAATAGCATTACTGGCTGATTTGCTAGCTTGGATCAACAGACGGATAAACAGTCAACAACATTCGACATTTATGACTTGGGCAGTTTACCTAGTGACTGAACATTCCAGAAAAATGAGATTAAGCATGAAAGGGAAAGATTAGGTAAGTAGGTGAGCTGCTAGAAGTTACCTTATGTATTCCAGCACTGTTCATGCGTTGAACAACCTGCGGTCGGATAAGTTTACCTACAATCACCTGATTGCATGACTGCAGATCAGCTGTCTGGAAGCAAATCACTGGAGTGGCACTATCACTACTGAGACCACTATTAATCACATGATGCAGTAACCGACGTGCACATGCCATGTTAACTTCGCTGGAGCTAACTGCACTAAGAAATACTTGGTACATGATTCAATTTCCCCTAATTATGTTATTAGACTTTTCTACTCTGTGAATAGCATATGAAAATCGGTTGTAAAGATAAGACGTCCAATCGATCAAAAAAACAAAAGAAGAAAAGCCAAGACATTCACAATTGGCAACTGAAACAGCACCACAAGGTTCCAGGTAAGGAACTCTGAAGCCCAGTTCAGCTAACCAAATCAATCAAAGAAGCAATAGACGTTGGGATAACAAATTTTAAATATCACATGATTCTCAATAGAAGCTTGTAAGAAAACTGATTCCAGAACATGATATTCCGGCTAATGAGTTTACTTATTCCAACTGATGAAACTAAATAGTCTGAAGTCAAATGATAAACATAAGAACATTGTCGTTGCACGAATCCTAACAGCTTCCAACCTTTTGGTAACAAATAAACACACAAGGATCTCTCCAATTTCAGCAGCAGTAGTATCGCAGGTTCCCTGTTAAGAATAGGAACTACTTTATTAGTGATGCAGAAATCACTGGAGAGTGACAAAACTAGAATTAACATCGAGCTGCATAATAGAAAAATGGTTATTATTATATGCATGTTAGATGTATGTTAAAACTACACTAGAATCCATGACTTAGCCAGCCACAGTTTGTTAATTACATAATATATATTAGAAAAGCTTTTCAACTTTTAGAAACTCTTCCCTCGGAAAAAAGAATAACCCGAGAAGCTCACAACTTTAAATTACAATAAAAATAATAACTATGCACAACACAGGTTCCAGTTCGAACAAACTTAGTGGCTGATGCACACATCAACATATGCATTTAAAAAGTCCACCAGTTTTCCACAGCTTTAGTTAGGGATCCATCTCAAACTTTTCTTTCCAATCATATAATATCAAATTGATTAGAAAGACACCTAACAAGTCAAAAAGCGAACAAAACTCGAGAGTCAATAAGGGCAATTATTTGCAGTAGTCACTGACCCATTAGTTAACAGTACCAAACTTCTACAACTTTCCAACGGGAAACCTTTTTCAATTCCAATATTTTTAATCACACCTTGTTCCAACTGCTTGGAATACCTTTTGCAGAGTTGGACCTGCACCAATCGAATCTTACTAGTACTGTTTTAATATGTCACAACACTTCGTAAAGATGACAAGTTTCCCCGTAACTTTCTAGAATTTTTTTCTTGATTGTTACTCCATCCTTCCTACACCACCTATGGCTTTTTAGTTGTGTTTGGAGAATCACAAGTTCTTTGAGCAAATAAAGGACGAACAATAAGCCATAAACAAAGGTCTTTAAGATATGGATCAGGTTTCTATGATATTAGGTTCATACCTATGTTATAATACGAGCACAACTACTGATATCCAATATGGGTTGCTTGACACGGGTAAGAAAATGTCTGACATGGCAACTATGAAATTCATGGGACAAAAGAAATGCCAGACATGTAATATTAGGTTCATACCTAAGGAATACTTGTTCTTTTAATCGAGATGAACACAAAACGAAATCGTATGTAATATTTTGTTTCGGACTTTCAGTAAGTGTAGAAACTAGAAACCGAAACATTTTAGAAATATTTCAGTTATTTAGACCAATATTTCTTCCTTGTTTCTAACAATTTTTTTTTTTTCTTTTGGGTTCCTCTTAAAAAAGAGAAACCCTACAAAAATAGGCGTATGCCGCTTATAAACGGCAAGCACTCGGTACTCTTTAGTAAAAGACGAAAGAATAGTTCGCTTTGTGCTTACCGCACTGCTGCGTTTCTAGCAAATTCTCAAATCATCATTTTTAAGGTAAGCCCATCATATCTCACAGATAACCATCTAACTCTTCCACTGAACCTTACTAAAGCCCAGCTAATTCTAAATTGACTTAAGGCTTGTTGTTTCTTCAAAATGGGTCCACCAATTTTCTTGTAATGTCATCGCTGTGTCAGACACTCTGCAGTCTACACCCACGTTGGGCATTGAGACCAATACAAGAAAGAAGATTAAAGAAGAAAAGAAAAAAGCATCAAGGGGAAACAGGCTTCAACCAGTTCATGGTATTCCATTTCTCGTCCAATTGCTGTTTTAAGTATATAAAAACAAAAGCAGCAGTGAGACACTGATTGTTAAAGGTTGTGAGCAATGCTTTCCCATAATGCTTTATTGATGTACAATTAAAGAGTTTAAAGAAAAGGTGCCCTAGTCAATTCGTTATGACTGATTGACCAACTCCTTTCTAGACAACGATTCACGAATAGCTCAAGTTCAGATACCTTACAAAATTCAGAAAACAAAAACCCCAAGACAAACCATAGTCGCTACAGTAAAGCTGCTTTTTCGGGTTCTTTCAGTGTCCAACAACATACAGGTTTAGAAGGATTAACTAAGACGCTGTATTCCAGCACTTACTCTTAGTTCCGGGTTCCATGGCTTATGGTTCGAAACAATTCATTGTGCTCTCATGAATTTGGGCTTTGTCTCTACGGTAGCATACGGCTGAGAACCCGAAGGCCCTGAGATTTGATTGGTGGACCTGAGCAACTACACTACTTTCACGGTTTCTCATTTACTGTCCTGAAGCCTCCCTCACAGTCTAGATGCACTTCTATTATTTGCACAACCTATACTTTCCCTTCTAGACAATTAATATGAGTTGGTGCTTCGACCAAGAGTAGACCAGGACCGTAATAAGAACAGAACCTGTTTAACAAGATGGGGCGTCTCAGGCTATGCTAAATGTTTCATTGGCAATTAAGGTTCCGCAATTGAAGACGAAGGGTTTTCGAGATCCAGAAAGTAGATGAATGTATTTCACAAAGAAGAAAGATAAAAGAAACCAAAGTACCATCCCGTTCCCTGGGGTTTCATAGCCGTATTGGCTATGATTTCTTCCTGCTTCCAGTATTGTTTTTCCTGTAACAGTAAAGATTCCCAAATGCTATACCCTAGTTTATATCTAGGAGCTTAAGCCAACCACCCAACAAACAGTTTAAACTCAACCAAACCTACCTAATTGACACACGACAGCGATTTCTGTGTCAGTGTCATTGTTGCACAGGTCAAATGTTTATCCATCCTACTTCCAACTCTCTCTTCATCCTCGACTGTAGGAACTAGGGGAACCCACAAATGGTAGTCACTGTTTGTTATTTTTGCCACACTAATCTCTACAAGCTATAAAGTGAAGGCTGTAAGGAGATGGGTTTTACTTACTTAAACGCAATTTTAAACCATGTTATGTTAGGGTTTCTCTTTCATCCTAGAAAGACAGCTGTTTTCTCTATCCGAGAACTTGTTTAGCAATCTGTGACATGTGACACCAAATCCTATCTATGTGACTCAGTAGATGTTGTACGGTTAAAATTAACAGAGATTACAGCAAAAAGGTAATAACTTATACTGGCAATATAATTGTTATTTTGAAGATTTTTCATCACTACCTACTTTCACTCAAGCAACAGCTGGTGATGAAGAAAGTTAGAGCACTACAGAAAATTCAACATATCTAAGAGTCTGTAGGCAATCGCATAATGGTCAAACCAAGAGATAAGTCAAGCAGATATGCATTCTATGAAGTTTGTATCTGTACAGTGTCCATGGACCATGGTCGTACGAGTATCAAAATACAGAACTATCTGACATAATTATGTTATTTTGAAGAACTATGGAACCCTAAAACATGGCTGATGATATCTTCCCTCCTTTTATAGATATGATTCACAATAGTTGTTTGGTTAACTCGGATTTTTACTTAATGATTTACGATTAAGTATAAGTTTATAATTTGGTTATTCAAATAACATAGATAAATTTTCATTAAAAAAACAAAAGTCAGATAAGGTCATATTCAGTCTCCAAATCATAGTAAAATGCACACAAGTTTTTTAAGATTAAAACCAGCTTTATAAAAAAGAAGTTATCTTTAATGAGTTAAGGAAAGAGCAGAGTTGGATCATGGAACGTCTCAAAATATGAGTGACACTACATAACCACCATCCTAACAAGGTTTCCTTGTCATTCTTATTTGGATCTGGATACAAACTCAAAGCTCAAAGTATCTTTCAAATCTCATCAGTACAACAACAAGACTACCCTGTAGTATGTATCCTCCTCTCACAAAAGATAGGTAAACTAAATGAAGTCAATCAGTCATAAGATATGTCTCAACCAATGTTATCAGTTGTTTACCTAAAATAGAAAACATAGTCATTAGAAAGCTTAGTTTCCTGAAGTGTGGAAATTTGCAATCATAACAGGAGTCTAAAACTTTCCAAACATAATCACAATGATGACCATTCAATAGGTTTTAAATAAATCTGCCAATAAACAAAATTAAGAAATTCCAGGTCCCCCGTTTGAAGATTATAAATGGCTGAAGACAAATTGAAGTTCTAGAAACCCTATTAAGATGATGATAAATAGACCTAAGAATTGATACAAAACCTACAAATCTAATCACATCAATTTCATCGGATTAAATAGAGTACTCCAAAAAGCCCTAAAATGGTATAAACGATGATAAGTATCTAGCAAACAATAGATAAATGAAATTAAAGGATCACAAGAAAGGAAAACTAACCTGATCCGATCAAACATTTGCAGTATTAGGAATGAGAGGGATTCCTTGTTTTTTCTGCTGCTTAATCTTGTCCTCTTGTTCACGAATCTTTTGCATCTTCAATAACCTCTCCATGACAAGTTCATACTCACACTTTTCATAGATATGGCGTTCATCTTCACATTTCCATGGAAGATAGAATTCAGATTGTCTGCATTTATTGAGTGGGATTAAAAGATGTGCACATTGATCTCTGTAAGCTAATGGAACCTTAGCTTCCACCATCTCTTCTTGTGTGGCAATCATCTTCTTTGATGATCCTTCTACTTCCATCTCCTCTCTTTCGTTATTACTGCTTTAACTTTAAGGTTGTAACAAAAACCAAACTCCCTATTTCTTTCTTCTTTCTCGATGTTCTTCTTTCTTGATGGACTGTTTTTCTTATATCAGGTTGCTATAGACCGAGTTGACGCGGCCGAGACAAAAATTTCTCCCCTTGAGTTGGGATTCTTGGGAAGCATTGAGTCTATTGAAATTTATGGGCCTACCTAACCTCAAAACCGATTTACAAGACTAGAAATGCCCAGAGCTTATTAACTACAGGATTTTAAGTTGTCCATTCAACGTGGGATTCATCTCAACATTCCTCTTTACGTGTTGTCTCTTTGGGATCTAACGCGTGGATATTAAATCGGGTGACACGGAGTAGAGGTGCGGTCAAATGACTCGTCACAAACTGTCTTCTCTGATACCATATTGAAATACATGGGCCTAACTAACCTTGAAAATCGAACTTAAAAGATTAGGGTTGTCCAAGACTTATTAACCGTAGGACCTTAAACTGTCCAACACTAATCTCAACAGAGTCATTGACAGAGGAAGGGGAAGTGATGTACAATATCAAAAAAGGCACATTGGTACTGAAACTTTTCTACATACCATAAATTGTAGGAAAAACTTGGTAGGGAAAAACAAGCCTTAAAGTATCTCCAATGCGTATCCTAGTTGGAGATTAGTTAAAAGCAAGTTTTATTAGTATGACTCACATAAAATTTAGACATATCTTTATGTTTTAAAAACAATCTCTAGTGAATTATGGATATATATCTAGTTGTTCTATTTTTATAAAGACAATTAACAAAACAACAATTTTAAATACTTAAAATACATGACGTGGGTATGGATGAAAGTCTCTAAAAATAAATACTCTTATTCAAACTCAGGTTGTTAGAGCTTCTCCAATGGCGTTTGGATATGTATCTTAGTTGGAATGAAAATTAAAATAAATTTTATTAGCATGACCCACAAAAACTAAAATTATAATTAAAACATCTCCAGAGGTGGTTGTATATGTGTTAGGTGAAAATCAAATAAGTCAAATTTTGTTAATGTAACCCATAAATAATGGTTTATAAGATATTTAAAAAATAAAAATTAATGACGTGGGTTTGGAGGAGAGTCTCTAAAAATAGATACTCTTATCCATACTCATATTGCCAACTAACCTTAATTTGTATTTATCCAATTACCGTTGGAAAGAGTTTTTAGTTTGAGTATCTAAAATCCTATGTGTCATCGATATATTTAGAAACCCAATTCATTGGAGATGTTCTTATATCAGAAAGATTTTTAACCATCCAACTACCACCAGAGAAATTTTTTTTCAAAGAGAATCTTTAAAATCCTAATTGTCATTAAAAAATTTACATATGCAAACTTCATCGGAGATGCTCTTAGACTAACCCCTATGGATCGTCAAATTTAACTTTCAACTTCAAGACACGTCATTCGCACTCAAACACCGAGATTGTAAGGAGTCAATTTAATGTAATATTGTTTAGAAAAAATGCAAATCAAATAAAGGCCCATTCCAATTTATATTTGAACGTTCAATAATCTCTAATGGGATGATTTTCGTTTTAACGATGGACTTTTCGAGAGGTTTCTTGAATCAAGTTCTAACCACTATGGTAATTCAAGTTTGATGAACCCAACCAATCATCAAATTTAACTTTCAACTTCAAAAAATATCAGCTTGAATCAAGTTCTAACCACTATGGTAATTCAAGTTTGATGCGCCCAATCAATCATCAAATTTAACTTTCAATTTCAAGACACGTGAGCTTGAATCAAGTTCTAACCACTGTGGTAACTAAGTCGTTCGATTTTCACTTAAAAAATATGATGTTTCAGGATTGATGCGCCTAATGGTTGGGCGCAAATAAGAGAGTCGTTAGATTTGAACTCATAAATCAAACTCGATGGCACTTATTTGATGCGCCAAATGATTGGGCGCAAAAAGTAAAATTTTTGTACGCCAAACCATTGGGCACAACAAACTTGATTCAAGCTCACGTTCAAGCAAATCCTTTAACTCTAGCTTGATTCAACCCCTATGGTAACGTTTTTGTTGATTTGAAAGTTGAATTGGAGAACCATATGGATTATACTTACATGGCCTAGTTAGCAATCCAGAATTCGGCGAATGTACGAGTATGGAGTATTATCTGTATTAGACGCGAATTATTCGATAAATTTCTAACTAGGCTAAGGGTTTTTTGTGCATTGTCCATTAGAGCGTGTGTCATCCTACGCTAATTCTGGGTATAATGAGGAGCTACCCAAATTAACACCAATTTTAGCACAACTTTTTGATCTCTTGAGTGTTATTTTTTCAATTACGGGGGTGCCATCAGAATCGCTAGCTTACAACATCTCTTGTAATCTTGTTTGCAATTAGCACCATTCTCTCTCTTGGAAACAACAGGTCCAGAGAAACACGATCATCATCAACAAGTGGAGCATCACAAATTCAAAGGAAAGTTGAAGACGTTCAAGGTTTCCAAGCAACAATACAAGAAAGAGCAAATTTCATATTCAAGTGAAGCAACAAAACAAATTATATATACATGTTGAAGACTTACGTACATGAGCAGAAGGAAATCAAAAGATGAGAGTTAGTGAACTTTATGATATGAAACAATACAAATTGTGAAGAATCACGTGGTAAAGTCCTTATTCCATGGCCATGATAGTTTCATTGTTCTTTTTTTTTTCTCGGTTTGTATTTTATTTTGCTTGTCTCAAAAGTAAAAAGAATATTAAAAAAAAATTATTACTCCCTCCGTCCCAACTTAGTTGCCTAAACAGGTTTTTTTCTAGTCCCATACTTGCTTAAATTGATATTTTTTCATATAATTTCCAACGCTACCCTTGCATCTTATCTTGGAAATATAAGTTATATTTTAAATATACGAATAATTGTTATCAAACTAGAAAATAAAGAAAAATATACACAAAATAAAGAGAAAGAGAAGAGAGAAATTTGTATTCATGTGGGTAAAATACAATAGTTTAAGCCTATATTTATATAGATAGAAGACTTGGTGCCCAAGTATAGGAAACCCTAATCTTAGATACAAGGATATCTTAGTCAATAAACTTAGTTTTATAACACTCCCCCAGATGACCACTGTGTCTAAGTCATTACAAATATACCAGGAAAACTCAAAAGAGCAGAACCTAAAAATTTGTAAACATAAATACTTGAAACAATGTTGGACATGCAAATGTTACCTCGTTAAAACCTTGGCAAGGAAAACCCAGTGGGACAAAACCTTGACGAAGGAAAAAAGAGTACAACGCGATAAGTCCAGTAAATGCACCTTTGATGATGGCGCTCCCCTTGATAAGTACTTCAGTTAAATCTTGGTTTGCAAATCTTTGAGACGAGATTTTCCAATTTTGATGAAAATTTTTCTTAAATGTAGAAGATTGTTGTTCTTTTGTGAAGAAAATTACTAGTTGATGAAGTATTCTTTTGTGTTAGTCTTCTAATAATAGTGTTCTCGAGTCTTTATGCTTCTTTAAATACAGTAAGGACTTGTGTCTTGGATTACTAGCTTCAAGGGATGATTTCCAGGAGTAGTTGATGTAGTTTCTTCAGCAAATGCCAAGATACGAATACATCAGAATACGTGAACAAAAACCGTAATTATGATTCAATCTTACATGGTTTAAAAAGATATCCAAATTTCTAGAAGATGGTTATCTTGATTTGGTCCAACAAAATGACCTAGTTAATGGTAGGCATCCACAAAATAATCGAAATTATACAACTCCCCCTTGGATGACCACCATGTTGAATAACTTGCCTCACTAAGACCTTTCCAATAAAACCCAATAGGAAAAAATTTGGACGAAGGAAAAAATAGTACAATATCAACATTTAGAAATAAAACGCCAGTGAGATATTGCCTCGTTAAAACCTTGTCAGAAAAACCACATGAGACAAAACCTAAAACGAACGGAAAAAATTATAACTTTTGACGTAAATATGGATGATAACTCAACTATATGAATATTATAGAAAACAAACATCATAATCATGAGCTTAGTCTATATTATAGACAAGTTTTATACAAGCATAGTATTTAAACTGCAGATTTAATAAAAATAATAAGATTTATGCTGCTGAAGCATGAATTTCAGTGTTTTTAAGGACTCCTCAAGAGACCTATAAAGATGATATCATCAACTAATTAATCCATATTTTTGGTTTTGTACCAAATTTCTAAAAACACATGAAGGATTTTTAAACCCGACATAATCGAGTTAGGTGGCTGCCTGGATATAATTTAATCTTCCAAGGATTACAAATTCGAATACGCTTTCCGACACATACGAGCTCTTTAAGGACTACCACACCAAATCCATCATACAAGGAGAACAATTATTGAACCAATCCTAGGGTCTGAGCTAAAATAAAACCCACAAATCGTTTTTACAACGAACATACTTCTCGTATAACGCATTATGATTACACTAACTTGTAATTAATAGTCTTGGCATTTTTAAGGTGTTAAGTCTTGGATCCAAAATTGCGTTAATCAATAGATTAATCTAATCTAATTTGGATTGTATGCCAATCGATCACATTTGTCGATATTTCTCTGCAAAGGGGTTAACAACCACCATCATTTCTTATTTCAGTAGCTACTATAAATGAATTTTCGACAATCATATTATCTTATAAAAATTCTAAACAAATCTAAAGCGTATGTATATATATATATTGAAAAACTCAATCAATTACTGGTACCACCATCCTAGGGCATTATATTCTCTTCATCATCCACTGAGAAGATAAAAACTACGAGAATGTGAATCATATTCGATAGTCACAATTAAAGCACTATCTGTAGCCTCTTATAGAGGACTACCTTTGGCTACATGTGATTGAATTCTCATCGTCAAGAGGAAAAAGCTAAAATAAAAGCAAAATGAGACATTTCACGCCTTGGCAGCCTTTTAGATTTGATCATGATGGGAAATAAATTGATATAACTTTTAAGCTAATTATAACACCAACTTATGGTAGTGTATAGTCTCCCCCTGATTATGCCGGAAATATTTTCATCTCATATACAAACAATTTTTTTTTGTAAAGTATTATCCGATTAATTCGAGGACATATACTCAAAATAATTTCTGGATATTAACAATACCAGGTTGGACAATAGATTCTGACTTCAAAAGTCAAAAACAAAATTATCCTAAAATAGTAGTCTAGTTGATATACAAATTGAACATCAACCATGAATTTTATTGGTTACAACAAAAAGCATATAAAATATACAAAAAAAAAATAATCTCCAATAAATGTGCAACCTAGTATGGCCGACAAGATAAATTATTCATCTGAGAATAAAATTATGGATGAAAAGAAATTAAATCAAGATCAATATAGTCACTACAAGGACTAATGATATTTATTAACAAGCTGGGTGCCCACTCTTTGATCTTTTCTGTACTAAAGTATTCCAATTTCAAGTGGAATATTCCAAATTTTGGAGATTATTACGAGGAAAAATAGAAATTGTTCAATATCACTCAGGAATGCAGCAGTTTCTTGTTTCATCGATGTTTACAATTAAGAATACCATAATAATGATATCTCATTCTGGGATCGATAAAGAAAACCAATCTCACTTGTCTTACATGATTCTTTTTAAGAAAATAAAGAAATCATTGTCGTTATTTTTGGATTTAGAAAGAAAAAAAATCACTATTTGGTAGATGAATGGTTTGTTTGAAGGAATAGGAACCAACTGTTTATTTTTAGATAAAACCATATTTACTGATAAAGGTTTTTTGTAAACCTATGATCTGCTCATTCTTTCAGAATCGACGAAAAATATCAAACCATATCGGCTAAAATAATAATAATTAGGGAATACCAATTTTTACATCTCATATCATAGAATCGATATAGAAAATCAATACAAATTGGTTTATACGATATACGAAAATTATATCAATGACAAGAAAAAAATAACGTTTTAGTCATCGCATATAGAGGTTGACGGATGGTTTCTTGTAAAGAAATGAAAACCATATGGGTAAAAATCACATGATCATTGTTTAAAGGAAAAAGATACCAAATTTAATTGGTCGTAGGTTTTTCAACCATGCATGTGATTAATTACCGTAAAGGTAAATGCAATCGAATTGCGATAACACCAATTTTTGGTGATTACAGTTTCATTTGGGGAATAGAAATTGTAAACCATTTTTTGATGAATTTTTTTTCTCTCTTTTAAAAGGATTAGAGAAAAACGAAAATCAAATTTATTTGGAAATATTGATCACCTTATAGATTGTTTTTTTTAATTATAAATAAATTATGAATCAAAAATAGTTGAGCGATATTTATATATATCGTTAACTTACCGCATCGATGTTAATTTAGCATGATAGATTTAGCCCAGCCATAATATTCTGACCTAACTAATATTGAGATTTAGGCATATTGAAAAAGTAGTGTGCCAATCAAACATTATAATGGGATACAAATATCAAATTTCAATTACCCGCTAGTGTTATTTATGATAACAGTATATTTTAATGATAGATTGTCCATCGCCATAATCCCAACAAAATATGTAATCAACTATGAATCCTTAGTGTGTTATCAACCCGTGAAGAAACCTAGTCATCTCACACGAACAAATAAACTAATGTTATAACTAATCAAAATTATATGGTATAATATACGTTAGATCCAGATGTAATCAGGAGAACAACATAAATACCAACATAAACTTTTTTTTTTGTTTTTTAATTTTTATAAAATCATGCTTCACAGATAATTTTAAACATTTAATATTCTACTTGTAGAAATTATATTCTTTGTATCAGATTGTTGTTTTGATTACGAGAATCAAACCAACAAACGTAAAAAGATTCTTTTGAGAAAATATAAAAAAAAAACACTAAGGATTTTTTTAACTCAATGGTTAGAGATACGTGTATGATAATGTGTTTAGAAAATAAAGAATAAGAGACACAAAATAAACAGAAGGAGAAGAGAGAAATTCTTATTCATGTGGGTAAAAATACAAGAGTTTAAGCCTTCATTTATATATATATATAGAAGACTTGGTGCCCAAGTATATGGAAACCTTAATCTTAGATACAATGGCATATTAGTCATTAAACTTAGGTTTATAATTGTTTTAGGGTGAAAACAAATGTACGGTAAATCGTACTTTCAAGTAGGTTCGAGATCAAAATCGAACAGGACAAACCTAAACCAATAAATGGTCTTTCACGTCCTGCTTCAATCACAAAGGTGGAGAAGATTGGGTAGGTCTTAGGGGAGGAAAGCAAATAAGGTTGAGAAAATATCAGTGTGTGGAGAAGAAAAGATTCTCTCTGAGATGAATCACTATTTCTGTATGTTTAGTTTCTCCTGGCTGATTGTCTTGTTCTTGAATGGATGAGAACTATGTATTTATAGTTCAAAGAAGACACACTGATTTCTCGTAAATCGTGGAAATTAGGGAGAGGTGGAGAAGTGATGATTGTGGAGATTGTAATGGGGTGGCGTCTGGAAAGTAAGGAAGACCTGTTATACCACTACTCTTCATCCTCTCAAATTCTCTGTAACCGCCCACTACTTGTTACCTTCTTGTTCGTGGAGGTGGTGCCACCACCCACGATTGTCGTAGACCGCCAGACCAATACCCCAATGAGAATCCCCCCATGTGTTGTATTTGATATCTCGTGGAAATAGTGGAGTCATAAGCCACCATTGTTTTGATTAAGTCAAGTCAACTCAAATGACTTGCTAAGTCAGTGAGGCAAGTTGTGCAACTCACTGGATTGATAATCAGACTGATTAGCGTCGAGTCTGGGAAGTTCAGCGGTCATGTACTTGCTTGGGAGTAACATGATACATTTAATGTCTAAGTATTAACTCAGAAGTGACTTAGCATAAGTCTGAGAGGCATTTGAGGTCAAATGTTGTAGAGGTCTTCTTAAGCAAAGAGACCTACTAGAATTCATATGAGATTTGATATTGGACCAATATTGAGAAAAAAGATGTATTTCTGAGAGAAATAGCTAGCAAAGCCATCACTTGCGCCAAAGTCAAGGAAGCATTTGCTCCAAGGTCAAGGAAATACCTGCGCCAAGGAGGACACTAAGGCCAAGGGAGGCGCTCCAGCTAAGAGAGGGACACGCCAGGTAGGGACGCTGCTGGGGCGAGACGCCTTCGTTGGGATGCGCCAGGATGGGCGTTGCGATGAGACGTTCCAGGGATGGGTGCTGCATGGGTGCTGCTGGGACGTCCCAGGATGGAGGCTTACAAGGCTTGGGATGTGCCAAGGCTGAGAGACTCGCTAGACATGGAGAGTCGCTAGACAGATGGTACGAATTGTCTCCAAATAACAACAACCATCTCTAAGTCTAGTTAGATGATATGAACTGTCAAGCACCAATCATTTCTTAGCATTACTCAAATACCAATTTTAAGAAACCACATCTAAAACATTTAGCTTTTATGTTGAACCGCAGAGTGGCTACACCATAGTTTGTCAACCTTTGTTTAGATAGTATGAATGACCCATAATAGCAACAACTATTTCTTACTAGATGATTTGAACCACCCCGCTCGGATAGCAATCAACTCTTATAATGGATACTAAGAATTGTGTAACAATAACTATCCCTATCTTATCCCCTTGCCAACAATATCATAAAGGTGAGATACACAAACGGTATACTGAAATACTTACAAGAATTAGTCCAAAGATATGCCACCACTCAAGTTCACAACAGTTCAAGTACATAAAAGAAAAACTTGGATCAAACAGCAGTAATTTGCTAAACAGATTACTCCCTTGGCAATCAAATACTTAACCAGCAACAGTTTACAAATCCTGCTCTACCCAAAAGAAGCCAGCTTAGAATTGCACACGAAATGCCATGGCTACAAGTCCACATACTGACATACGGAGTTTAGTACAGTACTATCAATCTGTCGCGCTAGCAAAATCGTCACTCAAGTTTTACAGACTATGTATCCATCTCATAAAACATGTTTCAATGCCCGTTACCGTTACTGCCAACGACAGTACTAGACACAAATTAACAAAAATGATAAAGGGGCTATTTTGCTATAAAGAAGTAAATACGCACTTTTCCAAGTCCAAAGACCCAACATAAATGACTTAATTAAGTCCAAATATTCAAACTAACACAAGAACTTAACAATATCAACTCTAGCTCGTCACTTAGTAAGAACTAAATATATATTAGTGGCACCATCTCTATAATGATCTAACAATCGACAGAGTATCACTTTTATGACCTTCATGTCCTGATTTTTATTATTATCTCCATGAACTACTAAAATTCAACTTACTTTACACTTAAAGGTAAAGTGTACAGTACATATTCCTTAAAATCCTATAATAAAATTATCAATTTAACAACAATTGCCCACAATCCAATTAGATAGAAACCAATACACAACTTAATTTAGCTAGGTTTTAGTTAGGTTCCAATAGAGCGGTATATTCTAAACTGTGTCACTAATGTCGACACCAATAGGCAGTAATAACATTTCTAAGAGCAGCTAAATTAGCACAGCAAGATAAGGCCCAAAACTACATATAATTTAGATCTTGCTAACAATTCCATCAACAAAAGTAATAGAATTCATTTAGATATTTACCACCAATAATTCCCAAAAACACAAAGGAGCAATTTCAACCAAGACATACAAGTATGCCTGCAACAATTAATCTAATCACCAAAAGTTAAGTACTTAGTTACTTTCACATCATTTGCAAGAATCAGCTTAAAGTCATGGGTTCATTTTGTTTTATCAAGCTTTCCTTAATATTCCACTTAAGTGATAAGTAGAAAAATAAAGTTCAAATTAACCAAATGATCCCTTCACATAAAACAGACAAAAAAAGGTTTCAAATTAACTATTCTATCCACTCATAAGCCATTTTCAGAAGTAGTTCTAAATCCATTTACCATTCAATTAAGTGAAGGTTTCAGAACTAAAGCCATGACAAAGAATATACACTCCAATACCATTTGAAACAATCATTCAAATAACTAGTTTAATAGAAAATCTTAACCACATAAAATTACATGAAACAAAAAATAGTTTGAAGAGTCGACAACATTACACATTTCTATTTTTTCTATTATATACTTACTGATTTAACTTAATCAAACAAGCATAAATTTCCAACAGCTGCCACCAAAACTAAATCATTTAACTTAACCGCTTGAATAGCTAAAGCCAAAGAGAAACGAAAGTCTACTATCAATGAAAAATTAGAGTACGTTAATTGTAGCAAATTAATTTCAGAGGGTGAAGTACCTAAATCACTCATGTGAAAAGATGTTGGTCTAAATAGCCAAATTCATATATTCACACTAATTGGTTGGAGATATGTAACCAACACTAGTCATAAATCTGTTTACAGGGAAAAATCCCTAAATTTGATATGAACATTAATTTATTTGTTTTTTCAAATTAAATACAAACAAGAATTTATAGAAAAATACTTAATCGTACATGCATGTAAAGTAAGAAGAAAACAAGCCTTCATTGAAACAAAAGGACAAACATCTTACCGATTTACACTAGTCAAGCTTTCTCACTCATTTCCCAATCCAAAGTTAAATATGACTCAGACCCAATGTTCCCGGTCCTTTGAAACTCTAAAATAGCTCTCAAACAAACACAGTATCATACTAAACTCCCTCATCATCATCAAAATTAATTCCACTTTGTTTTCCTACATACATATGTGATTCTGTCAAGGCCAAGATCTTACCCTCTCACTCCTCTCAATTAAATACGTATACACAAACAATTCATGGGTTAAATCTCTAGCTTCAGATACAATCATCCTTTGAAGAACTAACACAGAAATGAAAATCAATTTCAAGGTGCAACCATCACCAGAGATAGAGACTTAAAGAGAAAAATGAAAAGAATATCGAATACCAGTTTTCAATCAGTTCCTTTCTGTTTTAATTTCAGACACATTTTAAAATTTATAATGGTGCCCTTGACTATCTCCTAGTACAACACATGTGCATCATGCATGGAGGGCTACTAAGACACCGATCAGAACACCCTCACTGTTTAAGAACTACCGTCCATAACCTAGAATTGTTAAATGAACAAGAACGTTAAAACTTCATTTTATTTTATTTTATTTTATTTTTAAAAACTCCTAAATATAGATAATAAATGGGTTAAGTTAAACCCGAACAAAATATGGAGTCTTATAAGTTCGTTACGAATGAAGCGTTAAGCTAAAGTGTTGTTTTGGAGTTTAAGCATTAGCTATTTCCGAATTTGGTAGATATTACCAGAACATCGATACGCACTCGAGGCAAGTTCAAGGAACTCATCCGTGGAATTTATGCGACTTGAGACTAGCATGATATGACATAAAATATTATGAGTACTGAGGAGGTTGTTAGGCCAGTTTAGAGTATTTGTAGAGAATTTGTACTCTTAATTCACTTGCGGAATATAAGTAAAAATACAATATTCTATGTTTTGTTATAGAGTTAGGCATATGCGCATAAGTATTCACATATCCTTTTGTTTTCATGTTGCTTGGAAGAGGGCGATTTTACAATTCTAGCATTTGTCAAAAATTCACCATCTACAATAACACTCCCCCTGATGACAACTGTGTCTAAGTCATTATAAATATACCAGGAAAACTCAAAAGAGCATAACCTGAAAATTCGTAAATATAGAAACTTGAAACAGTGTTGGACATGTAAATGTTACCTCGTTAAAACCTTGACAACGAAAACCCAGTGGGACAAAACCTTGACGAAGGAAAAGGAGTACAATGCGATAAGTACAGTAAATGCACCTTTGATGACGATGCCCCCCCTGATAAGTACTTCAATTAAATCTTAGCTTGCAAATCTTTGAGACGAAACTTTCCAATTTTGATGAACAAATTCCTTGAATGCAAAAGATTGTTATTCTTTCGTGAAGAAAATTGCTAGTTGATGAAGTATTCTTTCGTGTTAGTCTTCTAATAATAGTGTTCTCGAGTCTTCGTGCTTCTTTAAATACATTGAGGACTTGTGTCTTGGATTACTAGCTTCTTGGGGATGATTTACAGAAATAGTTGATATATTTTCTTCAACAAATGCCAAGATACGAATACATTACAATACGTGAACAAAAACCGTATTTGTGAATAAACCTTACATGATTCAGAAAGACATCCAAATTCCTAGGAGATGGTTATATTGATTTTTTCGAACAAAATGACTTAGTTAATGGTGGGAATCCACCAAATAACCGAAATTATACAACTCCCCCTTGGATGACCATCATGCTGAATAACTTGCCTCACTAAAACTTTGCCAGTAAAACCCGATGGGAAAAAATCTGGACGAATGGAAAAATAGAACAATATCAACATTTTAAAATTAAACGTCAGTGAGATGTTGCCTCGTTAAAACCTTGTGAGGAAAACCTAATGGGACAAAACCTAAAACGAAGGGAAAAGAGTATAATTTTTGACATAAATATGGACGCTAACTCAATTATATGAGTATTATTGAAAACAAGCACCATAATCATAACCCTAGTCTATATCATAGACAAGTTTTATGCAAGCATAATATTTGAACTGCATATTCAAAAAAATAATAAGATTTATGTTGCTAAATTGTGGATTTTAGTGTTTTTAAGGATTCCTCAAGAGACGTATAAAGATGATATCATCAACTAATTAATCCGAATTTTTTGTTTTGTACCAAATTTCTAAAAACACATAAAGGATTGTTAAACCTGACATAATTGAGTCACATGGCTGCCTGAATATAATTTGAATCCATCACGTATTCAAATTCGAATATACTCCCCGACCATATTTATTGTGTGAATGCAAATGAGTCCTTCAAGGACTACCACGCCAAAAGCATTAAATAAGAAGATAAAAAATTATTGAACCAATCCTAGGGTCTCAGAGAAAAAAAAAACCCTTAAATCGTCCTTACAAGGAATATATTTCTCGTATAATGACGCACTATGACTACACCAACCTCTAATTATTAGGCCATGCATTTTTAAAGTGTTAAGTCAAGGATCCAAAATTGCGCCAAGATTAATCCAACCTAATTTGGATTGTATGCCAACCAGTCACATATGTCGATATTTCTCTGCAGAGGGGTTAACAACCAACATTTTTATTATTTCAGTAGCCAGTGTGAATAATCGACAATCATATTAAGTTACTATCATCCCACAGAATTCTCAAATGTACGCACATATTGAAAAATTCAATCAATTACTGGTACCACTGCCCACGGGCATTGTAATCTCCCCATCATCCAGTGAGGAGACATAAACTATGAGAATGTGGATCATGTTTTGGTAAACTTTATTGAAGCACCTTCTGTAGCTTATTATAAAACGCTACTTGTTGCTATATGTGATTGGATTTTCCTTTCGAGAGGAAAACGCTTATACAAAAGCAAAATAAGATATTTCACACCTATTATTAGTGACAACCTTTTTCAATTTGATCATGCTGGGAAAGAGATTGATATAACTTGTAAGTTAATTAACCCCTCTTCTAGTAGTGTATACTCTCCCCCTGATCATGGTGGAAATTTTTTCATCTCATATATACGAAAACTTTAAGTTTCGTCAAATATTATCCGGTTAATTTGAGACATATACTCATTATAAAATATATCATTCGACATAAAAAATGCAGTCTTAATAGACATACATATTTCCCATAAACCATGGACTACTTTTGGAAAAAAAATGTTAAAACCAAAAGCATTGAAAATATGCAAACAAATCTTCATTCCTTAATATGTGTGCAAAATCCTATTTAGGCAACTAAATTGGGACGAAGGAAGTATTACTTTAGTTTGTATACATTTTAATAAATTTATGGGAAGAAGAAATATATGAAGAAGTTTCAAGCAACAAGGAATTGAGGAAAAAAATTACAATTGTGAAGGTTCTACAAAGTTCAAAGGATTAATCATCAACAGTTGAAGACCGAAGAGTTTCTATTAGACGCTGTGAGAATGGTGCTAATTATAGATCGCACGACAACTTAAGTAAGCATTCCCATCCTCACATAGTGGTTGATTTTATTTCTTAGAGATCATCAGAAAAAATGTTCTTTTCGTCCCATATTTCTATGGGTAACAAAATATAATTCGGTAGTTTTTTCCTTCTCACCATTCAACGTGTGTATGATTTCTATCTTCATTCCTGCATGCACACATGAGAACCATAAAATGCGTCTATTGAGTGCAATTTTATAAAACCATATTGGTGAGGCATAAGTCGAGGCGAAATGCTTATTCGATCGTTATCAAGGTTGATTTGTTTTATTATGGCATTGGTTTCTCATCCTCAGTGATTGAGCATGAGAATAATATCTTTGATACTTCTAACTTCTTATTGTTAGTGTATAAAAACTTTTTTTCTTCATAGCTCTTTGGATGCATGTGCTCTGGAATAATTGTAAGTTGGAATTTAGGTTTTGTGGGTATACCTCTTGTAAACCCTCACGAGACTATAACTCATCCACTAGGGACAATTAGGGGTTTAAAGGCTTGTTGCACATGCTAAGTGTAACCGTATCCTCAACAAATGGGAGTTGTATATTTTAGGTTTAGTTTATTTAGTTTGCTCGAGGACTAGCAAAAGGCAAGTGGGGGGGAATTTGACATATGCTTAATATACATATTTTTAATGTCAATTACATTCTTGCTTTAGCTATATTTCTTGCATTTTACCTTGTATAACTCTTGTTTTCTATTTTATTTGTTTTTTAGGTGAATCATCTGAAATCAAGGGAAAAGGTACTAAAAAGAGCTAAGAAGAGAAAAAGAGTTCATTCTGGCATGAAAATGGGAAGTTATAGAGTGGAAACACCAACTTTGAGACAAGAGTTCCAAGAGAAATTATGGTTAGGAAAAGTAACCAAAACCTAACTGTAATACGAGCTGAGTTACAATTGAAATTCCAGAAGCATTTACGATTGGGTTTAACCTAACCGTAAATTGAGTTGAAGATATATGAAGATTTGTTCTTTACCATCTTATAGAGGACGAAGAAACAAAGCCAACCCAAAAGAATGTGGTCAATCGGACATCGTATGAGGGAGTTATGACCAAAATGGTGGAAGACAAAAAAAAGTGTCTAGGAAGATTTACGGTTGGGTTCATGGGAATCGAACCCAACCGTAACTGGGGTAGCTTAGCACACGTTTGGGCTTCGAAAACAACAAAAACACGGTCCCGGAAGGATTCTAAACCTTTGTAGATGGTGGTTTCTTTTGACAAGGATAAATAGTTATTACCTCTCAAGGCTCTGGTCTGACAAATACTAAACTTTAAAAATTCTGTAAAAAGAATTCTTGAGTAAGCACTTATCCCTACCCTCTCTCAGGCGCTTATTCCTTTCCTCTCTCTGTATGTACGACCAACTACATACATGATCAAATTGATGAATTTAATCGGTATTCATTATTATACAAAATCATTAGAACAACACTGGTGCTTGCTACAATATTCCCAGATGTTTTATGATTTTTACATAAAATCTCAAGCTCATAGATAGATTGCCCACTAATATAGAGCAAACTGAATGTTATTTTGGTGCTATATTCTACAGCTGAATTCCCAAAAATTATCCATGTTAATATTCATATTCAATTGAGCGATATTAACCTATTAAAACATATATATGGATTTATTTGATTTAAGTACCACGGATGTGCTTAAATTTAAAGTCAAAATTATGACAGACACAATTTCATAGCTTCAACTAGCTAAAAATCTCACCTCAATCGCATTAATCCTTTGCTTAAAGAGATAATTAATTAATGCGAATGAGTGAAAATAGTTCAATTAAGGGTTTTGATACGCTTCGCAACACTCATAAGTGTTTCAAAAGTATTTTCAAACCCTAATCAGTGTTTGAAAACAAATTAGCAACACTTATAACTAAGGCTGCACAACGGGCGGGCGGGTCGGTTTTAGGGTAAAACCAACTACCAACCCGTCTATAGGCGGGTTTTGAAAGAAAAAAAACAACTACCAACCCGTCCACAGGCGGGTCGGTTTGAAAGCGACCTGAGTCGGGTCGGGCGGGTTCGTTTTTTTTTTGCGGTTTAATCCGCATAACAAAAAATGCAGACAATATAAACCTTGAAATTCCTTGAAATTACAATAAAACCAACTACAATCCTTCAAGTTCCAACTCTAAAAACAATTTACAAAACATTATAGAAATCTAAAAAGTATCACTAAAGAAGAAAAAAAATACCAAAGACCTAATTGGATCTTAACAGATATATATTCCCCACAAACATAACCCAACTCTTGTTGATTCTACAAAAACTTCAACTTCACTGCGATAAAAAAATGATCGACATCCATTTTTGTTGTCCAAGGATCAACAGAGCTTGGCTAACATAGTGCATTGGCCACTGGATCTTCTCACCTGCAGGAATACTAAAACTTGTAAGCCCTTATCAAGCAAACATATTGCATGTATTTATACAGATGGACATAACCAAGGCTTTCAGTCCCTGATATCTTGGTATGTTGTTTTGTATGTATTTAGCATGCAATTCTTTCTCAACAGTTGACCCATCATAAACACAGGGTTCTACCAATCTTTAACAATAAAAACACCTTCCTGAATTAACAAAGCAACATTTATACTCAAGCACTAACCTGACAAACAGAGACCCAGCATATGATCAACTAGGTAGTTAATGGTTACCATTCTATCTATAACGTACAACAGAACAATTCCACTTCCTATGAATTAACTTAATCTTGGTCAATGATAATAAGTCAGGCATCACACAACTAACAAAATGAGCTTTGATAGCCAATGTACTACACATTTGGATACTTAAACAGCTGTTCATCTCTTCAGCTGTATTATCAACCTTGTTCAAAGTTATTCATTCATTCGAATTATTGCTAACTATAGGTGCTAAGAAATATTACTTGACTGCTATTAGCAAACTAAGGTAATGACAAGACCAAGTTCGACCTACGCAACCCGACCACTCATTCAGCATACCCATACAACTGAAAATCAAAATAAGAAGTTGACCCCAATTTATTTATGCTTACTCTTTTACTAAACTTCTTAGTTTACTCTACAAGAGATGCATCTTATGTACGGAAGTGTTCAAAAAGTTCAAAGTTACTTACAATTGGATCAGGAGCATCATTTTGTTTGCACCTACCCATGGGATACCAGGGCCAAGTCCTACAGCCGTTGCAGGATGCCCATTTCGTATACGAGGGGGCGACATATTAACCACGACTCATGACCAGAAGTTGAAGATGAGGACACCCCACTTCCTGCAAAATCAAGGTACCTAATTCAGAACAATCTGTGGAACCAATTAATATCAAAAATATCAGCAACTAATACTTAATGATGCAAATATAGATACAGATATCCATGAGTTGTTGAAAATAAACTATTAGTGTTTCCATTCTTCCCGTTCTTTGGTGAATTGGATATGACTTCACTGCTAACCCATCCGTCAGATGTTGAAACTGCTCTTTGTAGAAGTGAACTGAACTTTGAAACTTAATCAAAATCTAAGAAGAGAACGAGATGAG
This sequence comes from Papaver californicum, assembly GCA_023531435.1. Classification (NCBI taxonomy): domain Eukaryota; kingdom Viridiplantae; phylum Streptophyta; class Magnoliopsida; order Ranunculales; family Papaveraceae; genus Papaver; species Papaver californicum. The sequence continues at coordinate 8,842,531 of JAJJMC010012048.1, forward strand.
ATGAACTGATGAAGAGTAAAATTAGGTTTTCGAATCAAGCAGTCGCATGTCTGGAGTGAAGGCGACGCGGAGAAGAGAATGGATTGAAAAAATTAGGTTTTCTTTTTGTAAGTTTGTTGTTAGATGAATGGCTAGGATTAAAACTATTAATCTCAATCAATGGCTCAAATTAAACGGGTTATACGGGCGGGTTCGGGCGGATGTTATACTAAACCCGTAAACCGACCAGTGGTGACCGGGTTTTTGATTTTTAAAACCGTATACCAACCCGTGGCGGGCGGGTTCGGTCTAAAAACCCACGGTTTTATCGGGTTCGGGCGGGTACGGTTTTTCGGGTCGGTTCCTGTGCAGCCCTACTTATAACGTTGCAAAAAGTGTGACAAAAAGGTGTTTCAAACCCTAATTAGGGTTTAAAAATAAATTTTCAACACTTGTAAACGTTGCAAAAATGTGTCAAAAGGTGTTCCAAACCCTAATTTTGAAAATAGGAAAGCTAACCCTAATTTTTAAACACGTCTTGCTCTTGCTTACTTGTGCGTCTTTCTCCTAACACAAGACTTGCACTCCTACTCAGATGCCAAGCGTGGACATCATGCTTCTTACCAAAATCTGATATTTTACTATTTTTCCCTCAATATGTGAGGCTGAGCACAATAGTAAAATATGAGCTTCTTGTTTTCTGGCCAAACTCTTTCAAACCCTAATTTTGAAGAGGGAGACGTTTCTACCTCTCTTGCTTCCAACATGTGTGCTGGCCAAGCAGCTAAGATTGCATGACTATTCTCAAGGCAAGACTCGCATGCCTTCAAAAATAAAGCTAAGTTCACACAATTTGCTGCTTGACAAAAATTGACAATTTTACTCTCAACGTGTGAGGCTGCGTACAAAGATTCAAATGTGAACGTCTTCTTGTTTAAAAAAATCACATCTTGTTTTTTGTTAAAAAAATTCACTTCTTGTATCCTATCAAAATTGGACGTCTTGCTTCTTGTCAAAAGATAGTGTTTTACTCTTTTACCCTCAACGTATGAGGATGAGTACAAAGAGTAAAATATGAAACAAGACAAGACTCGTCAACTAGTCAAGCAGGATAAATCTTTAGCCAAGAGTCCCATTGAGCAAGTCTCAATTGACTTAACATCAGTAGTGCTTAATGCTACAATATTACACGAGCAATCAAATATCACAAATGAGGGGATATTCATTAGGGTTTTGGTCTGGTGGTCTACGACATGTGGTGCAACAATGCACTCACTAAAGTGAAATTCTGGAAAGTTCGAGCAGCAGTTGAGTAGAGGAGTGGTAAGTTGAATAACTGACTATTCATCCTTAATCGAAGTGGAGAGCAGTTGTCAACACCTTCTCCACCTTCTCCACTTCACCACTACTCAACCATCGACAGTTTCTTCCAGAAAAGAGGTCGAGTGGTTACAATAACTATGATATAAATAGATGCTCAATCTATTGAACAAAAACAAGTATTTAACAAGTGGACAAGTCTGAAACATGACAACAAGTTTACAACAATCTAACATAAAACAACTCGAATCGATCAACCTTGATCATTCAATCTTCTCACACAAAAGACTTGTTCATATCTATTCACACCAATTACATCCTACAAAGGCTGATACTCTGACCTCATTCTTCTCTTGCTTCCCTCCCTAAGACTAACCCTTCTCCTTCTCATTTTGTGACTGAAGCAAGACTGGAACGACCATTGCTTGGTTTAGGCCAGGATTGTACAGATTGATCTCTCGAATCTAAACAAAGTACTTTAACAGTACAAATGTTTAAGGATTAATGAATTATCACCTGCTCATCCCATATTTTTTCCTAAATTACCCTTCAATTCATTTCCCCCCACAAACAACCTTATAAAGAGAGGATACTTGAGGGCCAAACATTGAAGGCTATAAAAAAAGATATCTAAGGCTCAAACAAGATATATCTTTTGATGTAATCTCTTATTTTCCACCTCTCATACCACATCTTCTACACAAGAAAGCTATGGTTTTCCCCTTATGGGGAATTCTTCTTCTTTGTATATTTTCCATGGGTTTTAGTAAACCTATGATTAGCTAATTATTATATTGGTTGGGGATGTAGTTGGAAGTCCTAAACATGTGAATTAATATGGATGGTTATTATTGATGTTCAAGATCTCTTTTTATCGTTCATGTTCTACTTTTAATATCACCATGTATGATCGAATGCGTGTTTGTTGAGGATGCATAATAAGTGAACACGTATTCATATCTAAAGCTAAATAAGGCTTTGCAAATACAAAATAGTCGATAAACCCAGTTACAAGTATCATACTGAGATCACCGATTGTATTCAAAACCTTCGTGTGATTGCATGTAAAAGCTTGAAAAAATGTTAAATAAAATACTCGTACTACTTGTATTGTATTTATTAGCCTAATTCAAAGAACCTAACGCTCTTGGAGGATTAAACTTAATAGCACATTGCGTTGGGTTGTTCGCTGAGTAATATTCATATATCCATCATTATGGTATGTGGTGACATAAGGAATTTACCGGAGTATGCTGTCGATGGGATGCTCCAAAGCTATTGTTATGAAGAGAGAGTGGATGTTGATTCTAATTGATTGTAGAGCATGATTGGTGATTGAAGATAAAATCCTTAACTAGTATTTTTTTCACCTTAATCTCAATATTTATTTATTTTGATTTTACTCCATTAGTTTTGTTTAATTTAGTCTAGTAATATACAACCTCCCTGGTTACATAAGAAGTTGAAAACAAATAACAATTCACATCTCCTTGTGGAAACCATCTTTACTACTGCTATATAACCAATTAATTAGTAGGAAATATCTTAATTAAATTGTTGCACTTACGACACGCATCATATAAAATCCTTATGCAAGGTTTCACGCTTTTATCTTATGTGTGAGTTATTCAACAATTACGGATATCATAACTTCTTACTAGCAATATATCAATCAAGAAACTGATTTAGTTGGCAACCTAGAACTATCAGTCAATCAATCATAAACATTCATCATAGTAGAAACAAACAATAATCATATGAAAAATTCAAAATATATTCATATATAACAAATCATGTTTAGAACTTAGAATTCTTCCTCAATCAGTTAGGTGTTTAACTACTCATGGATGTAGGATCATCCATGATATACACATGAGAAAAGTAAATAGAAATTGTTATGATAATGGAACCGCTCTAAAACCCTAGCTTTTTCTCCATATGAATGATTATCCTCTCCAAAACCTAGAAAATAATGTTAAAAATGTCTTTTTAATGTCATGTGAGTCTTCTTATATAATATCCACGAACTCTAAGGCTTAGAATCCTATTGGGACCAAGTTTCCTCCCTTTAAAAATCAAAAATAAATTAAAATTTTCCTTTCACGTTTGCCACATTCGTCATGGTTCTTTGACACGACCTTAATGACAACCCTTCGTCGGGACCCGGAGTGAGATGCCATTTTTTCGTGTGTCGTTTGCGCGATTGATCCTTTTAGACTCACGACGCTTCTAGAGAGGACTCCAAACACCAAAAAGAAACTGAAATTCTATGTCTTAAAAGTTGAACGAGTCGTGATGGTTGTTTTTTAAGAACTTGACGACTTTAAGGACCAAATCAACCATATTCTACCCGAAAAAACTCAAGAGTCGTCACGGTTATTTTTAAGGTCATCATGGTATTCTCTCGTCTTTTTGTATCTCATTGTTTTGTCCATAACTTCTTCGTCCAACCTTGAATTGGCATCATTCTTTTTACATTGGCTTCATGTATTCATTCTCTTCAATATGTAAACTCATGAATTTTGAGGTTCATATCCTTTCATTTGGTTTTGTTCTTGTATTTTTGACATTATTTACTCATTTTCGTCGTATTTCTTCTACTTCTCTTGGCTTATGACACTTAAATACTTGGACTACATCACTTCTTAGCACTATTGTATCCATTTTCACTCTTCTAGGGATACGTAATAAAACAAATAAAATAGAAAACAAGAGTAATACAAGGTAATATGCAAGAAATCTAACTAAAACAAGTATGGATTTGACACTAAAAACATATAATTAGGCACTTTTCAAACCCCCCACACCTAGCTTTTGCTATTCCTCGAGAAAACTACTTCCTAAACTAACCTAACTCACTTTCGTGGGAATCACGATTACACTTAGCATGTGCAATAAGCCTTTAAAACCTCAGGTGACCCTAATGGACGAGTTATAGTCTCGTGAGGGTTTATAGAAGATATACCCACAAAATCTATTCCAACTTGTATATACTTCAAGTTCACAAGCATCCAAGGAATTAAGAGGACATAAAGTTTCCGCACTTAATAATAATAAGTTAGAATTAAAAAAGAACAAAATTCTTAAATCATAAAAACGCTTGATCAACGAGAAAAAGAGTGTATTCTGTTAAAAAAATGCCATACGATGGAACAAATCCTCAAGAATAACCAATAAGCATTTTACCTCGACATCTGCCTCACCGGTTGGTATCTCATAAAACGATAGAAATGGCGCTTATGTGTGCAAGATGGAATAAAGAAGAGAATATTTACACATGGAAATGTGACGCTTATATTCAATTTTTGATGATTTCAAAAAAAGAAGAAATTAACCATATGTGAGGATGTGAATTCTCTCCCACCTTATCATATGATATACAAATAACACAACTCAAATCGTCCAATAGAAACGTCTCTATCTACGTCTTCATCTTAAACTCTCAAACTTCATATAACTTGGACAATTTGTACTCCTTTTTCTTCAATTACTTATTTTTTTAAAATTCTTTGAATTTCTTCTTCTCCGCAACCTTGATATATGTTTTTTTTTTAATTTTTGTAGGAAAAAAAAACTTTAACACTTGATTCTTCACAACTTTTGTATTGTATTGGTCACAGAAACTTTAAAAATCCACATCTTTTTGTTTTTCTTTCGTTTTCACTTTCTCTTCACTTCAGATATATGGTTTCGCCTTTTCTTTTGTTGCTTGTAAACCTTAAACCTCTTAAACATCTTCATAAATTTAATGTTGCTTCGCTTGATGATGATGATGGAGGAAAAAACACGAAAGGGTCAACAAGGAAGAACAAGAAGGAGAAAACCAATTGGATCCCACCACCAACTGACTTTGACAAATTTAACTATGATACGTAATCTATTGCAAGAATGGGGTTTATTTTTCGTAATTCTACAAGTACAATTAGCGGAGGAGAGTGACACTAACACTTAAACTTCACTCCGAAAGAAGCAGAGAGCCAAGCCCAAGCATCTCTCTTAGTGGTTTCATGGGCTCGCGACAACAATATCAATAAATTAGTATTATAAGGGGATAACAATACGGTAGCAGATTATTTAGCATGCAAGAAGGTCGAGGTGGAATGTAATTGTATAGCGGTTTTAGACAAGACTTTCATCATCAGAGCCGGCCATGAGGCAAGGCTATTAAGGTTTTATCTCGGGGAAGCACGACTACACAAGGAAACAAACTAAGGATATTCCATATGGACTTCTAGGTTTAAAAGAAAATTTTGGTTCATCTGTGATTGTAAGGTAAAATTTGGTTAATTTTTAAGAAGATGAAGAGGCAGATAAACATATAAAAATTTAGTTGAGTGACTTCAATATAAATATCTAATAAAAAATAAAAAAGTCAGATAAGCTCTTATCGTTTTCTCTTTCAAATCTTTTTTCTTCCCTTACTGTTACTGCAAACGATATCACCACCTACACCACTATTAATTTTATGTTGAGTGAAAATATCAATGGAAATGATTATAAATATTACATATAGAAGAATTAGGATTTATATCTGTAAAATTCTGCCACCCTCTGTCAGATATTTATTCCACCATTTCTTTGTGGCACCCCAAGGTAATGATGCTTTGTACTTTAGATGTAATTGACACATACGATGATAAAGTTTTGTGGGATTTTTATGTGTATATCTCATGGGTTTAACTAGAATTGATGTACCTAGTAGTTTCCTATCTCCTTTACTTGTTGTATATTTTTTATGTTTCTTCCTTAGTTCTACTCTCGGACTTAATCTTAATAAAAATGTTCACAGATGTATTTAAAGTCTTATTTGTATAATTTAATTCATCTCATATAAGAAACTCCATGATCACTTAACCAAGTCATATGATTAACTGGATCATCATCGTCAGATGGATTCAAAATTAACAAAACAAATAATCCTATATCTTTTAATTGAGACACATATGAAGGTACCAGTTAATGGAGATGCGCTATTGGTGGGGCAACAATTTTTCTTTTTCCTTGGGGTAACAAAATCTCAGAGCTAGCACTGTTCATCATAACCAGTCGTTTCTCACCTTCAAAATCACCCATATAAAAAGAGAGGGAAATGGAGTGATAGACAATAATGGCTAAACATGATGGAACATTAGGACCATGTAGTTTTACTTTTATCTCGATTCCTATCCATATATCTATTTTAGCTTTTAAAGGTTTTCCTCAAACGAACTCAACTGTAGCTCATAGTATTAAGCAATCTACTTTTATTTAGTTAATGAAGTTTGGTTTGTTTAAAAATAAATAAATTAATACAGTGCATCAAGTTGGTATCTGCAGATCACTTTCGAAATTGTGGCCGATATTGCATGCCCCACCTTAGTAGGAACGATTTTTTGGGACCAACCCATTTTTGAGGGGACCCTTATCTAATTAGGTCGTATGCCCTACAAAGCTAAGGGGTGTCCTAATAGAATGAAAAAGTTACCCTTTATTAAATTCATCATAATCTAATATAACCACACAAACCAAGACAAATATAAACCTAAATCCTGAAACAAAACCATAATTCTTAATCGATCTTTTTTTAAAAAACTCTTTTTCTCCCCTTTCCCTCTTCATATTCCATAAACGATTAATCATCGATTCATAAACGAATTTCATCGTCGATTAATCTTGTCAACTACAAATGAGTCATGCTAAACATTGTAAAAGAGATGTACGACCTAATCCTGGGATTGCGGCAATTGCAAATCAAGCAAATCAAGCAAATCAAGAAGAAGTTGAAGAATCGGTTCTTCAACCCAAAATCGAGCCCCAAACGGAAGAACCAAATCCTAATCAAGCCAACATGCAAATTAGAAGGTAATTCCCGACAAACCCCTTCCATTTCATGCGTTTTTTATTTTCAATTCGAGTAGAAATCATGATTTTTAGGGTTCAAAATGTAGGTTCAGATAAAAGTCCGGCTAAGAACATAGTGTTTTGTCCTTCTAGTCTCAACTAAACTTTCTGTTTTTCAAGAACAAGAAGAACACTTTGGTTGAGAAATAATTTTAGGGACAACCGAACTTTTATTTCTCTAGATATTTTAAGTTCGACTAAATCGATATTTTGTTCTTTCAACCGAAATTTTATTCCAAAATTAACATTTCAACCGAACATTACACTGTTTTTGAGGAAAAATGATGGATGCTAGACGAACATTTTTCTTGTTGACCGAACTTTTATTCGGTTAAATTGATTTTTCCAAAGTTTTTGTTTTTTTATCTCAACTTCATGCTTTATTGTTCGAATTTAGTTAAGTAGTCTTTGTTTTGTTTTTAGGAAGATTTTAGAAATTCGACCCTGATAGACACATTTTAGTGTCTAATTTGCACCTTAGTTTTTTTAAGTTAGTATTCGATTTTGCAATTATTATGTGTTTTTATGCTTTTGTAGGTACATTAGAAGAATAAAGATCTGTGAAAAAATTGGCTTAAAAAGTGTTAAAGGCACCCGGGACAAGTGTTAAAAGCACCCACACTTTGGATTGGGGGCACCCCTTTCACGTTTCAAAAATTTCAGTTTTGGCGGGAACCTATTTGGTTATCAAAATGAAGTTGCTGGTGATTTCTTTTACGTGATTTTTGGGATATTTGGTATTTCAATCTAACCCAAAAGCAAGTAGAGATCAAAACAATATCAAACACGTGAAGAAATAGAGATTGACGCCGAGAAAAGTGCTCCAAATCCGAGTTGTAGCCGGAGAAGAAAATATCACGCCGCTTTTTGTTTGAAACAAGAATTTGAGTTTGATTGGGACTCTTATTTGAGTCCTTATCAATTAAGGGAAGTCCCTAGGGTTAGGAGAGCCTATAAATACCAAGAAAAGCCAAGAAAATCAGGGTGGAGAATCGCTGGAATAGTGAACAGAAAACTTTCTTTTCTGCTGCTGCGTATAGGGAAGAAGGAGGTGAAGAACAAACAGATCCAACGAACTGTCGTTCACTAACGCTGGAATTGTCGTTCACTAATATTGAGCTGCTTCAACTGTTTCTTTCCTGTTGCTCATTTTCTTTTGTAACGGCTGAACCATCTTCTGTAACGTTTATATACGTATCTGTTCAGCTGTTACACCATTATTTCACCTTGTAATATTTTGAGCAATGAAGAGATCTTTTGAGCAAGTTTTCTCCACCATGAGCTAAGTATATTTACTGGGATGATGGAGGAGGTTTTTCTCTCAATTTTATGTGGTAAGTCAATTTTTAATTAATTAATTATAATTCTTTACTTGTTAAAATTGTATAGTTTCGAAATAGAAAAACGGTTTTCATTCAGTAGTGGTGTTTTTGTTTGATGGGTCATGCTGGGTTGACAACCTCTGATGTCCCATGCTTATGATTTACCTTTACTTGTTTGCATAAAACCTATTTTGGCAATATTTGAGCTTAATTTATTTAAAAGAATTACCCGATTAATCACATAAATTGTTAGAAATAACTGATTCCTGATTCCTGGTTTTCCCCATATTTTCTAAAAATCATCTCTAGTTTATTTTCCTGATTTTTATTTAATTAGATTAAGTCCAATATTTTCTAAAATCATTACCTTCACAAGTTCGAGAATCGAACACTTTATTTACCACTATTAAAACCACATCAGACCCCTTGCCACAGTAAACACCTTGGGGAATATAAATGTGGAACTAAAGTTACAAAGAGGTCGAGAAACGTTACCGAGAGTTGAAGTCCGTGAAGAAGTGAACCAAGAGATAGAACATGAAGTTGAGGAAAAGCAAAAGGAAGAGGAAGAGGAATATCAAGAGAAAATGGAAGCGGAAGACGAAGAGGAAGAGGAAGAGGAAGATCCACCCCAAAATCTTTCTTTTGTTGTTGTTAAAGAGAAGAAGAGGCCTAAGACACCTTGTGCTAGATATGCACATATTCCTGATAAGAAGTTGTGTTTACCTCCTATTATCCCACCTCATGGTACGCCGAAAGATGGAGGCGAAGTGTTGTTCGGCTACAAACACTCATGGGCTGCCAAAATCTACTTGGCCAAGGTACTGAATTTTAACTATATATATTTTTTCCTACTTATGTTCTCTTAATTATGATTTCTTGTGTGTTAGTTAGTCAATGATTATGTTAATTTTGTAGGATCATAACAATACGACTAGACTTTTGAGATGCTAGAAGGCGGTTACATGGGATATAGAGGATGAGTGTCCATAGGTGGTGGATAAAGTCAAATCATGTGTTCTGTGGTCTGTTATCCATTACGCACACGCCGAGTTTGACAGTGTCACCGTCTCAGCATTTGCCGAGAGGTTCTACCCAGAGTCAGATAATTTCCACCTCCCATTTGGTGAGATGTGTATCACTCCTCACGACGTGCGCAAGATCACGTGTCTTAGAGTGGATGGGAAATGTGTTACAGAAGGCCATAAAAAGATGATTTTTGAATATCTAGAAGTTTTAGCGGAGAAGACGCTAGGGTAGAGCCGAAGTAAGACCAAGCTGGAGTTATGACGCTCTGTTAAGGATCCACAACCTGGTATGGAGTTGGTGGAGATCGATAACAAAGGTCGTCCGTTCAAGAAGTTGAGGAAGTTCAAGTTGGTCGTTTTGAGTTCGTCGCAATCGTTGACGTGGTGAATGAGGGTTTGACTTCAGTATGTTTGCATTTTAGAACGATTACATGAGTTTGAATTTCTTTAGTTGGTTTGTATTTGACGTTAATGCTTCGTAACTTGGTTTGAAACTTTAGTTAATGAATTTCGTAAGTTCGGTAAAAAAATCGGTTGATAAAGCCTGTTACATAACAAACCGAACAAAAAGTTCGGTTGTTTAAAACAAAGTTCGGCAAACAAACATTGAAATTTAGGAAAACAGATAAAGGATAAGCGGAGCGAAAAGGGTTTTCCATGAGATGTTCGGTTAAAATACAATTATAAGCTTAACTAAACAGTTTTTTGGTTTTTAGACATATAAGTTCGGTTATTAAATCCTATTATCGAGCTAGCCAAACTTTCTACTTGATAAAATTCTTTGATATATTGTTTAATGTTCAGCTAGGGAGAAAATGTTCGGCTAAGAATCACATTCCAGATTAATGTTCGGCTAGGGAGTAAAATATCAAACCTAACGGAACTTCTGACACCCAAAATCCCTGGGTGAAATCATAAATATTCGGTTTCTTGCAATAAATAATTCATAATCGAACTTCTGGCACAAAAAAACCCTGGTAAATTGAAAAGGTTCGGTTAAAGTACCAATTATAATCTTAACCGAACTTTGTTTTTGGTTTAGACATACAAGTTCGGCTATTAAATCATATTATCGAGAAAAACGAACTTTATATTTGATAATATTTTGAAAGTTCGATTAAGAATCACATTGTTCGTCTACTACCATTAGTACTACAAACAGCTAAGTGCGGCTACTACGATGAACTCAGAGAGTTCGGCTACATTTGTTCTTCATTTTACTAGCCTAACTTATCTGTTGTTTGCCGCCAAAAACTTGATCGTTTCAGAAAAGTGGTAAAAATATGTTCATTTGCTGAGGCTTGTGAAGATTCGTTTTGGACCTAATTTTGATTTAAACTAGAAAATAAGTAAAATATTTTAACAATATTGGGAAGAACTGGAACTCAGGATTCCACCAAAATCACTTCTGATTGATTTCTACAATGATTCTTTAACAATTATAGCTCTTTTATTGACTCTGTTTCTTTGCCAAAAGTAGATTTCTAAAACATTAACTGTAAATCACAAGCATGGCGCATCAAAAGCTCTTAAGTCCCAGCATACACCATCAAAAACAAAATCACAACTAATTAAGAAAAATCATAAATCAATTAAAAATCATTGCAAAAGTCATTAAGAATCAAAAATAGTTACCATTCATTCATGAAATATGACTTCCTCCATTGTCCCAGTGGTTGGGTTTAGCTCCTCATGATGTACACACTCTCAAAGCAATTATTCATGGCTCAAAAGTGTGTAAAAGAAGAAAAAATAATAACACAGATGGTTTACAACGGTGTAATGGCGTTGCAAACCACTATTCTCACTGTTATAAAAAAAGCGTTTTCAGCTGAAGATAAACGTTGCAGATGCTAAGATATCCGTTGCAGATGGGTTGAAGAAACCGTTGCAGCTGAAGATAAACATTACAAAGCTCAATATAAACATGGTAAAACGGTTGAAGAAACTGTCGCATTTTCTATGTTCTTCACGTCTTCTTCAACAGCAGCAACACACTTTTTCCTGTGATGATTTTTTCCTCCTTCTGTTGGCCTCCTGAGCCTGACCCAACCCCTCTCAATCCTCTATATCCCTTTAATTGACTTAAAAAACCCTTTTTCTACACCATAGGAGCAAGGAACCTCCAAGAGAATTTCTTCCTTCTTTTTTTTTTCCAGACGAGCTCCCCCCTCCCCCTGTCTAATTTTTTCTTTCTTCCTTTTGCTTTATATAGGCTTAGAAAACCCTAACTAGGACTCCCAAGTCGATAAGGACCCAAAACACAATCCAAATAAAACTCAGATTCACGTTTATCCTAAATCAGGGAGTATTTCTTTTCTGGCAATAACATGGAATTTCCAGCCATGTTTCACGGCGAGAAGTGACATGTTTTGATCTGTCTTGTTTGTTTCTCCAATTTGGTAACTCAAAAACACCTTCAAATCCCTTAAAAATCGTTCTCCAATATCTCATACTCTGTTTCTCGCGTGGAGAATTTCTTCCCGCCAATTTCGATTTTGAACCAAAAAGGAGGGTGCCCCTAATCCAAATGTTGGGTACCTTTAGTAATTTTTCCCTGGTGCATTTATCAACTTTTTAAGCCAATTTTTCCACAAATGTTTATTTCCCAAATACCTACAAACACATAAAATAACACAATAAGTACCAAATTGAGCACCAACAAAATAGATAATTACGGACAATTCAGACACAAAAATGTGTCTATCAAATACCCCCAAACTCATTATTTGCTAGTCCTCGAGCAAATCTAATCTAAAAATAAAATAACAATCCTAACTCACTTTCGCAGGAATCACGACTACATTTAGCATATGTAATAAGCCTTTAAACCCATAAGTGTCCCTATCAAACGAGTTTTAGTCTCGTGATGGTTTACAAGAGGTATACCCATAAAACCTATACTCCAAACCCTAGCTACCTGTGAACGATTGAAAGTAAACACTAAACAAGTTATTTAGTTGACATACTAAATTCTTCGGCTATGGGAATCATTACCCTATATGAGTCCAATTGTTGTACACGAGTTTGCACTCAGTATACTAAAATTCATACAAGAATTCAAAACTCTACTTAGATAGTCGTTCAACCACGATACTCAGAATCTATCAAAGTTCAATCACATAAAAAAATTTAGAAGATGGATATGGAGATGATGAAGTTTGCGCATGTTGACTAAGGTGAACGGTGTTTCCCATATCTGTCTGAAGGTCAGTGCCAGGATGAATCCTTATGGATTTAGGTACGCTCCCACTGGTCTTAATCCTTATACTAATATCGACTCAGCTGGTATATACAAGGGTCCCAGCGATCGATTTATTAAAAATAAAATAATTATATTTTATATTATTAGATGTACTGACAACATGATTGGATCCAATGAATCCAAGCGCATGCTCCTTATCAGCATCTTACATGATAGTTCTCATGGATCCTGCGTTCCCCACTTGCTTAGGCGACGGAGAAAGGGAGAACACACACATATTGCTATCAAAGTGTCAATACTCGAATTTTTTTAAGAATCAAAAATAAAATATAATAATGGGGCTTGATCTCAAAACTCTACTCCATCCTGGCGGCGATAACAAATCGATGTTAATGCCCCACCAAATCATTCAGAGAAACACAAAAAATTATAAAAATAAAAACAGAAGGAGATATGGTCGAGATAGACTCCGAGATATGGTGACGACTATCATGTTATTTCTAACACCTTAACTCTGGCCTTTTATGAATAAACCATTTAACCGGGCACACCAATTTCTATAGACAAAGAGTTAAGTTTCCATCTACCTAGAATGGTTAGTATCATCCTGAATTGTTCACATGTTTCTAGAATTTGGAGTTTCATATTTCAACTTAAAAGTCTCTCCCTTACCCTCAAACTTAAATCTAACATTGTCCTCAATGTCCTAAAGATGAATGATTAAAAGCATGAACAAGGAGAAACTACTACCAATCGAAGGAAAGGAGTTAAGGAAAGATATTACCGTGTCACATGAGCATGGGTTACTTCCCAAGAAGCGCTAAGTTTAAAGTCTTCATCCAGACTAAGAAAGATTTAGTCACCTCATAAAATCATAAAGCACTAGCCGGAACAATTGTAGGCCATCTGAATTAAATAATGCTATCACAAATAAAAGGAAGCTGCAACAGGCCAAAAAATTGAACAAACCGAGCACAACCTTATCCCTATCTAGCGTCTTGTTTAAGATAACTACATCTAGTTTAGGTTTAGGTTCGGGCTCTATGAAAGGGTCTAGATAAAATACTTTCATGGGATAGATTTCCTCATAGGCGGGATCAAAAGAATCCGGTTGTAGAGTCTAGAAAAAATCAACCAAGAACTTAGAAGCACATAATAATAACCTGAATAATTATGGATCCTCAAAGTCAATCAGATTTGACCCAAACAGTTGACTACAATGAAGGTGGTAGTCATTTTAAGAAAATGTTTCAATTCAAATTTCCTAAAGTAATTAAGCTTAGTCTCAATACTTAACAACTGACACATTTGAAATTCATACGTTCCCACATATGGAAGAAAATATTTTGGTGGGAAAACAAAGTCAATCTTGGTATTATTTCCTAGGTAAACCACATCGACCAGAGGATGGGTTTCTAACAACTGAACTTCTTTTTGGACATCAACAGGCTCAAGGAATCTAGTTTGAAGATGATCTTGAAAAATTATAAAGGTGCAAATGTCAAGCCCCAAGTGAGACACTTTAAGCAGTGATACTTGACAATCACAAGAATCATCGGTACCCCCAAATTTAGGGTGGACATTACTCTCATTACGGAATAAAAACTATTGGTTGGATTCTAGGGTCCTTAAGGCCATAACTACACTCAGCTTCCTCATAAACTGGTAGAAGTTCAAACTTAGCTTTCCATATATTATAAGTGTCCATCAAAGGTGCAGAATCTAACAAAGTATTCACCTCATTAATAACACTATCATCGTCAACATCAAACCAAAAGTGGGATAGGCATTTCTCTAATGGATCCTCTAACAAAGTGTTTGGTAAAGATTTCTGAACTGAAGTACTAGTTATGTTCACTTCTTCTAAATCATAGATCTCACAAGAAGGTTGTCTACTCATACTAAATAGATTCAGTTCAATAGTCATGTTACCAAAAGAAAAATTAATTATTCCATTTCCATAATTGATGACGACATTATATGTAGCTAAGAAGGGACGACCTAAGATCACTGGTATTTGAGCCTCTGGGACCTAAAAAGGTTGGGTGTCTAGGACAACAAAATCCACTGTGGAAACTATTCTATCAACCTGAATCAAATAATCCTCTATCATATTAAAATTTTCTATGAGTCTATCATCTTCTTCAGAGACTATTGTCTTCAAATCGTTAGACTCTAAATCACTAGTGTCAGGACAAACTCGTTCCTCTAAACCATTATCGGCTTCAAAACAAGAAAATGCGACATTGTTTAAAACAGTGGTATCTCTAATCAAATCCTCTTCCTTTTGAATAGGTGAATAATCATTAAAATTATTTGGATTTTAACTAAAAATAACAATATCATTATGAAACACAATTGGGGTGACAATTTCCTGATCACTCTGCCTGTATATTTCAAGTTCTTCACCAATACTATCCTCATCATCATAATAATATGAAGATGTTTGAACCTCGTCTAAATAAGTAGTGTTACCAATTCTATCCCCGTCCTCTTGACTAGGTGAATAATTATCAAGGGTAGCAGTATATTGGAAATTAAGATCATTTTGAGAAATATTATTCTTTGCAAGACTCATTCACACTTAATACCAACCTATTTGTATTCTCAGTCAACTTCTTGAGGGAATCCTCTAGAGAAACAAATGGATAATAAGAAGTACTAGATCGCAACTGCTCGTGTGATTCTTCTAGAAAAAGAGTTGGACTACTGTTTTTTCCTCTCACACTTAATTCAAACCTATGTGTCATCTCAGATAACTTCTTGAGTGATTCTTCTAGAGGCATAATAGGTTCATGATGAGTACTAGATCGCAACTGCTTCAATGATTCTTCTAGAGGCATAATAGGTTTATTATAAGTACTAGACCGCACATGCTTTAGGGCATCCCTCCAATACAAATAACTCGATTTTTGCTCATTTTCATGTTCATATGACGGGTGCGTATATGAATAGTAATTGGGATCACCCTGGTATGAGTAATAACTTGCAAAAGGTTGGTGGTGATCCCGACTACTATCCACACCCTGTTGATAGTGCGGATAATATCTATTTTGAAATTCAGTCAGATATTCATTGTATTGGTCCTCATAATACCAGTTCGACATTTTCTAACAAAAAAAATTTCCTCATAAAACTCTAAAAATAAATCCTAACTGGAAGGGGTTCTAAACAAACACAAACAAGGCCGACTCAATCAAATCAAACCTACTGAATCTAGCAAACAAAAAGCATGATGGATCCACTTAGATTGTTTCTAGACCAACTTCTATTCTTCCAAAAGGCAACTAGTTATAATTTTAGCAATTCTCTCAAAACGATCTGAATTAGATTAAGTCAAATAGAGGCATCATAAGCTATAAGGAGCTTTGGTAACCTTGCCTCTTTGGCAACGTTTCCTTGGGTTACAAGGTGGCCCGAATCAACTTAAAATAATCTTCTTGAACTTTGAGTTAAGATAACATAGTAACCAATACAGTCCTTTTGAATGACTTTCTTATAAGCTCGTTACTCTATCGTTCTCTTTCTAGTCAATATTTTAAGCTTAGGTTCGCGTTTGGTAATGTGTTCCTAAAGCGGGCAAGAAGAAAACAGTGATGAAATCCGAGTCCTTATCTTATATGGCCACTCCTTGCCCTTTACTAGAAAAGTAAATCCGTATCCAGGTCCTCAACATATATGCATTACAAAGGCGTCTAGAAAACCCACTGACAAGGGATTCGTGGGTGGTTAGAGTCTTACCTCCCGTTCCAGACGGGCGATGAACCGTTGGAGTCGACTCAGGCCACCGACCCTATGTTAGTGTACGAACCCGAGGGGTAGAGACAATATCGTAATTGTCGTCCTTCCCTGTGCAGTTTATATTTAATTAACCTTCCGTAGGGCTTAAAAATAATAATGTCCAAAAGTCCAAAAGTCCAAAGTCCAAAGTCCAAAAATAAAAAAACCGAAAAATACCTAAAATAATTAAAAAAATAATAAAAGATTTCCTAATATCATTTTCTAAAAATAAATAAAACCCTAAAAATTAAATAAAATTAAATTAACTAAAATAAATTTGTCTTCTTTTCCGTTCTTTTCGATTTATCCTTGACTCTAAGTATTTAATCAATCAATATAATCTTTGGCTCCAATTTCTTTTTGACCCAAAAACTTTTAACAGAAAGAAAAATACCCAAAAACGCAAATAAAAATATAATTAAACTAACTAACCTAAAAAAAAAACTATAAACAAATCTAAAAACAAGTCACCGACAGCGGCGCCAAAAACTTGATCGTTTCAGAAAAGTGGTAAAAATGTATTCGTTCGCTGAGACTTGTGAAGATTCGTTTTAGACCTAATTTTGATTTAAACTAGAAAATAAGTAAAAGATGTTAACAATATTGGGAAGAACTGGAACTCAGGATTCCACCAAAATCACTTCTGATTGATTTCTACAATGATTCTTTAACAATTATGACTCTTTTATTGACTTTGTTTCTTCGCCAAAAGTAGATTTCTAAAACATTAACTGTAAATCACAAGCTTGGCGCATCAAAATCTCTTAAGTCCCAACGTACACCATCAAACAAAATCACAACTAATTAAGAAAAATCATAAATCAATTAAAAAGTCATTAAGAATAAAAAATAGTTACCATTCATTCATGAAATATGACTTCCTCCATTTTCCAAGTGGCTGGGTTTAGCTCCTCATGATGTACACACTCTCAAAAAAATTATTCATGGCTCAAAAGTGTGTAAAAGAAGAAAAAATAGTAACACAAATGGTTTGCAACGGTGTAATGACGTTATAAACCACTGTTCTCACTGTTACAGAAGAAAAATGTTTTCATCTGAAGATAAACGTTGCAGATGCTAAGATATCCGTTGCAGATGGGTTGAAGAAACCGTTGCATTTGAAGATAAACATTGCAAAGCTCAAGATAAACGTTGCAAAACGGTTGAAGAAACTGTTGCATTTTCTTTGTTCTTCACGTCTTCTTCAGCATCAGCATCACACTTTTTCCTGTGATGATTTTTTTCTCCTTCTGTTGGCCTCCTGAGCGTGACCCAACCCCTCCCAATCCCCTGTATTCCCTTGATTGACTTAAACAACCCTTTTTCTACACCATAAGAGCAAGGAATCTCCAAGAAAATTCCTTCCTTCACTTTTTTTTTTCCGGCCGAGCTCCCCCCTTCCCCTGTCTGATTTTTTCTTCCTTTCTTTTTCTTTATATAGGCTTAGCAAACCCTAACTAGTCCTCCCAAGTCGATAGGGACCCAAAACACAATACAAATCAAACTCTGATTCATGTTTATCCCAAATCATGGAGTATTTATTTTCCGGCAATAACATGGAATTTCCATCCATGTTTCACGACGAGAAGTACTTCTTTGACGTGTTTTGATCTGTCTTGCTTGTTTCTCCAATTTGGTAACTCAGAAACACCTTCAAATCCTTTAAAAATCGTTCTCCAATATCTCATACTTTTTTTCTCGCTTGAAGAATTTCTTCCCGCCAATTTCGATTTTGAACCAAAAAGGAGGGTGCCCCTAATCCAAATGTTGGGTACCTTTAGTAATTTTTCCCTGGTGCATTTATCACTTTTTAAGCCAATTTTTCCACAAATGTTTTTTTTCCCAAAAATACCTACAAACACATAAAATAACACAATAAGTACAAAATTGAGCACCAACAAAATAGATAATTACGGACAATTCAGACACAAAAATGTGTCTATCACCAAGTTATAAAGTTTTATATTTTCACCAAATTTAAGCCAATTCAAGCAACAAAAACACATTAACGAGTATACACGAGTATCCCAAACATTATTAATCTTCATATTCTTCGTAGTGGTCTCTTCAATCTCGTAAAAACTCTAATTTTAACCCTAATTTTAGGGTTGGGAAGAACACATTCACCATCTAACAAATTGTCCATTATCGGATTGTTGTGAAGATTGAGGGATAATTTATTTCTTTTATGATTTAAAGGTTCAAATTCCTCCTAGTTTACACTAGAATCTTTCATTTTGAATTTAACAATCACCAAATCTAAGTTTCAATTTTTTTTTCAAAAACTCTTCTTCTTCCTCACAGTAATTCTAATTCTTTATTTCAAATATTTTATTTGAACTATTCTAAGACTAACAATTAACTAATTAAGTGAGGATATTTTTACCATTAGTAAAATTATATGAAAATGGAGAGCTATGAATTACTTCCTAATGACCTAATAGGGCGTTTGGTTCAAGATTTTCAAAGCCAAGAAATTGGATTATAGGGTAATCCAATTCCTAGAATTGAATTCCAAGAAATGGATTTCTTAATAAAAAAAGTAGTGTTTGGTTGGGGGAATTAAATTACATGGTAATCCAAATATATAATATCTTATAGATACCCTTACTTTTTGAAATTCTAATACCTATACTTAACTAATTTTAAATTTTAAAATTTTAAAATTTTAAATTCAA
Organism: Papaver californicum; assembly: GCA_023531435.1. Lineage (NCBI taxonomy): Eukaryota > Viridiplantae > Streptophyta > Magnoliopsida > Ranunculales > Papaveraceae > Papaver > Papaver californicum. Next base: position 8,861,723 of record JAJJMC010012048.1, read on the forward strand.
AATTAGACACTTCTCAAGATATATACAAACACCAACCGAAGTTGAACACTGTAAATTTTTACCAAAAACTTCTACACGATGGTGATAGTTATTACATATGTCTACAAATCCAATGTGATCATTACTCCTTTACTACCACAGGAAGCAACAACAACAAAGAAAACAGACCAAGGGCGCCAAGCTTGTTGTCACTCTCCCTCTTTCTGACATCCCCATCTTCACCCACATCCTCTACTACCTTCTGTGCCAAATCCCCCAAATACCGCAGCAGGGACGTCTGCGATTTCAACTTCTTTATCTCCATCCTCATCATCATCTTCAGGTAATTCAATCGTGTCCTGATCTGCAACAACCTTCCTCCCACCATCTGGTGTATAGATGACACTAGATTGTGATTCAACTCATACGCTTACAAATCCCAGTATTCTATTACTATTATCTTGCGCTGCAGGTGCTAACTGTCTCTCCAAGTTAGCCATTTCATCTTCGGGGACTCCAGCACATTTGTGTGTGTCCACAGTTTCCTCAAAGTTTAAACTTGAATCCTTCTGTATTATATTCTCTGGGAGAATGAAATGATTCTGCAGGTGAAAGATGAAAGTCAGAAGACTAAGTACACAAAACAGAAGAGAACCAATAGATAGACCAACATCGAAAGAAAAGAAGCGAAGCCAAGACATGTGCCACAAAAACTTACATATGGATGGAAGAAGCCACAAGACTCGCAACAAAGGACTTACCAACAATCATAAGAAACCAAAAAGCCAAAAAAAAAGATGAAAGACGAGCTAAGAGAACTAGTGGATCAGAAACAATCACCAAGCCAGAAAGAGAAAAGAAAAATTGAAATATCAAGAACATAAGAAAACACACCAGCCCAAAACTAGAGGACCAGGAGAACAAGGCAAACAACTTAGTGGAGAAGAACCTCATGAAGCAATAATGAAAATAAAACTCCTGATGCATTTGAAAGCTATTATTCAACTGCACACATACACACACATTTTCCTTGCTAAAACTTTCTTAACTGCTGAGCTACTACTCATTACCCAAAAAAAAAAACATAGTACCACAAATTGAAATTTGTCTAAAACTGATAAGTTATCATCCAAGCAAACAAAAGATTGGAAAACAACCATTCAAAACCTATTACCTTAACCATACCCAGATGAAATCACAGATTCAGACAATAAAAAAAGTTGTTTATATCATTTTAACAGACTCCTTATGACACCATAAATTGAAGCATGTTGTTCAAAAACACACACACACTTTCCCTGTTTAATATTATTTTAACTGCTGAGTTGTTACTCAGTTCTAAAAATCATAGCATTAGTCTCTGTTACAGAAGTTGAGGTGCCCAATCTCCTCAACTTCTGAATGAATCTAGTTGAGGTGGCCAATCTCCTCTCTGACAATTTGACCCAGTTTCTACTAAAACATCTAAAGTTAGATCAAGTATTGAGAGCACACTACCAGTCATAAAATCTCTGCAAGAGAATCCCCAGTCTATAAACCCAGTTGTAAGATCTCTGCAAGAGAATCCCAACTCTATAAACCCAGTCTCAAGACTAAAAAAAACAGAGTCTCAGACCTGACATGACATGAATGTGAGCTCATGTATAGCAATATATACTAAGTTCATCAACCACATGACATGAATGTGAGATCATGTGTAACGAGATGCCAACATCACTCTTACAGCAGTCCCAGGACACTGTATTGTTACACAGCAAGCAACGAAAAGGGACACAACATCTAAAAACATGTTTCAGAGGATGGGAGCTTCAGACTTTTCTGAAGGTAATAAAGATCCCATGATTATCCAACAGTCTGGATTGGAATTTGGATACTTGGCTCTCCAACAATCAGCACAGGTGCACAAACCTAACAATTGTAGGAAAAAAATATCATTGCCGATCTATGTCCATATTATACATGAAAAAATTCCATACACTTGGATCAAACAACTAGAAAAATCAACAAGTGTACCTAACGTCAGCAATTCACTAGACCCAAAATGAAGTACCTAGGGATGTATCATAGGGGTCTAACGCTAACAACTAAGAAAATATCAAGGACAATACCATGGAGAAAGTATAACTATTCAGGGTTTGACATCCACATACCAAGCAGGTCTTCTTAGACATCTTTTAATATTGCAATATCCATCAACAAAGGAGATTAGAAGACTAAATATTTCAGATAAAATGACAGATACCTTGACATACCCCAATTTATAAGTATTAGCATTTCTCAAAATACCCTAAAACACCCAGCATGTGAACGACTGCTAACCACCAATTCCAATATAACCCTAAAGTTTTCAGTTTTACAGTAATGAAAAAATTACAAAATTTCAGGGTAAACAAACCCCTCCAATTTAGTAACCAAATAATGCCAGAACCAAAAGATCAGCGGCTTAACAACAGTAAGGAAAGCTACAAGGGAAGTTAATCCTCCATACATGGGATATGTAGGAAATGTTGATTCTAGGGTCTGATATTGGACATCTAAGATTGATTGCCCTGAACTCTATCTAAAATTTAGGTCATCGGTGAAGTGTTTTCTCATGCAAAATCTAAAGCAGCAAATTTTATTGCTTGTAGTGGGTAACTTACGAAATGCAGCTGGGGTATATACAATTTCAAACTAAAAATGAGTCTGATGCCAGGCTCTAGCTCAGTATCTTGATGCCACATGCTCCCAAATATTGAGCTTGACATTAGGCTCACTTTCGGATTAAGCCTAGCATCAGGGGATCACTCTAATACTGGGTCCCGTCGATACGATTACAACAAACAAACCTCATCATTGCCATCAAAATTAAAACTCATATAACGATAAACATGGTCAACATAAAGGTTCTCACATTGAAGCAACAACTAGTTGTTCTTAACCCCAAATAGGTAATGCACACAAAGTTTACTAAGATATCAAGACTTTACAAACTCAATGTGGTCGAAAAAAGTTTCAAATCGTACTCTTCATCACTAATTCTGTAAATCAATACATGCCAAGCTCAAGTCACCGATGGACCAGTTGAGTTAGGTGTGAAGTCCTGCATATATTTTGAACCAATCATTCTTATTGATCTGCATGTGTCCAAGTGTCTATTACAAACCAAGGTGAGAAAGGAAGAATATAAGCTTCTATACTGTTGTTACTCTAAGAATTATAAGCATCTGAAAAGCAAGTAAAAATGTAAAACTCCATAAACATAGTAGCAATCTACAAGAAACAACCAAACCCAGAACTAACAGGTCTCAAAAAAATAATTTCGGCAGGATTTAACATGTTCCATCATTTAAGTGTCAGATAAAACAATCTATCCAATGATCAAATTTCATAACATACTAATCTGTATATGCTCAAAAAATATTTCATAACATACCATTTAAGATGCATAAATTCCTTAAACATGAGAAAAATGAATCTAGTTCGGCAACAACTATGAACCATGCTTCAAAAAAAAAGAGGAAGCAAAAGCACAAAAGTAACATAGACAGATGTTCAACCCAACTAATTTAAGCACTGAAAATGAAAGAAGCTATACTCATATCTTACCACTTTCCGGATACAATTTACTAGCGCGCCCACAAACTCCTCAACACGCAGTCCTCCTCTCAAAGCCCTGCCAAACAAGAGAAAACCACATTTAGAATAACACCAAAACATACAAATTACAACCAGAACCAAAAAATTTAAAGTATTAAAAACTACAACAAAACACAACAAACTTCCGGTACTAAGCTCAAATACCTAGACCCACTTCAGAAGAGTAGACAAAACATCTAAAGAACAACAAAATACATACAAGCTATGTTATTCACAGATCTGGTTATCCAAGGAATAAATTCAGTTAGAACAACCATTGATAATTTGTTAAATATCTCATTTCACAACAGGCAACAAAAGAGTAACTACTTGCAACAATTACACAAATCACAGATAAAACCAATTAAGATAAGGGCAACATGTCTAACAAGAACGTATTTAGCAATTTAATTTCTTATGTATATCAAACATATCTAATGATACCTTACTTGCAGCAGCTATCTTTTCCTGGAACCTTACAACAAATTTATGAACCCCCGCCAATTCCTCAAGAACAGAAATTGCTCTTACAAAGAAACCCTAATAACTTGTCAATACCTAAAACAAACCAAACCCAATTTCAAAATTAAGTTTTAGAATCAATCAAATAATAACATAGGGAAATTAGGTTGGAATTTGTTTGATTTGAATGAGTAGAGAGAGGGAAAAAACCTAGAAATTTTTTATGGCTTCTACGCGAAAAATTTCTTTACAGTTTGAAGGTAGAAGATGCAATTAGGGTTTAGGGAAGTAAGGTAAAAGATGCAATTAGGTTCAAAGAAGATCAGTTGAAGAAATCGAGCAAAATCTGATCGATCTTCATCACTCAGATTTGGTTTAGAGAAGATGCAGTTGAAGAGATTTAACAAAAAAACTAATCTAACCATGGACGTTCTGCATCACTCCCTTTCTCTGTTTGGTTTTTCTTTTTTTCTTTCTCTTTCTAAGATGAAAATGAAAAATAATAACCACGGTCTTGGTTTTGTTTGAAGGGTAATTTAGTAATTTTAATCTAATTCCTTTGATTTTATTCCTGAATTGGATTATATTCTATCGATATCCCGCTGGAATGGAAAAAAAAGATTATGTGGAAATTGGATTCCTTTGGAATTTGATTCTGGATTTTTTTGGTCTGTTTAATTCGGGGTGAGTGGACTGATTCCCTTTGAATCCAATTACCCGAACCAAACACGCTATAAGTGGGGTCCCAAAAAAAACGTTCCTTAGTAGCTCGGGTGCACCAGGTGCATGTAAACTGGGTGCCACAAGCCCACAGATCATTTTGGGGTAAAAGGAGGAACCGAGGAAGTGAGAAAGAGGAAAAGAGAGAAATGGAAGAAGAAGAAAGCGTGGGGAAGTTTTTGAAGTGGGCAACAAATCTAGGAATTACAGATGCACCATTAGATACTTTGGATTCTGAAATTCAAACACACCCTTCAGTATCATCATGTTTGGGTAAATCTCTTTTCGTTTCAGAGTTTCCTGATGCTGGAGGGTAAGTTACTTCCACACTCTCTTCAAGTTCTTTAGTTTAATAAAAACCCTAGTTAAATCACTAAAGTTACAATATAATCTCACTTTGCAGAAGAGGTTTAGGAGCTACTCGTGATCTTCGAAAACATGAACTTATTCTTAGAGTTCCTAAATCTGCTTTAATGACTAGTGAAAGTCTTATGCTCAAGGATCAAAAACTATCTCTCTTTATCAAAAGATATCCTCATCTTTCATCTACTCAGGTAACTTAAATCTCGTCTTTCTCAGAAATCATATACTCATAATCATGTTTTTATGTCAATTGATTACATGTATTGAGTATTTCATATTTTCAATACATGTTCTTTTCCTGGTAATTTCAGATTTTGAGTGTGTGTTTATTAGCTGAAATGAGCAAAGCGAAAGGTTCTTGGTGGTACCCTTACTTAAAGCAACTTCCCCGCCAATATGAAACATTGTCGGGTTTCTCTCATTTTGAAACTCAAGCTCTGCAGGTAATGATTTTTTATTTTTTAAAATTGCACATTCTGACAAAGTTTAAGCTTGAAATGTTTCAAATATTAGTTGTTGGATTGTTAGGTTGATGATGCAATCTGGGCTGCAGAAAGGGCTGTATCTAAGGCTGAAATGGAATGGAGAGAAGCAATCCCTCTAATGCGAGAGCTTGAGCTCAGGCCTCAACTATTAACTTTTAAGTCTTGGCTTTGGTCATCAGCAACAGTTAGTATATCATACTCCATTCTAGTTTATTTCAATGCAACTTTAGAGCTCATGATTTTAATTTGTTTGGTATAATCTTTTACCAACTTTGCGGTGTCTTCTGCAAAATTTGCAATGAAGAATTGATGTTTGGGTTCCTTTGTGCTTCCATTGTGGGAAGAAAGTTGGTCTCTAAACGTTGAGTGCTTGACTATTGATGTTTATTGGGACAACTCTTTCTTATTGGCCAAGTGGCAAATGTTGTATGTTATTTTGATTTGGCTATGGTTCACTATTATGCTTTCGACAAAGGGAAATGTCGAAAAGCAAGAAAATTGGAAGTCATTCAACAGATTGAGAAAAATAAAATGTTAGCTATATTTTTTCTTTTTCATTTATAAGGAAGTTCAAAGTTGCTCTAATTGGTTTTACTTTCCGCCATCCTGAAATTTGTGTTCCACTGACAATACAATTCCAAGTTATAACCAATTTGAAACATGGAATTAGGTATTTTTCCAATTCATTTCACTCCCCAGTCATCTATTCTATTGTATCTTTATTTTCTCTCCTCTCCTTGAAGATATTCTACCCTGTGGCTTTGCTTCTCATAGGTTACTATTTCAAATTCCCTCAAGGACTCTTGGGTAGGTTTCTTGAGAGTCTGTTATCTCTACAGCGCCCCAAGAATTAGTCGGGTTAAGTCTGGCATCAAGGTTGTAAAATGTATGTATGTGTATTGTGTCACTGCGGCCTAATGTGTGATGGCCATCAATTGCGTCTCACTGACTGAATAGTTTAAGTCTAACCATTGTGAAGCATTTTTCCTTTCTTGTTCACTTTCTTTTAAGTTTATTCTGATTTTACTTAAACTCTTTAATCTTTTTCTTGAAGGTATCCTCGCGTACATTACATATACCATGGGATAGTGCTGGATGTTTTTGCCCCGTTGGCGACTTATTTAATTATGCTGCTCCTGGAATGGAGTCCTTTTCCTCTGAAGAGGTAGCAAGTTGGACACAAACATCTACCTTGGAGATCAGCTCATTAGGAAAAAATACAAGTGAGGAGGAGTTGGATGTTGAGCACATTGATGGAAGTGCAGAGAGGTTGACAGATGCAGGTTACGAGGAACAGGTTGAGGCATATTGCTTCTATGCTAGGAGGAGATATAGAAAAGGAGAGCAGGTACATGTTTTTAATTTTGCTGTTTATCTTCACAATTTGGGTTATTACTTGTCTTGCTATTGTAAACATCATCTTTCGTGAAGTGCATCATGAATAAACTCTCTGCATGTTTCAGGATGATAAAATTTTCGCACCAGTTGATTATAAGAATGCCTTTGTTGCTTTGTTTTGTATCATTACTCTCTCTTGCCTGACTCAGTCTTCTCTTTTCATAGTAAAGTATTATATTCTTTGAAGTTGTATGTTGAATTGTATTACACAGTGGTCCTTTAAGGCTCTCCATAGTTCTCTTCCACGTATAATATACCATAGCAAAATGGTGAGCCAACTTCCCTATATTTCTATGTTGAAGAGCATTAAGTTATAGCCTTCAAAGTTCTCTGATTGCTTCTGGTGCAGTGGTGAAAAGTCACCGTGTATAATTACTTCGAATCATACAGATTTGATTTCGTAATGGTAGCTTATCTTCTTCATCTTGATTATTCAAATGAGATCTACTGGTCTTCTTAGTGACACCTTTTTCCTACAGGTTCTTTTGGGGTACGGAACATACACAAATCTGGAACTCCTTGAGCACTATGGATTTCTTCTGAATGCAAATCCAAATGAAAAGGTTTTCATTCAAATGGAAGAAAAAATCAACTTCAACTCATGGCCGAAGGACTCTATATATATCCAGCATGACGGAAAACCATCTTTTGCACTATTATCTGCTCTGCGTTTGTGGGTTACCCCACCAAACGATCGAAAATCTGTTAGTCATCTTGCTTACTCTGGAAATCAATTATCAGCTGAGAATGAGATATCTGTCATGAAATGGCTAAGAAAGAACTGTGCAGTTCTCCTAGAAAAGTTGCCAAGTTCGATCGAAACTGATGGTTTGCTTCTAACCTTTATTGAGAAAATGCAAAATCCTTCTATTCAAGAAGTTAAAAAGATGATCTCAGCTTGTGAAGTTGAGATTGGGAATTTCTTTGAATCAACCAATTCAAAAATGTTTGATGATGCGGGCGAGTTACATTTATCGAGTAAGGCTAGAAGGTCAATTGAGAGATGGAAATTGGCAGTTCAGTGGAGGCTTAGGTATAAGCAAATCCTTTTCCATTGTTTTTCATATTGTAGTGAAGTTATTTATTTTCTTTCTGCTCAGCAAGACTCCGCTGGCCTATGAATAAAATCAAAACTGGTATACAACATATACCTAGTTTTCAAATTTCATTGGCATCGTTTGATACGGAAGTGCCATCTCTTTTCAACCTATGTTCATTTTGTCCCTCTCTTAATCTTGCTGGCTACTAGGTTAATTCCTACACGCAGATCTCAGAATTCCAAAATCCAAAGGCTGACTTTTTCGACGAAAAATTGATAGTCAAAGAAAGCGTCTGCAACCAAGTTAGTAGCCCTTGGAGTAAAGTAAGAAAAAACAGTGTTTTTGCTTCTAATAGAACAGTGTTAGCGAGCCAACCTGGAATTGGCATTCCTGTGGCCCTCAGTAAGATCTGTCAGTGTTTTGTATAGCATTCAACTATCACTTTGTGGGGATTTATTTTTAATTTTTGGCCCATCTGACTGCTTCGTGTTGCGAGTTGCAATAGCCTCTGCTTCCACCGCAGATTAAGATCTAGCAATGATCTCCTACACCTCACATTTAAATTTTTAACCAAATGCAAGGCCGAGAGTTCCATTTGGGTAACTGTGGAGGGTAGGTGTTGACAACTTGACATTGCAGTTCATGAAAGTTTGTTGTTGGTGATTACGTAGGTAAAGAAACTTTTGGACTTGCAAGTTACATTTTAAAAATCTCTTTTACATATGAATTTTCCACATTTTTTGATCAGAAAATAAATAAAATGGACTTCCGCATTTGCCAGGACAAAATTGCACGTTGCACTTCCCAATTTTCCTCGAGTAGGGAGGTGAAAAGACAAGTCTCTAGTCTCCACCCATTCAGGGAAGGAGTAATCTGAATTGTTAAAGATAAAAAGGAATCAAACTGCTCAGGACTTGGTAGAAGGGGCAGCGCCGCAGCACATTGGAAGATGTTGCAGAAGTTACCAATATCTATAATTTGTCATTACCTGGCTGTCACTGGGACAAACAATGATCCTTAGAATAATGAAGTTGAAGGTAAGCATTTTAATCTTTGTGGCAACCAATTAACAGCAGAGTAAATAAAAATCTCTAAACCTAAACAATTGTCACGGTTAAAGTACGGTTTGTTGTCTCTTCAGGACTCTGCATATCTCATGGTTTTCTAGCGACTTGGATTTCAATGAAACTATAAAGTAGTTATCGACATATTAACAGTGCAGTACACATTTTAAATAGCCCACAGATATCGTCATAAAAGAGATAAAATGTTTAGGAGCTTGTAGATCACTTATTTTATTTTTGGCGGGTAGAGTTTAGAAATTTAAGAAAGAAACTATTTGAAATAGCTAATAACGGTCATAAAATGAAGTTAACCCAATGAAGTAAACAATGAAATCTGTTTCAAAATTATTAAAGTATAAATATAAAAACCCATAAATTCTTTCCCTTCATTTTTAGAAAATCAAAAGTAAAGCCAAAATTTGCTCAAAACAAGGAATCTCTTCTTTCTAATGAATTCCTTTCTTGTTTTGAGGATAGTTCTTTCACCTCTTCTCACAATCTTCTTCTCTTTGTCCTCCTATTCAGAAAATCTTCCAGCCAAAAAGTTTCGATTTTATAACTTTAGAAACAAATAATCTATTAGTCATCACAACACCCATTTCACTATAAATTCACTATTTTTTGTCTACGTTTAACAAATCATATCATCTGTCATTTTACCTGAAATAAATTTCGAGACTTTAAAACTTTTGAAAGGAGGGTTTTTAGTGTTTTCTTCTATGGCTTCATCTGCATTCAAGCGATCGGATTCTATAGCTGATAGTATGCCTGAGGCTTTGAGACAGAGTCGGTATCATATGAAACGATGTTTTGCTAGGTACATTTTCATCAATATCAGCTTATTTTTGGTCCCAACTATAATAATCTTTTTGTTAAACTTGTTACTAAACACTCTCGTTTTGCTTCCATTGTTTGAGCAGATATATTGCAAAGGGGAAAAGGCTGATGAAATTGCAAAACTTGATGGATGAAATGGAGAAATCTATAGATGACAAGCTTGAACGGACACAAGTTTTGGAAGGTTTACTTGGTTACATCCTTTGTTCAACTCAGGTATTAATACTTGGGTCGCATTCATGCCATTCTCATATAGCTTGATACAGTAATATTAAATAAATTTAACTAATCTGAAGAGTTCATTCATCTGAAAAATTGCAGGAGGCAGCCGTTGTTCCTCCATATGTCGCGTTTGCAGTAAGACCGAACCCTGGTTTTTGGGAATTCGTCAAAGTTAGTTCTGATGATCTAGCTGTAGAGGGAATAACCGTTGGAGAGTATCTGAAATTCAAGGAAATGATATTCGATGAGAAATGGTATGTTAATCATGTTCAAACCCATATTTCTCAGAATGCGTGCACTATAATTTGTGAACTCACAATGCCAAAAACAAAAATGCCCGAGGTTAAATACTGCTGTTCTATACTTCTAAGAATGTTTAATAAAAAGATTACTCTGACATGCAGGGCGAAAAATGAAAGTGCATTGGAAGTGGATTTTGGAGCATTCGATTTTTCAATGCCCAGTGTGACCTTACCATCTTCAATTGGAAACGGAGTCCATTATGTTTCCAAGTTCATGTCATCGAAACTGAGTGGGAATTCTGAGAAAGCAAGGCCTTTGCTAGACTACTTGATTGCTCTTAATCATCAAGGAGAGGTAAATACTGCAGTATATTACTATTTGAAGCCTGGGAAAAAAGAGACGGAATAGTTAGCTGGGAAAACTTAATACACTTTTATTTCCTTTTGATATGCAGAAACTAATGATCAACGAGAATCTCAATACTATCACCAAGCTCGAGACTGCATTGGTCGTAGCTGAAGTATTCGTTTCTGCACTTCCCAGTGAAACTCCTTATCATAAGTTCGAACAAAGGTGAACCTTTCTCAAATAGATCATACTTTCTTGGGCAAAAGTACTTGGAACTAAAATGACCGTGTTTCTTGTACTGTCAGGTTTCTCGAGTGGGGTTTTGAGAAAGGCTGGGGTGAAACCGCGGAACTGTTAAAGAGACAATGGAATCACTTTCAGAGATCCTACAAGCACCAGACCCTATAAACATGGAGAAGTTCTTCAGCAGGGTTCCTACAATATTCAACATTGTAATCTTCTCTCCCCATGGATATTTTGGACAAGCTGACGTTCTTGGCTTGCCTGATACTGGTGGACAGGTATGAGAACATATTAAAGTCAGTCTGATTGCTTAACCCAACAAAGCTTTGATGTAAAAAACATCGGTTGACTCAAGTATATCTTCTATGTTAAACAGGTTGTGTACATTTTGGATCAAGTCAGGGCAATTGAAGAGGAACTGCTCTTTAGAATCAAAAGGCAAGGATTGACTGTGAAGCCCCAAATTGTTGTGGTGAGTTGAAAGATCATTCTGAACTTCTCACTGTAATTTAAGACTGTTCAGATGAAGCATCCTTAAGATTCTTTTTTGTGGTTTTTCATTTTCACAGGTAACAAGACTAATACCAGATGCTAAAGGAACCAAATGCAACCAAGAGTTGGAACCAATTATTGATACAAAACATTCTCACATCCTCCGTGTTCCATTTAGAACAGAAAATGGAGTTGTCATAAGGCAATGGATTTCTCGTTTTGATATCTATCCTTACCTTGAAAGATTTTCTCAGGTGTGTAATCCATCTTGGTCAATTCATTCTCACATGAAATTTTATCAATACAGATGGTCTTATTCAAGGACAGAAGGGAACAACCGACCGTTTCATTTATACAATACTAATCATCTTCTTCCTTAATTTTTCTAGGATGCAACTGCCAAGATCCTTGACCACTTGGAGGGAAAACCAGACCTCATAATCGGGAATTACACTGACGGAAACCTAGTAGCATCTTTAATGGCAAGCAAGCTACAGATAACTCAGGTATTATGTTGTTCTCTAACCCAGAAATATTAGAGCCCCTTACTTATCTTCAATGCTACTGACATTTTATTGTCCAATTGTAGGGAACTATTGCACATGCGCTAGAAAAAACCAAGTATGAAAACTCTGATGTGAAATGGAAAGAACTAGACCCGAAGTATCACTTTTCATGCCAATTCACAGCAGACATGATTGCGATGAATAGCACGGATTTTATCATCACTAGCACATATCAAGAAATTGCAGGAAGGTTAGAATACATCTCCTTAGATTTTGCAAAATAGAAATGAGGCCTTCAAAGTTGAGTTGGTTAGTATTTTTTCTTGTGAAAACTGAGTTATATTGTTTACAGCAAAGGAAGGCCAGGACAGTATGAAAGACATACTGCATTCACAATGCCAGGGCTTTGCCGAGTAGTTTCTGGCATTAATGTATTTGATCCCAAGTTCAACATAGCTGCTCCTGGGGCTGATCAATCCGTCTATTTTCCCTATACACAAAAACAAAAGAGGCTTGCCTCTTTTCATCCAGCCATCGAAGAGCTGCTTTACAGTACAGAAGAAAACAGTGAACACATGTGAGTTTTTTTCCAATCAATGTAACACTGGCTTTGACATTATTTCATCCATGTGTTCACGACAAATTCTAGAAGTATATATTCATTTCCGACAAAATCACTTTAGAGCAACTAAATAATATGGAGTATAAGCTTTTCTAACATATGAAATTCTCTTGAAACAGTGGATTTCTTGCAGACAAGAAGAAACCCATCATATTCTCGATGGCTAGACTCGACACAGTGAAGAACATTACGGGATTAACCGGATGGTATGGAAAGAACAAGAAACTAAGGAATTTGGTTAACCTAGTCATTGTTGCTGGATTCTTTGACCCTACAAAACCTAAGGACAGAGAAGAAATTGCTGAAATAAAGAAGATGCAATCTATCATCGAGAAGTGTCAACTTAAAGGTCAAGTGAGATGGATAGCGGCTCAGAATGATAGAGTCCGTAATGGCGAGCTTTACCGTTGTATTGCTGACACAAAGGGAGCGTTTGTACAACCTGCCCTGTACGAAGCATTTGGACTTACAGTTATTGAGGCAATGAACTGTGGATTAGTGACAATTGCTACTAATCAAGGAGGGCCTGCAGAAATTATCGTCGATGGAGTGTCAGGAATCCATATTGATCCCAATAATGGAGATGAGTCGAGCAATAAGATAGCTGATTTCTTTGAGAAATGCAAGGAGGATCCTGAGTACTGGAATAAGATGTCCACAGCAGGTCTTAAAACGGATATACGAATGGTAAGTAAAAAATGCTAATTACCATGTATCATAATCATAAATATAATCAAAACATAGATCTGGTGGTCTAAAGGAAAGCTGGATATTCCTAGATTTAATAAGGAAGTTGGCTCTTTGCCATTGATTAACATCAAATAAAATTTCTTTTGCAGCTATACATGGAAAATTTACGCAAACAAAGTACTGAACATGGGATCAATCTATGGATTCTGGAAGCAATTGAACAAGGATGAAAAGCAAGCAAAACAAAGATACCTTCAGATGTTTTACAATCTCCAATACAAGAATTTGGTGAGTTTTGATGTAATCCACCTACTGCCATATTGTTAACCAAACTAAAATTACAATGAGTCAAAATAACATCTCTTTTTTATTCAAAAATATTATTACAGGCAAAGAATGTAACCATTGCAAGCGACGTGCCTCAACTGCCACTAGCTCCAACATCAGAAATAAAACCTCTTCCAATAGCCAGGCAAGTTCATTAACTCTGTACTAGTTTCTTTCTCATACCGACAAATCCTGGTCGGAAAAGAAGTACTAACAACATTGCACATTGTTTTGAAAAAAAAAACAGGAGAACACAATCGCTATATCAGAGGTAAGCAATACACTCCCCCGTCTCATTAGTAACTTAGTATCAAAGTAGTCATTCAGTTCTACAAGTTCAATAGGCCAAATTGTTTAATTTTGCATTCATTTAACTTATTTTAGGATGTTCGGTTAAATTGCCAATGGTCTTAGGCTCCTTCCATGCTTCGACTCAAAAGAGCCTTAAAAATTCGCAGGCACCAAGATGAAGAAATAAAAACTGTTGAAGAGTCTAAAAAGGTTGGACAGACAAAGGTGGTTGAAGAGATTAAGAAGGTCAGTTCGTTGAGCACTATTCGTGGGAATCGTTCGTCTTCAAACTGGTGGGTGTGTGCCATATTTCTTAGTGGTTTTATTCTATACCATTACCTCGTAAAGAAGTTGAATTATTATGTGTAGAAATTTTTTATCTATTTGATTATACAAAAGAGCTAACCAAATCAGCTCATATATATTGGAATTCAATTATAATAATACAATAAACGATTGTTGTTTTTATTCTTACTTCTTTGTGAGTATACTGGTGTTCTTCCTCATTATCCTAAAAAAAGAAACAGAAAAACATGCCACATGCTATCTACCACTTATCAATTATCAAAACACGAAATCCTTTTTCCAATAATAATAAAGTATTAATGAAAACTAATAACAATTGATTTAACAGTCGAAAATAAGAAAATACGCTAGCAATCTGCAGGAAAGAGAAAGAAAAAAGAACAAAAAAACTAAAGTCTGTGAGCAGAGAGTAACTTGCTGTCGCTTGTGTCCAACTTGTACCAATATATGAGTCAGTAATGGTAAAGGGCACACCTTATTTTAAGATTCAAGCCAGATATTTAAACGTGTTCGCGTTATCCTTTGTCTCTCTCAAGAAATTCTCGCGAAATCAGATCTTCAATCCGCTTCTTAATAACCTTAAAATCGGGCTTAAACATGAGGCTTAGCTGCTCAACACAAGTCGTCACCAAATCTTTGTCCGCACAATTCAAGAATAAATATTCCTACCTTCGTTTCAGGAAAAAAGTTACTATCACTTTTTTAAATTGATCTATTTTTAGACTAAAACGAAAAAGTGATAGTAACACTTTTCCAGGAACGGAGGAAGTTTTTTTTTCCCGAAGCATTCGAGCATCAATTGCATATCGTCTACCCTTATCGACATCTTTTGATCCTCCTCGTTTTATCAGTAAACTCGACATTCCATGTGAAACTTTTTTTCTTTGACCGAAAGAGAGAAATTATATATAGAATAAGAATATACAAGAACTACCAGAGGTAGCAAAGCAAAAATGTTAGTACAAACTAAACAAATAAAATATCCTAGCTGAACATTGTATAAGAAACATTTGAGGCAACTCTAAGACCAAAAACAAATGTCCGCGAAATTATTAAAGATCTCGCTTCGATTCATAAGTCCAAGTCAGTTTTAAAAGTGTGATTTTCTTCGAAGGTTCTAGCATTTCTTTCATTCCAAAGTACCCACGTAACAACTGTCGGAATTAGAGCCCAAAAATTCTTACCGGGAGCAGAAAGAGAATTTGCGTGCCAACAATGAGCAAGATCATATATAGATCTAGGGAATGACCAAGCCCAGCTTGAAGGAGTGCATAGACCATACCCTGTAAGCGACTTTGCAATGAATCAAAATGTGGTCAGAAATTTCGTTGGACTTACCGCAAAGAACACAACAATCATCACAGTCAATACATTTTCTAGAGAACATATCGAATGTATTGAGCTTGTCATGTAAAGCGCACTACATGAAAAAATTGATCTTTGGTGGGGTGTTATTCTTCTAGACAAAAAAAGAAGGAAAATTAATCACTCCCTCTTCTTCATTTAACTTGGCATATAAAGAACTAGCTGAAAAGATACCATCTTTGCTAAGGGATCATCTTTTTGTGTTGAGGGTATTATCAAGGACAGGAGGGTTATCCCCAATAATTTGCATCAAGCCAGCAAAGTGATTAGTTTCCACATCAGAAAGTTTTCTTTTCAAATTAAATAACCAATTTCCATCCACAGTAATATGATAAGTTGTTGATGGTGGATTTTTGACAAAAAAGAAAATTGTGATATTGCTTTTCGCCTAGCTGCAGAAGCATGAAATAAATATGTGTAAATTTTTGATCCGGTATCAGAATTATGAATACATACTGCTATCTTACATTCCGCGAGAGAATTGAGAACGCATATCCATCTCGAGATTAAATTAGCCCTATAGCTTCTTTATATATGTATGCGCCTCCAGAATTTCAGGGATTTACCTGGCTAAACCCTCGTTATTTCATGTGCACTCATACAAACTTTCTGCATTAATCAAAATATATTGATTATACAAAATTACGAACATTCAGAATAGAGGTTATTGCATATTTGAATAAAAATGCTAATTAGATACATACTATCTAAATGCAAAGTCGCATCAAATTGCAAACTTCCACAGTTGAATCTCTTGAAAATGTTATGTATGCACTGCATAAAAGTTAAGCATAAATGCTGACAATAAATCTCATACAATTGAGAGACCCTAGACAGGCCATAAAAATATTGCCACGACATTAACGAATGTCAAAGCTAGTGGTGCATAAGCAGTAACCATGGCACTAGCAAGTGCCAGCCTTAGCAAACCCTATCCGCACTCTCAAAACCAATGAGTAGCACACACATATGTGCCAAAAGGCTAGAAAAAAAAAGTCAAAAAGCAAACAAAACTAACAAAGTACGCACCAAACAAACTCTAGTAGTGCTAGCGGCAGTGCTGGCGCTCCCCACTTACATGTTGCTGCTGTCGTTGTTGCACCACACCCTTGCTCGTGCCAGCACCGTCCGCGCCTATGCTTGTACTAGCACCAATTCTTGTTTGCTCGAGCCAGCATTATCCTTTGCTACTAGTACCAATATTAAGCCATTGATATTCTATGTTAACACAAACTCATTGATAACATTATCTTACTCAAAAATTACTCACGTGTTTTGAGTCTATGACTCCAGTAATTCTTACGAGAAATCAAAAAAATTACTTAGGGGATTCTTCATGGGGTTTTGATCTGGTGGTCACAGCAACATCCGACTTGGCAACAT
This sequence comes from Papaver californicum, assembly GCA_023531435.1. NCBI lineage: Eukaryota > Viridiplantae > Streptophyta > Magnoliopsida > Ranunculales > Papaveraceae > Papaver > Papaver californicum. Next base: position 8,878,727 of record JAJJMC010012048.1, read on the forward strand.
CCCATGATAAGAAAGTTACAAAGTAGTGGTAAGATTGAAGCAGTTAAAGGAGTAATGGAGTAATAGTTTTCTAGTAACTTCCAAGTATAATGGGCGGTTACACCATTACCTGATAGACACATTTTAGTGTCTAGATTGCGCCTTAGTTCCTATTAGGTTAGTACTCTTTAGTGTGCATTTTACGTGCTTTATGGCTTTTGTAGGTACATCGGATAAATAAGGAGTTGTGGAGAAAATTACTTAAGAAGTGGATAAGGGGCACCCTCGAGTCAACCCGGTCAAATCGGGTCAAACACAAGTCAACTCGGTCAACCCGAGTTGACCGAGTCAACTGCAGCACGGGATCGGACGGAACTGCTGCATACAACTGGACACTTTGATTCACGGTAAAACTTGGATATTTTCGGCTCAAATTGATACACAAGATAGATGGGACCAATACAAGACTAAACACGTGAAGAATTAGAGGTTTACGCCGAAAAAATATTCCCAAATCCGAGTTTCGCCGGAAAAAGGGTATTATAATTTGATTCGGATTTGGATGAATTTGGGAGTGTTTTGGAGAGTTCTATTAGGTTTAGAACTCTCCCTAGGGTTTTTACAACCTATATAAACCAAGAGAAGTCAAGAAAAATCAGGGGAAAAACCTAGAGAAAAAAACAGAGAATTCCGGTGAAGGTTCCGTCGCCGCCGACTAGCTGCTGCTGCACCGGCCGGCTGTTCTTCATCCAGCCATCACCGGAGAAGAAGACTCAGCAACTTCTACATCTGTTGCTGATTCAAATATTTCTGTGCTTTATTGTTTCATACCTTTGTTGCTTAAAACTTTTCTGTAACAGCTGAACCTTCTTCTGTAACGCATATACGCGTATCAAATCAGCTGTTACATCATTATTTAACCTTGTAATCGATATTTTGAGCAATGAATAGATCTTTTGAGAAAGTTTTCTCCACCATGAGCTAAGTCTATTTACTGGGATGATGGATAAGGTAATTTTCTCAATTTTATGTGATTTAATTATTTTCTAATAATTATTTATAATTCTTTTGTTATTAGAATTGCATAGTTTTAAATAGTGAAAACGGTTTTCTTTCAACAGTTTGTGCTTTTGCCTGATGGATTATGCTTGGTTAATTAATTTTGATAGTCCATGCTTGTGATTTACCTCTATTTGTTAGCATAACGAAACCAATTTTGGCAGTTACTTGCGCTTCAATTAATTTAAAAAGAATTATCTGATTAATCACATAGGTTGTTAGAATTACCTGATTCCTGATTCCTGGTCCTTTTAAAATTATTCAAAAATCATCTTTAGGTTATTTAGTCTTTTTCATACTCCTGGAATTTTCTAGAGTTAATTAAAATCATTATTTTCTAAAATCATTACCTTTACAAGTTCGAGAAACGATCACCTTATTTACCACTTTCAAAACTACATCATTACCCCCATAATCTCCATCACTCCAGTTTCCCACTACCTCCACTACTTTACAAGGAAAAGTGTGTGTTATCAACTACTATAAATAGGATACTTATCACATTCATAAAACACAAAAAGATGATCATTCTTTGAAGATATGTTATTTTCTCAATAGTTCAACATCTCTATACACAATTCAACACACAAATTTCCTTCAACTTTCTTTGCTTCCCTCCCCTAAGATCAAACCATTTTCTCTCCTTGTGATCGAAGCAAGACGGAACGGCTACTATCATGGTTTAGGCTTGTCTTGTACGATTTTGACTTCCGAATCTAAAGAAAGTACTTCAACTGTACATTATTTTGCCTAGAATCAATTTTTAGGTACTAAAAATTGACGGCCACAGTGGGAGATCAATCTCTCGGTCACAAATCCAATTCTTCAACTATCTAAAATAAATTATTCAATCGTTCTAAAAATGGTGGAACTTAGGTCAGATTCAACAACTATCCCCAATTCAGGTTCAAAACCCACTCCCAACCCCAACAACACCAGTGGTGGAACTCCAGAAATCATTCCTCAAAATACCACTGCTGAAAACACCAACACTCCTTTTCGTGTCACCGAAGGTGTCAGAAACAAGGAGCAGGCATCACCAACCATGGCTGATCTGATGAAGCACCAAAAAACTTGGCCGAAACTCAAGCAACCATGGCTACTACCCAGAAGGAAGTTCTTACCTTTCTTAAGACTTTAACAGAGCATTTATCACCGGAGCAGCGTCATCATCAATGGAGAAAACTAAGAACACAACTGTCGGCTGCGCCAGCTCGTCAAGAGATAACACCCAAGAAAATGATGAAGTGTATGTTATCACTGTCCGTGTACTAGAGAAGAATCAACAACAACAGAACTTTGTCACTTGTGAAGATCTAGAAAGGCTCATGCGAAACCATGGAAAGGAACGTCGAGAGCATGTTTCATAGGATCACGCTGCCAAAAGGGTATCCATATCATATATTCTCATTGTAGGATGGTACTGGGAACGCTCGAGAGCATATTTCTCGGTTCTTGGAATCTTTAGGGGAGCATGAATATAATCAAATGTTGCGGATCAAAGAGTTCTCCAAATCTCTTACGGGGAGAACTTACACCTGGTATAACAATCTAGCACCCAACAACATCTCTAGTTGGTATGAGATGGTCAATGCCTTTTATAAAAAGTATTTCTTTGTATCTGAGAAAATTACTCTCTCGGATTTTGGGAAGAATGTTCCAGAGAAACAACGAGCAACCCAATTAATATGTGAAGAGGTTCAGGACACAAGCTCTTAACTGCCACGACCAAAACGTAACTGAGCAACAATTGGTGGAACTTTGCATTAACGGTATGATTCCTGTTTATCGTGCCTTATTAGAAAATTTACGATTTCAAACTTTCTCTGAGCTACATGAGGACGCCAAGAGATTAGCAATAACTACTCCAGCCTTGTTGGAAAGAACGAGGCCCTCAAAATAGGAAATCTGTGGAGACACTCGTGGGAGTAGACGCCTGGTGAACAAGCAATACTCTGCCCAACCCTCTATAGATATTGCCACTAACAAAAGGGCCAAAAGAAAAGTAGCACCTCAATAGGCATCGCAGACTAAGCCACCTGTGTCAACCTCACTAACGATGCCAACACCCGTTCAAGGACGAGGCCCAACCAAGATTACGCGTCAACCGTAACAACCAAAGACAGATCCGACAAACCTGGATTTCCCCCTTCCCATGGAGGAGGTCCGCGAACTATTAGAAGTATGGATTCAAGATGGAGCTATCGAGTTACCACCTATGCGACGCCCTCCAACCGCTGAAGAGATATCAGATCTAAAATATTTTCGCTTTCACATATTTGTCAACCATCCTACCAGTGAATGCAATGGCTTGAAGCGTATTTTCAGAGAAAAGATCGACTCGAGAGAACTACGCCTGGGGACTGAAGGTATTCACAAAGACCCTTTCCCTGTCATAAGTTTTACTCTTGATGGAGACTTTATCAACAAAACCATTCAATCCATGATGAAGCACATGTGTGAACTTCTTTATTTATCAAAAGCACAACGCAAAAATATTTTCACTGCCCTTAACCGCGTCGTATCGGGTAACCGTTTACTATTTGCCGAAAAATCTACTATGCATCCCAAGGCTGCTTCAGAAGGTGTAACCATCAAGCATAACGAGAAGCCTGGTTGGGGACTTCTCACTACTATCTTCCTCAAGAATACTGAGTTTAATCAAACACTAATCGACGTGGGAACTGATGTCAATATCATCACCATCAAGACTCTGAGGGATGCGGGAATCTCCAGGCACGAGGCTACGCACTCGCCGACTGTAATCAAGGATCCTGAAGAGAAGTCCAGGAGTGCTTACGTTTACATCACTCTCGAAGTAAAAATGCGCTCAGACATATGCCAAGTTTCACATTATCAAGGAAGATCGAAATTATGACATGGTTCTGGGATGCCCATGGGTCCTCTACCAACGCCAACACCTCCAAGACTCTCAAACAAACCAGCAAATCCCGAAGACGGTCTATCAGACGAGTATCGCCGTGTAATAAATTTTGGATATGAAGCAGTTACCAGGAGAGGACATGGCATCATACGTTCAAAGTTTTGCACACAAGTAAGTCATATCCAACCAACTTCTTTACAATCAGCAATCCCATGCCTCATCAAAGCTTGGGGACTTGACCCGGATATCGACCCTACTCTGACTCGACGATGTGAATGGGAAGCTAATCCTTTTTAAAAATTTATCTAAATGGTAGGGATTGTCTCTACCAGAGATAAGCAACAATAATCTAGTTCTTCAAAAGACATGTCATGAAGTTAAGGCACCTGAACCCGATGCCTTCCATGTCGGAGATACTGTAGATAAAATCACAGCCTCTCTTGAAGAAGAGCCGTATCTCATCACCGAAAATATGATCGGCGGTTACTACAAGCTTGTCAATACTGACAAGCCAGAAGGGGTGGTCATACATGGAAAGTGGCTTACAACCCACAATGTTTAACACATTCTACCACCATTTCGCTTTAATTCCCTATTTTACACAATATTTGTAATTCCTTCAAAATGTTTGCAATACCTTACATTCATACTTAGGATTTGGATTTATTAATCAAGCAAAGTATTATTTCTTTCAAAAAAAATATATCCTTTTAAATCATTCAAAAATCTCTACCTATTCAAAATCCCAAAATAAAACCACAAAGAAGTCATATGTCTCAGAAAACCTATAAAACTCAAAAAATCTAGAAAAATTCCTTGAAAACCGGTTCAACACCTTCAGCGTATGCCTTCTTCAATTGCTCAAGAGTCTCAGTCGTAAGCTTCAAATCCCGAGAAAGCCTATCAACTTCACTTTTAGACTTGGAAACCGTCTCCGAGTTATAAGAAACGCCTTTATCGTGCAAATTCTTTTCAATAGCTTCTAAATAACGACGAAGCTATGAAACATTAAGCTTAGCTCTTTCAGCCTCATTCAAGGAATCCTTCCAGTCTTGAAGCACCATCTCAAAAAAATTCCACGGGGAAGAGAAAACATCTCATGCGCAGTTGGCAGCAACACAGATACACTCTTCTCCAGAGTACGTTAGTTTTCAGGTTACCTACGAAGAAATGGCCAAATGTCTTCCATACTTTGGTATAGAGCTCAGCGTAGGTGGACGAAACAGTTAAGCCTCCGACGCACACATTTCCATGATGAATTCTATCAAACTTGAATTCAAAAGTAACTCCATCATTTGGGTATTCAACCGGAACAATCTCCATCATATCATCTTTCTGATAACGCCACTCGGAGTGCTTCCTTCGACAACCATATCAGAAGGATATTTCTCGTGATTTTGATAAGGAAAAGATACATCACCAGCGCCACGACTCATGGTAATCTCCAATCCTTTACCTACAAGTTCTTCCCTCTGATTTGGTTCATTCCCCCCTAAAAAATGGAGACATTAATAGAGATAATAAGCTAAAATAGCTTAAACACAAGGAATTGAAGCATAGACCATAAAGTTCATAAAATATGTCCATTAGAAACCTAAAAAATGATTCAAAAGTGTTTTCGGTCATGATATAGGGTTTATAAAAGATATGGGTCATTTCGCAAAAATATCGTCAGAAACGTTTTTACATGACCCTCCAGAAGAACTGAAAATGGCGCTAATTGGTAAGGAATTTGGAGATTATTTATATAACAAATGATTCATACGGATGTCTAATACAACATGATAATAGGGAGTGTCTATCGAAGAAGCGAGCTAATAAGGGCAGACAAAACGGTCGACTACATGACATCTGAAAACCTACAGAATTCTGCCTGAAAAAGTTTTGGACGCTCGGTGTCAGGTATTTTTCACATAGAAAATTAACTCCAAACTCAGAAATTCTTTTAAAAATAAGTTATCTCTACCTCTTAGCTAAAGAATGAGAGGTCAACCACCTAATTCTGACTTCGGACGAAGATTCTACGGCCGTTACGGTAAGAAGACCTGAATCTGAATTTTTCTGACAGCGAAAATTGCTAGTCTTTCTTGAAATCATGTATGATTTTACACATTTGGTGGTTTAAGAGCTATAATCATGTCATTATGATTCTAAAATAATGAATCAAACTTAATTGGAGATATGATAATCCATCGGAAGTAAAAGGGATCTCATAGTACGACTCGCCAACGAGTTCTTCGTTTTGAGTTCTGGATTCTTCAATTTCTTCATTCTGAAACGATCCTTCAGGTCCATTGTCATTTGGGCCTTCTTCCTCAGTACTTCCAACCATAACGATACTCCTGATACTAGATTATCCGTGTTGCTGGTCATCTAAGAATGATGATTATTCATAAGAATCAGAATTCATTAAGTTCAGCAAAACAAAAATTCCTACAACTCAAGAGTTTTCAGGAGAAATTCCACTTACAACATAAGGCGATGAGGATGCAATTACAGCTAGGACGCTAAACTTGAAAGGTTGAATACTAAAGTCACCTTTACGAGTTATACTCCCAGACTACGTAAAGATACTTGTCAGGACAAGGTACAAAAGTACTTCATACAGAAAGAATACACAAGAAGCTTACCTTCTTCCAAGGACGGTCTCCACTTCCGGACATAATTATCCGTGGTCTCTTCTCCCCAGACAGAGGAATAACGTTTGCTGCAATATCAGGTGCAGGGTGTTCTGAGAACCACGACTACAGAAAGGAAATTAATACTTAATTACTGAGTAAAGAGTGGCGATTAAACGAATGATGATTTGAGGTACCTGAGCCAAGTTAACAATCGAACCACGCCTCGTTCCAAAAGTAATTCTCAAATTCAGCGAGTTGTTAACTCCTTCTCAGAAGGCTCACTACGTGCACTAGAAGGCTCACTAGACACAAAGTTCTTAATAAGGGTAAGTTGTGCGTTCCAGAAACCAGCATATTCATCAGTGACACGTCTTTTTCTATCAGCCCGGAGGAAAGGAATGTTTCGATCAGGAATGGTATGAGCACCCTCGGATCGCTGAAGCACGTCTATAGGAGGCGCCTTAGTACGTTAACAAGGAATAAAATAAACAAAACCTATCCACCGATCCGCCCTATCGATGTTATAACTCTGCATGACGTAACTATCGGAGCGAACAACAAGAATATACCATAGAGTACAACTATTGATAAATGTGGCTTCACCGACTGTAGCAATATTACTCTCATCATTTGAGCCAGAGGGTAGGACAATATCATAGCTCTCAACAAAAGTCTCTGGAGGAATCACGTGTGGGAGCCTCAAACCCCAAAGACTGAAAATTCACCTTCTTCTCATTGTCCATTAAACTAATAAGACTAACAGAAGAAGGTTTTTTCTTACTCCAACGGAGTATTCTAGCATACTCCATTTCTGTAGTTGGATAAGAAGGTTTTGGTCTTTGGCGCATATTCAGGAAATTGTTCCCATAGCCAGGCTTACATAAACATAACAGGGATAAAAGACTCTATCTTGGCGTGACCATTAGAGATCCTCATGTCACGAATGAAAGTATCCAAATGAGAGTATAAAGAGCCTAGAAACAAATTACCAAGAGGAAGAGTCTTTCCACCGGCAAGTACAACAAAAAACAGAACAAGTGAAGACTTCAATTGACCGCTAGGAGAATCTTCGAACACGTCTCTGGAAAGCCAAAGTACAAGAAACACAGCAATACATAAAGGATCGTCAACAACAAGGTCATCAACACTTGTACTTCCGTCCCGCCAACAGTCAACCCAATACGATTTTTTTTTGTTATTGCAGCGACCAGACTTCTGTAAATCTTCTATCTTCTGAGAAAGGATGGTGCCATATTTCTTCTCCTCCTCAGACCATTTAAGCGAAATGGTACCAACAATGGGCAGTTGCAGCAAGACCACCACGTCCTCCAAGGTGATTGTTAACTCACCCCAAGCGAATGCTGCTGAATGGGATAGATCATACTAACGAGAAGCAAATGCAAGCAGACCCTTCGTGTCCTTGTTAATGCTCAAAGTCTCGGACACTTGCACGGCAAGAAATATCTTAGCATTTTCTAAAACCAGCTTCACCTGAGGATTCTTCAACGTAACTTTATCCCATCCTTTCCACTCAGACTGAGGATTTAGGAACGTCTTAAAATAAACAAATAAAGGCATGTATTCTCCTCTCTGCAAACAACACCTGAAAAGAGCATGTGGATAAATACTTTGAGGCTGAGGGGAACTATTGATGTTTGGATAAAATTGCCAATATAATCAGGGTCAGCAGCCTCGTCAACAATACCATCAAAGATCTTATCATGGGTGTTGGGTACACTGTCTAGAGAAGTAACATCAAAGTTTTTGCTTCCGCCACGACTAGGTAGCATTATCATCGTGATCGTTAGACATCTACAATGGGTTCGGATAAAATTTACGTCAACAACTGGACAATCATTCTCAAGGTTTGATTATATTTTATGTATATATATATAATACGGTTATGCAAATATATGCTTATATATATAAATTAAAACTAGCGACAATAATAATAATTTATTACTACGAACTCAAGTGTACTTGGTTAAAGCTTAACAACGCAGCAGTGAAGCCAATGAAGAATTATCACAATCAGAAACAACAATTGTGGAGTTGGAGTTCACTCACACGAAGTTGTCACGATACGATTCGTATCAATCCAGTAACATACTTATGCAATGAAGCAAGCAATGATAATTTAAAGGGTGAGTAAACACTCACGTCAAAGAAAAAGTGAGTATTTACTCACGTAATAGAAAAAAAAAAAAAAACTTACCTGGTCGGTGCTGGAAACCAGCCGGAAATTGCTCAGCGCTGATCAGTTGATGGCGTCGCCGCACGGGTGGAGTTAGAGCTGTTGTTGCTGTTGTCGTCGTTGAAGAAAAAAGAGAGGAGGTTAAGTTGTTGGCGGTGATAGAGAGAGAATAAAAAAATCAGCCACTCCTTGCTAGCTTACACTCTCCAGATGATGATCTATCACTTGCAAGCACTACTACATCAACCATTTTCCTTTCAACAATTGTTCGGAATCAATGGAGCGTCACCAAATCAAAATTCCTGGTAATATATGACAACCAAGCTTGTTGATTTATTTTGCTTATGTTAGTAAAAGAAATCACCATCTAGTGCTTACCATGAAACATTACTGTTCCGCGCTAAAAAGGGGACTTAATGTTGATGGTGGATTTTTGACAAACGAGAAAATTATGATATTGCTTTTCGCCTAGCTGCAGAAGCATGAAATCAAAGACCTCTGTCATAGGACCCAATAACTCTGCAAGAACCAGAAATGAACTTTATGTTACATTTTTAACAACTTTGAATTAATAAGTAAAAAAACCAAAAAAGAAGAAAAAACTTTATATTACCTTCCTCGACGCTAAAGCTATCATCTGGTACATAGTCACATAGAAATTCAAGAGCAATGGGATTTTCTAACCAGCTTTGCGTACAGAGCAATGCCTCAACTGTCCTAGCAGAAAAATAGCTTCTCCATGGACTAAGCACACGCTTTCCTGTACTAAATGCCGATTCAGACGCAACTGAAGACACGGGTATAGCTAATATATCCTTTGCCATATGTGAGAGGATCTTATACTTTGTACTATTGGCTTTCCACCAAGCCAATATGTCAAAATTGGGATCACTTGGTTCACAATCATCCATCAAATACCTATCCAACTCTGAGTTCACCTCAACAAATGGGTTTCTCCTATATTTTTTCGCCCTTGGCTGAAGTATAGCCTCAATTGAATCATCTACCATAACAACTAAAGTGTCATCTATACTACTACTACAATCACTAGTTGACTTATCCTCAACAGTTGAATAACCAAACTTAAGTTCTTGTTTCACATTTATCATAATACTATTAATCGTGTCATAATTTTTCTCATACAAATAGTCAAGCACGACCACCTTCTTTCGCTCGTGGATCAAGCACCCAGGCAAAAATCATGGCAGAATTTATATCTTCATACATATCCAAATACTTATTGTACTCTTTAAACATAAGAGCATCCATACTTGTAATATAAGAATATGGTATTTTATAATCTCTAAAAGCAACTAATTGTTCATGGATGATTGTCAATTTCCATAAGAAATTAGGTGTTGTAACTTGTGATGAAGCACAAAACTTTACAGTAGAATCAAAAAATACCTTCAAATACTTTACAAGACCTTTGGCATAAGACCAATCTTCAGGGTAGGGAGCATGTTGTTTAGGCTAGTTTTTTTTTTCTCATTCTTCTTCCTGCCTCTTGGATTAGTATTCACAATTTCATTATCAGATTCAGAACTAGATTCAGAACTAGAAGATAAAACTTCAAGGTCATCATCATCTATAACAAAACTACGAATATCAGGTAAAGCATCAAATTTATCTTTGGGGAAAATGTACTTCTTTCGAAATTCTTTATCATCCTTTCCTAACCTATTAAAAGACCTTTTACACTTCTATGCAGTATCTAACATAAGATAAGTGCTATTCCACCTAGTTTTCACATCTAAGATCGAGCCTTTCATGCATTCAACCTTTACTAAAGAAGCATAGTATCTAAATTTAGCCAACCTAGAAGGAGAACTACAAACATACTTAATCACTGACATGATGCTCTTAATCGACTTGTTATATTTAAGTATTGCATCTCTTATAACAAGAGCAAGAACATGGGCATCACATCTTACCCGTTAAGAATGAAAAACTAGGAACTATTAGAAATTGCAGTTGGTGAATTACAAATTAAATCAACTATAGAAATTAAAAGTCTTACATGCAAGTATGCTGCTCTTTCGAGTGCACCTGTCCAACCAACCACACTAGTCCTCAAGTAATCAATTGCGACAGTACTAGCATTAACATTGTCAAGTGCCACAACAAAAACATCCTCAAGTTCCCAATCCAACAAACATTTCTCTAACATCCTATCAATGGTTTTACCTGAATGATCCTTAACTAAGCGAAACATAATAATTCTCTTTTGCAACTTCCAATTTTGATATATATAATGAACTATAACAAAAATACAGTTAAAATTGTTTGATGATGTCCATGTATCGGTTGTGATCGATACTCTCTGCTTGCTTGCCTTGAAATACTTTTTTAACATTTCTCTCTCTTCTTTATAGATGGTTAAAAGGTCTCTGTAAATTATCATACGGCCAGCGCATTTGAATCTAGTCTCAAACTCTTGAAGCAAGGCCCTTAAACATTCTGACTCAACCAATTAAATGACAGCTCTTCTTTAATTATAAATTCTACTAAATGCCTTCTGCACCTATCATAACTATAAGAGGAAGCAATTAGTTTATCTTTTTCACCTGGTTTTGGGGGTGGAAACATAAGACTTTTCAATTCCTTTTTCCTATTAGGATTCTTAGAACATCTTTCTGCATGACTCCTCAAGCTATATGTCCCATTCTTAGCCTGTGCAGAAAATTTATTTTTACAATGATTATATTGTGATGTCTTAGGATCAAGCCTTGTAAATTTCTTCACCCATACATCAGAAAAGGGTCTTGACTTCTTGATGTATGCAACTGGGGCTACATCTTCAGTTCTAATCTGAGGTGAGTTTCAGGTGTCCTAGTAGATTCAACTTGAGTTTCAGGTGTAACTACATATGTAGTTGACATTTGATTGGAAACAATTAAAGATTGACTTGATGAATCACCCATTAAGCCCCCTAAGAAACAGCAAAAAACACCAAATATGAATCATAGTTCCACTTGAATTGATGCATATGAAATTAGGGCATTACACTAATAAATCCCCAATTTTAATTGAAATTAATCAAATTCAACAGTCATATTGTTGAAACATATTCACAGGCATTTTACAAACTTAATTAATTATATTTAAAACCAATATTTCATGATAGAACATAAAATCCCCAAAAATCATATGAACCCTAATTTTCAAATTATTTCATGTTTCAAATTAAATGGAAAGAAAAATACGAAGCAAAATAAGGCTTGGGTTTGATGTACTTAAGGTTTATCACGACTTGTAGCTTTCAATTTGCGTCTTCGTTGAACTGATAATACTCGAGATGTATGAATCTATGATGTTATTTAACCACCAGAATTCTTAGCACAGTCTTCTACTTTGATTAATTCGATCTAACCAACTAAAATAAATCAGAAAATACTAACTTTACACTCGATCCTTACCTTTAACTCACTCCTAACCATTAACGCTCTTTGTTTCTTTTTGCTGGTAGTGGTCGAGCGACGTGAGAGAAGAAGATGAAAATTAGAATGAGATGATTCATCTAGTTTTAGCCTTTTAGGGTATTGATTATAGATGGAAGGCTAGGATGAAGAGTGATCAATGGTCATGATAATTCGGTTTATACGGGCGGGTTTGGTCGGTTTTTATACTAAACCCGTGAACTGAACCATCATGAACGGTTATTTAATTTGAAAATCATATACCAATCCACAATGGTCGGGTTCGGTTAAATAAACCGCGGTTGTGTCGGGTTCGGTTTCTCGGGTCGGTACATGTGTAGCTCTAGCCATAAATATGGCCACGACACTAAAGAATGTTAAACCTGGTGGTGCATAAGTAGTAACCATGGCACTAGCAAGTGCCATCTTAGAAAACCCTAGTCACACTCCCAACACCAATGAGTAGCACACACACACACGTGCCTAAAGGGTAGAAAAAAAAATCCAAAAAGCCAACAAAGCTAACAAAGCATGCAGCAAACAGACTCTAGAAGTGCTAGCGGCAGCACTGGCAGCAGCGCTAGCGCCAACACTGACAGCGCTAGCGATGGCGCTTATGATGCCACTAGCGCTCCCCACTTACCTGTTGTTGTTGTCGCTGCCGCACCACACACTTACTCGTGCCAGCATCGTCCGCGCCTATGCTTGTATTAGCACCAATTCTTGTTTGCTCGAGCCAGCATTATCCTTTGCTACTAGTACCAATATTAAGTCATTTCTATATTGTGTTAACATAAACTCATTGATCGCATTATCTTACTCACGAATTACTCACGTGTTTTGAGTCTATGACTCTACTAACTCTTACGAGAAATCAAAACAATTACATGGGGGATTCTTCATGGGGTTTTGGTCTGGTGGTTACATCAACATGCGGCGTGGCAACACCCCATGATAAGAAAGTTACAAAGTAGTGGTAAGGTTGAAGCAGTTAAAGGAGTAATGGAGTAACGGTTTTCCAGTAACTTCCAAGTATAATGGGCGGTTACACCATCACCCCCATAATCTCCATCACTCCAGTTTCTCACTATCTCCACTACTTTACAAGGAAAGTGTGTGTTATCAACTACTATAAACAGGATACTTATCCCATTCAGAAAACACAAAAAGATGATCATTCTTTGAAGGAACGCGGTCAATGAGAAAAGTGTAAGTAGAGAAAGTATCGTACCAAAAGCTAGGTAGAATAGAAGCCATTAAAGGAACTGTTAAACCAGTTTCAACAATGTGATGGTGTCGTCTTTCAGCAAGACCATTTTGAGTATGAGAGCAAGTAAATCGATGTTGGGTACCATTTTGTTGGACATTTTAGTGAATTTTCTATATTCAGTCGCATTGTCAGATTGTAAGATTTCAAAAATATGAACATCATCTGATTTCACATGTATATGATAAATCCAAGTAAATCGGATAACAAAAATGATATAATTGAAGAAACCTTTATTAGACAAAATTAGAGCGAGACCCCGAACATCTGACAAAATAAGGTCTAAGGGATTGTCATATACGGTAGTACTAGATTTAAAACTAATTTTATGAATTTAATTAACAAAATAAAACTGACACATGGAGAAATCAAAAGTTGATACTGGTGATTGGTGTTTGGAGACAACGGCTTTGATAGTTTTGATCATTGGATGTCGTAAACGAGAATCGCAGGTTTGTAGGAAAGTGTGTTCGCTAACGAAGAAATTGACGAGACAGAAAGAAGAGTTCAAAGACCATCCTCATTAAGTGTTCCCCGAAGTACTACCTGCCCCGTACGACGATCCTTCACAAGACAATGCCTCATAAAATTCAAAGAAAATATTATTATCACGACAAAATTTGGAGACGGATAATAAGTTATTAGAAAGATGTGGGACGTGAAGGACATTGGGAAGAATGAACTTACGGTTCAGGGTAGGAAGAATTGCATTACCAGTATCAGAAAATTGTCAAATTCGAGCCTCCAGGTATGCGAACTTGATTTGTCCCGTTGTACTCATAATGAGTTTGCAGATTGTTGAGACCATTGGTCAATGCCACTGTCTGGGAGCCAATCATAAGTGTGAACAGGTTGTTGAGAACTAGAAGTAGCATACGCAATAGGAACAGGTGAATTGGAAGTGTTAGATGAATGTTAGGGACCTTTTTTGCTGTAACCTTTTGATGGTTTGTGCCTTGAAGGTAAGTAACCATATCACATCGTTGGTTGTATTGTTGAGCACTATGATACAGCAATTCACATAGTTGACATATAACAACATGATTCCCATCCCTAGTAAGGGGGTCATCATATTGACGACCATTTTTTACGATATGTGCTTGTAATTGAGAAGCAATTTTCTTACTTTGCGCCTCAAGACGAATATCATACGAAAACAACATAGATTCAAACTCATATGAATTAATAACACCCATAGTAGTAATTAATGAACTAACATTTGACTCATATGATGAGTCAAGACCCTCAATGACATAATGGCGAAATTCCCTATCCGAAACTTCAACACCACTTTCTGCAAGCGAATCGACAATGTTTGTAACAAACTGAATATTATCAGTCATAGTTAGATTGCCCTTTGGAACAGATTAAATGGATTCCTTTAGATGAATAAGATGCGTATCAGTTTTAGATGCAAAAAAAACATCCAGTTTTGTCCATATTGAGTGAGAGGTTTGGCACGCCTTAACTTTCGCTAAAATTGGAGAAGTAAAGAAGACATAATCCACCCTAGTAGGCGTTTATCTGTGCGTCGTCGTGATAAATACAACAGATTAGGAGCTCCGTTGATAACAGCCGATGGGCATGTTAAGTAACCATCGATAAACTTTTCTAAATCACAACCTTGCAAAAAGGAGTAAACTAAGCCCTCCATAACAAGAAATTGTGACTAGTAAGCTTCTCTATAATAACACTATGAAGCCGTTCAGAAGGAACATCGAATGTAGTTGAAGTAGCCATGGTGCCGGCAGTGTTAGATGTAGTCGATGAAGTTGAGGATGACTTAGTGGTCATAATGAAAAAAGAAAAAAAAAACGATGAAGAAGATAACTAAAAATAAAACTATGTCCTGGAAGGTCGACCTATTTGATACCAACTCAGGGATTAGTTTTGCTTGGTTTCTCAACCTGAGAAAACCAAAAGAAAAGTTGAATTTATATATATGCATCACCGACGGTAGCTTAATCTTTACAGAAATTTTGTTTAGCTTATACAACAAACAGTAGTAAAAGTAACCCATATCTAATAATGAAGGTGTACAAACTAAACTAGGAATGCAGGCTACGTAATCATTCCAATACATAACTAAGCAAAGTTCGATGTATTTCATCTCCCTTGCGTTCTTGATTAATCAATGAGATAACAATATCTTTAACGAATCACAGACAATATCACGAAAGCAATTTAATCCAGTGTCTTCTAACCAAGGAAGTGATTTACAAGGAAGATAATAACGATGTAGATAATAGAAAAATCAACAAAGCCACCTTACAATAACTTTATGATTTTACCACCTCTTAACGAGCTCTCGTAACATGAATACGCGTTGATTCTCTTTTATAAACTGGTAGGATTCTAGAATGTAAGAAAGTCTCGTAAATATCTACTGTGAATTTTATCAGAGTAATCATGAGGAGCTTTTTTGACTACAAAAATTGTAAACTGTTGTGTATAGCATCATGCAAGTAGTTGAGTCGAAAAGATATTCACCTGGAACATCTATAATAATATTTTTCAGCTTTTTAATCCCCTCTTCCGTGAGCGTTCATACTCCCGCCAAGTTCCTAGGGGCATCATATCGGTGATCCAGCTATCTCAACTCCAAGACCTAACTCAAACGAGTAAAAGAGAGACACAATGAGGAGATGAAAAAAAGATAAACAGTGATTGAAAATTTTTATTAGTGATGAAACGTCTTTTTATAGGTAAAAAGAGGATTTGGACACTCTTTCCTTTATCGTAGAGTTTCTGAATTATAAGAGACTCACTATACTTTGGAAGTTTTAAGATTATTGGAAAACCTAGTACTGACAGTCTAACGCCCGTGCGGGTTTGTGAAAAGATAAACATTCCGAATATACTCGTCACTTCTACGCTCCGCCAAGCTGTGATGTGGTCGGGCAGCAGCGCTGGATCCTCGATCCCTATGGATGGTCCAATTTTTATGATTTAGGTATTTGAATGCACGTCATGTCAAAAATGCAAAAGCCAAACGTGGAAGTTTTATGTAACACAAGTCTTGAAGTTGTATGCACAGTGACATATTTAATAACACATAATATTTTCTTATACTTGGTTCTATTAATATGCATGTGAGTGTGTGAGTCTCGTGTGTGATCAACTATTTCAGGCACGAGTTGTCTTGTAATAGGTTCGTTCAAATCTGAACGTTTTCCAATCTGTTTTACCCCTTATATATAAAGAGAGAGTTTTGTGTATGTATTAACTAAGACAATTGATTGATCATTTACAAAATCAATCTTTTGATTTCATCAATACAATTATTAATTTTCATCGACTCAACGATGGTAGCATCGAGGTAAGATCCACTTCCCCTGTGAATCTCACAATATTGTTTATGTTTCCTTTTCAATTTCTTCTTTTATTCAATTTTATGGCTGCTAATCACTTTGAATCAGGAATCTCACACATTCTGTTGAATTAAAGTTCAAATGCCATACCTATCATATTGAAGGATGGTAATTATCTATAAGAATTTGATTTGTTCATTGTTGAAGAAGTTCAAGGTTTCTGGATTCCTTGATGGATTTCTTCAATTTGTTCTTATGTATATTACATATACGGCAATCAAAATCGAGGTGTTGGTGATCCATCTTTCCATTCTTTGAATGCTGATGATGATACGTTAATTCTTTGGATTCAGTTATTTCGAATGTTCTTGGGTGCTGCTTCCGCTAGTGAGTTGTGGTCGAATATTGAATCTCGCTTTGCTAGTAATTCTTGTACACATTCGATTCAAATTCGTACGAAGCTTCAATCTCTTAAACTTGGGACGAATTTTGTTGCGACATTCCTTGGTGAAATCAAGAAGCTCACTGATATTCTTGCTGGTTCTGGATCTACGATTTTTGATGATGAGTTGGCGGTTATTGTTCTTAATGGGTTAGGTCATGATTATATTGATTTTTCCACTTCGATTCGCATACGTGATCCACAAGTTACTTTGGATGAGCATCACAATCTTCTCCTTGGGTAGGAAGTTATTGTTAATGAAAGATCCACTTATCTGTTATCTGAAGCTAACAACAAAGCTTTTTGTTGCATATTAACCACCTTTTCAGATCCTCAAATACTTCTCTCGTTCTTCTTTTCGAGGTCGTAGTAGAGGTAATCTCCGTCATCGGTTGCAGTAACCTGCTAGAGTTTCACCTAAATATTATTATAATATATATTACACCTATTACATCTGAACCACTGTAGCTTCTTATAAGAAATCTGCAAATCCAATTGCACTTACACCTCCTACTTGTCAGATTTGTAACAAAATTGGTCATGGAGATTTAGAATGTTGCAATTGATTGAACTCTGTTTATCGAACTGTTAATATTCCTCAAAATTTAAGTGATGTTCTGGGTGAACGTTCATAGCATGTTTACACTATTGCCAACAACCATATTACTTCTAATGCTTCATGAATTGCAATTTGCTTATGTGTATGATGGTTCTGAGGAGATTCAAAAAGCTAATGGTGAAGGTATATCTATTACTAATACTGGTTTTTCTTGAAATTTCACGTCTGATTATACCTTTAACCTATCCAACGAAGTTTTGGTGCCTCAATATCCTAAAAACTTGTTGTTGTTCACAAGTTTACTTCATATAATCATTGTTCCATCACATTTGATTCTTCTAGTTTTTCTTTGAAGAATTAAGCAACTAGGAAGATACTTTTACAAAGCTCTCACAATAATGGACTATGTCCCTTCACTTCATCCACAATTTATCTAGTAAGGCTCTCTCTGGTGTTACTAATCAGATCTCTGCTGATGCTTGACATAAGAGACTTGCACATCCATCTTTTTAAACAATGCAGCATGTTTTTTTACTCTTTTTCTTTGTCAAATATAATAAAGAAACCACTATTCTCTAATGACTGTCAGATAGGTAGGACTCATAAATTGCTTTTTTCTTCTTCTAGTCATGGTAGATCTAAACCTTTAGAGCTTTTAATTACATCTTGATCTTTCGGGTCCATGCCTAGTAACTTCTCACTATCGATTCAAATATTATGTTAATACGGTGGGTGATTTTTCTAAATTATGTTGGATATTTCCATTTTTTGAAAATTCTGATTTTAAGAAAATCTTCTTTCAATTCAAGCAACAAGTACATTCTTCTAATATTGTGATTAAAACTGATGGTGCGGAACTGTTATCATTTTTGTTTAGGTATGTTCAAATCTGAAATTTATTTTTCAGTCTGCTTTATTCTCCATATAAAAAGAGGGTTTCGTGTCTGCAGTAAGTAAGACTATTGATTAATTATTGCAAAATCAATCTTTTGATTTCATCAATATAATTACTGATTTTCATCAACTCAACTAATATTATCGCGTATTTTTGTTGTGTTCTGATCCACCAATTTCGTAGCACGATTAATACTTAAACTAACGACCATACCGTTTGTAGACGTCGTCAATACATATTATTTCCTTCAAATATTTAGATGGGTTGTTATAAATCATCGTATCTTATACATATTAGTCAGAGATTATGGCATAGTTTTCGAGCATCCGTTCATTTTTCTTGACATTGAACTAGATGGAGATTTTTTGATCAAAGTTTCATTGAGGGACACAAAAAATTACGAATTCCTTTTTTTGACAATGATGGGTTAATTTGCCCCATGTTACGACCTTTAATCTTAAAGGTGTATGAGTGTTGTCTTGGAAAACAAGAATAACAACAAGAGATTTGTTCCAAAGTTTGGGAAACTGAAGCTATTCCTAACTTGATTATTTACCGGTCAAGGTAGTTATAGGGGTTATTAGAACTGCATCGGAATCGACCCAAGAAACCGAACCTGACACAATCGTGGTTTATTTAACCGAACCCGACCGTTGTGGCTTGGTATATAGTTTACAAATTAAATAACCGTTCATGATGGTTCTGTTCATGGGTTTAATATAAAAATCGATCGAACCCGCATGTATAAACCGAATTATCATGACCATTGATTACTCTTCATCCTAGCCCTCCATCTATAATCAATACCCTAAAAGGATAAAACTAGATGAATCATCTCATTCTAATCTTCATCTTCTTTTCTCACGCCGCTCGACCACTACCAGAAACAAAAAGAAACAAATAGTGTTAATGGTTAGGAGTGAGTTAATGGTAAGGATCGAGTGAAAAGTTAGACTTTTCTGATTATTATTTTTAGTTGGTTAGATCGAATTAATCAAAATAGAAGACTATGCTAAGAATTCTGGTGATTAATAACATCATAGATTCATACAGCTCGAGTATTATCAGTTCAACAAAGACGCAAATTGAAAGCTACAAGTCGTGATAAACCGTAAGTACATCAAACCCAAGCCTTATTTTGCTTCGTATTTTGCTTTACATTTAATTTGAAACATGAAATAATTTGAAAATTATGGTTCATCTGATTTTTGGGGATTTTATGTTCTATCATGAAATATTGGTTTAAAATATAATTAATTAAGTTTGTAAAATGCCTGTGAATATGTTTCAACAATATGAATGTTGAATTTGATTAATTTCAATTAAAATTGGGGATTTATTAGTGTAATGCCCTAATTTCATATGCATCAATTCAAGTGGAACTATGATTCATATTTGGTGTTTTTTGCTGTTTCTTAGGGGGATTAATGGGTGATTCATCAAGTCAATCTTTAGTTGTTTCCATCCAAATGTCAAGTACATCTGCAGCTACACCTGAAACTCAAGTTGAATCTACTGGGACATCTGAAACTCAAATTGCACCTCAGATTAGAACTGAAGATGTAGCCCCAGTTGCAGACATCAAGAAGTCAAGAGCCTTTTCTGATGTATGGGTGAAGGACTTTACAAGGCTTGATCCTAAGACATCACAATATAATCATTGTAAAAATAAATTTTCTGCACAGGCTAAGAGTGGGACATATAGCTTGAGGAGTCATGCAGAAAGATGTTCTAAGAATCCTAATAGGAAAAAGGAATTGAAAAGTCTTATGTTTCCACCCCCAAAACCAGGTGAAAAAGATAAACTAATTGCTTCCTCTTATAGTTATGATAGGTGCAGAAGGCATTTAGTAGAATTTATAATTAAAGAAGAGCTGTCATTTAATTGGTTGAGTCAGAATGTTTAAGGGCCTTGCTTCAAGAGCTTGAGACTAGATTCAAATGCCCTGGTCGTATGACAATTTACAGAGACCTTTTAACCATCTATAAAGAAGAGAAAGAAATGTTGAAAAAGTATTTCAAGGCAAGCAAGCAGAGAGTATCGATCACAACCAATACATGGACATCATCAAACAATTTTAACTATATTTTTGTTATAGTTCATTATATATATCAAAATTGGAAGTTGCAAAAGAGAATTATTATGTTTCGCTTAGTTAAGGATCATTCAGGTAAAGCCATTGATAGGATGTTAGAGAAATGTTTGTTGGATTGGGAACTTGAGGATGTTTTTGTTGTGACACTTGACAATGTTAATGCTAGTACTGTCGCAATTGATTACTTGAGGACTAGTGTGGTTGGTTGGACAGGTGCACTCGAAAGAGCAGCATACTTGCATGTAAGACTTTTAATTTCTATAGTTGATTTAATTTGTAATTCACCAACTGCAATTTCTAATAGTTCTTAGTTTTTCATTCTTAACGGGTAAGATGTGCTGCCCATGTTCTTGCTCTTGTTATAAGAGATGCAATACTTAAATATAACAAGTCGATTAAGAGGATCATGTCAGTGATTAAGTATGTTTGTAGTTCTCCTTCTAGGTTGGCTAAATTTAGATACTATGCTTCTTTAGTAAAGGTTGAATGCATGAAAGGCTCGATCTTAGATGTGAAAACTAGGTGGAATAGCACTTATCTTATGTTAGATACTGCATAGAAGTGTAAAAGGTCTTTTAATAGGTTAGGAAAGGATGATAAAGAATTTCGAAAGAAGTACATTTTCCCCAAAGATAAATTTGATGCT
The DNA here is from genome assembly GCA_023531435.1 of Papaver californicum. NCBI lineage: Eukaryota > Viridiplantae > Streptophyta > Magnoliopsida > Ranunculales > Papaveraceae > Papaver > Papaver californicum. The sequence goes on from JAJJMC010012048.1 coordinate 8,900,099, forward strand.
TTACCTGATATTCGTAGTTTTGTTATAGATGATGATGACCTTGAATTTTTTATCTTCTAGTTCTGAATCTGATACTGAAATTTTGAATACTAATCCAAGAGGCATGAAGCAAAATGAAAAAAAAAAGAACCAACCTAAATAACATGCTCCCTACTCTGAAGATTGGTCTTATGCCAAAGGTCTTGTAAAGTATTTGAAGGTATTTTTTGATTCTACTGTAAAGTTTTGTGTTTCATCACAAGTTACAACACATAATTTCTTATCGCAATTGACAATCATCCATGAACAATCAGTTGCTTTTAGTGATTATAAAACACCATATTCTTCTGTTACAAGTATGGCTGCTCTTATGTTTAAAAAGTACAATAAATATTTGGATATGTATGAAGATATGAATTCTGCCATGTTTTTTTCCCGGGTGCTTGATCCACGAGCGAAAGAAAGTGGATTAGAGTTTTTGTTTGAGTGTTTGTATGAGAAAAATTATGACAGGATTAATAGTATTATGATAAATGTGAAACAAGAACTTGTGAGACTCTTTGAAGAATATAAGTATGTTTATTCAACTGTTGAGGATGGGTCAACTAGTGATTGTAGTAGTGTAGTATAGATGACACTCCAGTTGTTATGGTAGATGATTTAATTGAGGTTATACTTCATTCAAGGGCGAAAAAACATAGGAAAAACCCATTTGTTGAGGTGAAATCAGAGTTGGATAGGTATTTGATAGATGATTGTGAACCAAGTGATCCCAACTTTTACATATTGGCTTGGTGGAAAGCCAATAGTACAAAGTATAAGATCCTCTCACATATGGCAAAGGATATATTAGCTATACATGTGTCTTCAGTTGCGTCTGAATCGGCATTTAGTACAGGAAAGCGTGTGCTTAATCCATGGAGAAGCTCTTTTTCTGCTAGGACAGTTGAGGCATTGCTCTATACGCAAATCTGGTTAGAAAAGCCCATTGCTCTTGATTTTCTATGTGACTATGTACCGGATAATAGCTTTAGCGTCGAGGAAGGTAATGTAAAGTTTTTTTGCTTTTTTGGTTTTTTTACTTATTAATTCAAAGTTGTAAAAAAATGTAACATAAAGTTCATTTATGGTTCTTGCAGAGTTATTGGGTCCCATGCCAGAGGTTTTTGATCCTTGAAGATGATTGAGAAAAGGGACTTAAATCACTTGTTTCACTTAGAGTTGGTCTTGTTGCAGCCTTGCAACTTGGAAAAAGTAGTATTGTACAGTTGTTGCTAATGAATGAATATTTGAGTAGTGAAGATTTGAGTAGTTAGATAGTTGTTTAAGTGGTTGACTATCTTCTTTTTTTTTTATTATTGTATGTTTATTTTGTGTTTATTATGGATTACTATCTTTTATTGGTATTTGGTAGACTATATTAAAACAGCCTTAATGTTTTACGGTTTAAAGAACTTACTGTTTATTTTTATCTGTTAAATTTATCTGAGCCTGGACTTTTTCTTATTGGAACTTGATTTATCAAGAACATCATGAAATACACATATTGATACGGTTTAATTCGTAAAAGATCGAATCTGAACTTTCCGACTCGGGTCGGTTTTAAACCGACCCGCCTATGGACGATTTGATAGTTAGTTTTGGTTCAAAACCAAACCGACCGCCCGATGCGTAGCCCTAGGGATTACCAAAATAAAAATGATATCAGCAAACAACTTTTTCTCGTGTGGGATACCTTATTTATATATAAGATTTTCGAATATTCTATCCTTTGCTAGTTGAAGATCACCTTTGATAAAGTTAGTTTTTCTTACCCACGTGATGTACAAACCATAGATTACAAAGATAACTTTTTCTCATCGTCTCTATCTATTAAAAAGAAACATATTATTAAGGCTGCAGTCCCTTGGTTGTTTTAAGAAATGCATATGATTTAAATGTCCTTATTGTGGATATCGGGGACCTAATCTGTAGCAAAAATCAAAAATATTCTTTTTCCATAAATAAAACTTAAATCTAACAACTATTCATTAAAAAAGAAAAACTACTAAATCTATTATTCTTTCCATTCTCTTCTCCTTCATGATGAAGATGATGAACTCAAAAAACGGACTAATAATTCAATTTCAGTTTAAGGAACTATTTACGGCTAGGAATTCATCTTTTCACGATTGTAAGTAGTCCATTTACGCTAGAAAAAAGATGAATTCCTAGTCGTCGGTTGTTTTACGGCTAGGAAGCTAGTCGTAAGTTGATTTGAAATTAGTAATTTATGTACGGTTAGGAATTAATCATTACTCATCCGTAGGATAGTAATTTTTTGTTGTTTACGGCTGAAAAAATAACAAATTTCTAACCGTCGGGAGTTGTACGGCTAGGTGCTAGTCGTAGATGCATATGAAATCCGAGGATGAAAAATTTATACTCATTTCAAGAATGAGTATCAGTTTATACTTATTTTAGGAATGAGTATCAATTAAATGAGTACAAATATATACTCAATCCTAAAAACAATGAGTACAAATATATATTCATCTTAATATGGAGTACTGGTCTATTACGGTTAGGAATTGATCATTTTTCTGTCGTAATTTGTTATTTACGGCTAAAAAATGATTAATTCCTAGCTATATGTAACTCTGAAAATAAAAAAAGTGAAGAAACGTATGCACCCTTCGTCGATTTTAAAAGTCAAACAATTTCTTTAAAAAAACAAAAATCGTTAAAATATAATACAATCATTAATCTTAACTTATTTTAGCTAATTAAGTTTTTTAGTACTTATTAATCGAGGACACTTTAGTTATTATTAAAATTAGCAGGATAAGGGATTTTTAGATTTACTACATTATAATCCTATTTTATCATTTTGTAAGCCCTTAAAACCAAAGGACTGCAGCCCGGTAACAGGCTTCATTAAAATAAGAACCCATAAAAACCAGACATGTGTACTGCATTTTTCGAATATTATGTCACATGTCTGGCAGTTCTTGAATGAAAAACGTGGGACAATTTTTTAAAAATAAATCACTGATGACTGGTCCAACCAATTTTCCCAACTTTTTGGCGTTAGGCGACCCAACTTACCATAATCCTTCGTCATTGTGATTAATCTCTCCTCTAGTCCAACATTCAAAACTTCAACGACTTAATATCTAGCACTTACTTCTTGATCAGTACAACCACCATTTCTTGATCAACACAAGCACCACGACAGTTGCAGTTATCCTTGCTATAACTATTTCGTATGCAACTGATTTTATAATCATCACTTGGTGGATTCGATCCAAACACAACCCTATTAATTTCTCCTGTCCAAGTACTTTTAGTTTCAATCCAAGGTGTAATGCTTCAAAAAGAGAAAAAAAACGCAGCCCAATTATTCGCTATCAGGTGAACCAGTTTCCTCCTAATTTCACAACAAAAGAGTCCCGTAAAATAATAACATCACGACTCTCGAGTCATCCTTATCTCGTTTTCAGTGTTGTTCTTAGCGTTTATTAGTACCTGAGGGTCACAAAAGATTGCAACCATAGATTAATCACTATTATTTAGTTAATATGGTTTCATTAATACTTGATAATATGTAACTTGATCATTGCCGATTCTAGGTGAGAGCACAAGGCAAGTCATTCCGTTTTATCTAACCCTGCATCGTAGTAAAACCTGCCACAGATTATAACCCAATATCTAGCTTGACTTTGGTCAACGAATAATGAAAGTTTGTTCCTCAAATATATTGCTCTCTTAAAGCAGCCAGCCCCGTACACATAGAAGCACAAAAACTTCCAGCAAACTTTGTTAAAATGCCTTGCAATTCCATTAACAAGGCATTAACCCTCGTTAGCCTTTTCAAATTATATGGTATCACAGTACAAGAATAGATGGGTAAACCATTTGCAGTTTGTTACTTCTCAATAAATAGAACTCTACCAAAAACAATCAACTCATGACAGCCCAACCAAAAAGAAAAGCATGCTGCCATAAATAACAAACCCAAATGACTCAGCTACCCAAGATGAGAATTATACAACCTTACATTATCTCCCTTGACATTAAAAACAAACTGATAAGTGATAACTATATGAGAGAGAAGACTCAGAAACATAGTTTTATAAAAAGGACAACATGGCTGATCATATAGCGCCCTATAGAAGAGCACTAGCTTACTGAAACAACACTCAAAAGATAAGATATATATGTTTGTGTATATAGGTTTATAGAAGTACCAATGAAAGAAACCTTCGGAGAATATACTCACTATACCCTCTAACAGTAAAACATAACCTTCTTCACATTCTCCTTCAAAGCAGGGAGGGATCTAACAGCTGCACCAGCACCCGGACCAGGAGCCCTAGTACCACCCCGCGCAACAGCACCACCACGACCAGCAGCACCACTTGCCATGGATCCACTATCAGACGTCTCAGGTTCCATGTAAAAACGAGCGCGAAAAGCAGCAAGATGGGCATAATACGCCGGTGGGACTATCAAGAAGAAATGCAAGAACACAATGTCAGTGAAACTTGTAATTGTGGAAAACTCTTGCCCTGCTAATTATTCTAAACAGGGAGAAATTAGCACTACTTAGTGAAATAGGTTCCTTTACAATCAATTTTGAACCATCTGCTACAGGTTGTAACAATCCTAGCAATTGGCCCTACCCATGACTTGCTAGTTGCCACTAACAATTTATTACTGTACTAGATTTGGTCAAAATGAAACACCACTGAGAACCCTTCCCTGCCAACTTAAGAGTACATTGAAGCACATTTCTATAATTTTATCTAAATCTGGCAGATGCTGCAGACCCAAAAACCCTGCTTTGTGTACTATTATATCTACTAACTGGATAATAAAAATATGGAAGGACAGGCATTTAAAGTTTAGTGAACTAACCGATCGAAACAGATCTAGTGCATCTGGCATAGCTGCAAGTAAGAAAATAGATAAGATCAGACAAGTAGTTTATAATAAGAGTAAGCAATGACATAACAGTAAGGCAAAGACGCGCTTACGTGTAGCAAAGATCATTTGTGAGGGACTGGAGTCCATCAGCACTAAAGTTGTTCTCATCCCATAACACGTGATAGTGAGCTGGACGACTTGTGCCCTACAATGATTAATGACATCGCACGACTTTCATGAATCATATGTAACCAAGGCACCATGCTTTATACAAATCTCATAAGAGTAACCCAAGTATAACCAAAGAAACACAAGAAAGTCTGGCGTATACCTGAATACCAGCATGACTGCAGAGGTAAAAATCAAACTCAGTAGGATGACAAATCTTGGAATCTACCACAGTTCCTGCAAAACAACAATACTGTTAGAACCTTTCCAGGATTTAAAACCATCATATTTGGTCAAGTACAACAAGAGTCGGATGCATATTATTTTACCTGGTAAAATATTTCCACTCCTGTCAATTGTTTGACGATCGTTATGGTTGTTTGCAAACAACCTTGTGTGATGACGTTTTTGAACCACAACAAATGTAACAGGTGGCTGATAGTTCGGCTCCAAAGAAGCACAAGCCTGTGTGAGCAGAAAGTTGAGAAACAGATCAGTTAGCTGAGCTTGATTCCAACAGGCCATAATTTGTTTAACCCCAGGGAGTATAGGTTAAAGAATCCCTAAGTTACCATCATCGAGCAAGGACTGAGCCTACTATTCAAGCCTACAACTGCTCAGCTATTTTCACACAATACATAAAAATTCTCCACCTAGCAAAGGTTGATACTAGCTATAGACCCTTTGTCCCTAAAAAAAGTAGCAACTTGACCCTACACACCACATTACCTTGCGAATAGCATCAAGCTCGTAGAGTAGAACTTGATAAAACTGACCCTCACTCACTCCATCCCTGAAAGCAGAAAATGGATCATAAAGAAAAGGAAAAAGGCAATAGACATAAGCTAATTAGCTACATTATGAACGCTGGAATTACCTGTAAAATATAATACGCTGAGGCTTCTGTCCAGTTGCTCTACGGAAAGAGATAAGAAGTTCCCTAGTTCATGAAAATATAGAAAATATTAGCCAAAACCAACGCTAAATACGCATTTAAGGTCCCGGCAAGGAAAATAAATTGAAATGACGAAGATGCAAAAACAACAAATGAATAAACACAGCAGAAAAGACACATACTTAACCATGCCTCCTGTCACAGTTCCTCGAACTGGATCCTGCCATACTTTAAACAGATCCTGAATCAACTCTTGGCGATGGGCTTGAGCACATACCAGACCAGCATACTTTGTTACCTCTGGCCAATCTTGTGATGCCACAACCTTGATAAGAGGTACAACAAAATAAAAGTCATCAAATGGAACAAATTAGAAGTCGCCAAGTTGAAGTAGAGTGGATTAGAAAATAAAATCTTACAGCAGCAATAGATGGGCTTGAATCCTCTCCTGGATGAGGATGTGTAACATCAGCACCAAAGATAATGGTCGGCCGGTCGCTGACAAGCGGTATACGCCTTGACAATGCATCAACCAGCACAGTGTTTCGCCCACCAACCTTCACATTTATTTTGAGGGCAACATTTGCCAGGTACTGTTTGCTCATCTTAAACACATGCTTAGTCAGGCAACATTGGGAAACAAGACCAAGTTCTGTCTCGCAAATACGCTTTAAGTCCCCTGTTAAGTACAAAAAAGTCCATTAAATAATTTGCTCAACCAATCAGAAATCTCAGCTATGAGGGTGTTTCAATTAAACACAAGCCTTGTCATACCATAAAGTGATCCATTGTTGTCAGGCAAAATGACGATGAGCAAGTCGAGTTCCTTTCCCTTGAGCTTTGTCATCGCTTCGGAGTATCTGGTCTTCAATGCTCGTTCAACATGATCTGGACGAGCGGTATACGGCGGGAGAATCGGCTCAGTATTAAATGTCTACACATGAAGCGACCAGAATATAGTTAAATGGAGCATTGAGTGTCAAACAGATCAAATTATCAGTCACCAGGAGTTGGACAAATCAAGAAGGCACACCATTCCAGAAATGTGACACATTTGAGCAAGCTCATAACAAAAACCACGAGCCACACTGTCTTGGACATTGCGTGAAAAGTTAAAACACATCCAGTTGTTGACAATACCCCCATTAACCATTTTCTGCGAGAAAAAGAGAGATAATTTAGTAAAATGCATGACATAACAAGCCAAAATCTAGTGACCTCTACTTAAAAAAAAAACTGACTTTGTTCATCATGTTCCATTGTCCGACTTGGGGCAAGCAATCTCTCTCTCTACCACTTTCACTGTACTTCAGCTACATGGGAAACCATAAGTTATCTGTTAACAACAGAAAAGGAAAATACCAGCTCTATGACCCTACAAATTTGGTATTACCATTACAACTAACAATCAAGATGTGTAAGCTCATTTACCCATGGGGCAGGAAGAACGCGAGCCTCAACTTGAGCAAGCTTATCACTGATTTTTATTCCAAACTCCTTCGCGTAAGGGTCATCATAATAAGCATTGTGGCGTACAGTCTAGAACAAAAACATATTATCAAACAATCTTCAGGTAAAGATGAATGCAGAACACTTATACGATGCAGTAATTCCTAAAATAATACACACTTAGCATAGAACATTTTAAACCAGAAGCTACAATGTCAACATTACCTGCATAATATCTTTCTCCCTTTCCTGTGGCCGCTGACAAGTAACTTTCAACAGAGCAGTTATCTGGCGGTCATTGAGTCTCTTTGAGTACCTCTGACCCTCCACAATTTTACAAACCTGCATCCAAAAATTGTAAAGCACATTAAATAATATGCATAGAACTCCAATGCTACAGAAAAAGGTTTAAGCATGTATTAACCTCCATGGGAAGATAATTTGGCCTCTGTTGATTCCCAACTTGCAAACACGGCCAGTGTGTGTGCTGAATTGAAAATCCATAAGTCTCATCGAAATATTGGACAACAGATTTCATAGTACCTCTTTCATCAACAGGGAAACTTTGAAAACAAACCAAGAAATAAATCATCAGAAAAGTGGTATTATTAATATTTACAAACAAAAAATAAAACCCCGAACAGTTAACCTACTCTATAAGATAATAATCGACTTACGTCAGCTCTCGAGTTGCCTGAGAGGTTAATCCAAATATACGGTACTTTCTACGCATATTTCCTCTATGAGTTACTTCAACCTTAACACCTCTAAGGGCCTTCTTGATCTGCAATCCCAAGAAAAAAAATTATAGATGGATGTTTGTCAAATTCAAAAGTTCAAATTATTTCATGCATTATCAAAACACATGGAAGTTAACAGAGACACATAAAACAGTTGTTCCCGAGAGAAGTTGTTTACCTTGACTCGATCAGCATCAGACAAGGGTCGAGCAAGTGCATCCCTATTCAGCAGCTGAGTAACAAATTCTATTACAGGTAGTGGCTCAATGAAAGCCGTAGAAGACATATCTACAGAAAAACAAACAAAACAATAGACACTTAGCATGGAACTGTACATTAGTCTTTTTGCTCGAATAAGATGACGAAGTAATGGCTCGTGCATTTAGGACCTAGATAACTAAGAAGCTGCTACAAAAATGACCAGATCATACATGATGAAATACCAGATTGGCAGATTAAATAGATCTTAACAATCAGCAAAAGTCTATATTAGAACGCACCGATATTCAATGAAAGACCCATTTGAGTTGGGCGAATACTCTGGTAGAAACCGCGCCAACTTTCCAAACCTTCACCAAGCGACTGTCTTCTCCCCAAGTTGGGGGAATAGAATGAACGACCAACAGGAGCATACCTATTATAACCAATAGAAATCAATGTAAATCTCAAAACTATGATATAAATAACAGAGAGCCAGAACACATAACATAAGACATATACCTAGAAGTTGGAAGTTCACGCAGAACAATGTCGAGAACCTGAAGGGCTTCTTGAGGTGCATCTGCCTGTTTACCCTGCAAAAACATTCCCAAGTGGTGGAGATCCGCTCGAGCGGCATATTTGATAGCAACTTTGAACACCCTCTCTCTCCTGTATCACAAAACAACTAGAGATATGAGCTTACGACACATATATGCAAGTGAATATAAAGGAAATGAGAGGCATCAAAGCAAGAACCTAGGAGCTCCAGTGCCATCATCCTCGTCAATCAAGGTAATTGAGAAATCCTTATTAGAAAAAGGTAACGGTCCAGCGGTATAAAGACTCTTCCTTCCATCGTAAGCAGGAAGGCGTCTTCCAAGATGGGACTCCCTGTAAAGTTTCACAAGCTGCTCCATAACAGCCCTGTTCACACCCCTTGATGTACCTTCAGGAGTGATGGAAACCTGGTAACGCAAGCGGATGATTAATAAACCAATGAAGTTTAAGATATCGGTTAAAAGCAAATAGATTAAAGGAGACCCTTACATCATACTGGTGAAGGTCTTTGTCGGGTAACTCTGCAAAAAAATGGTTTGCTTTCACCACGCATTTGATTCCAGTAGTACCCTTGCCAGGTCGAAGAGGAAATCGCATAGATTTGCTCGATGACAGAGCAGCAGATTGGCTGGGTGCTAAAGTTAAATCTTGAGTTTGCTGGGTTACTTCCGCCAAACTGTAGTCCTCAGGCTGAGACAAAGATCCAGCTTGAACTGTTGACCCACCACTTGTAGGTGCTGCTTCAACTGGGACCTGGTTAGCTTGATGCAGGTCGGGAAGTGGTTCCATAGAAGGACCACTAGGCGAAGGGCCAACACGACCACCATCACCATGGATTTGCTGAGGTTGAGGTCCTCGAGGCTGCTGCTGCCCTCGGCCTTGGTATCCCTGCAATGGGCCACCCTGTTGCTGTGGAATCGAAAGTTGTTGGACATGGCCCTCATATTCCTGTGATGGGGCAGCATATTGTTGCTGAGGAGCCATCCCACGCTGAGGTTGCCCACTGCGTCCCTGAGGATATCCTCCACGGCCACCTTGCTGAGATTGTTGGGAAACCCACCCTCTTCCACCACCACCCTGCTGAGCAGCTGGGTCTTGATAACCTCCACGGCCTCCCTGCTGAGCAGGTGGACCTTGATACCCTCCACGGCCTCCCTGCTGAGCTGGTGGACCTTGATACCCTCCACGGCCTCCCTGCTGAGGAGGTGGACCTTGTTGCCCTCCACGGCCTCCCTGCTGAGGAGGTGGACCTTGTTGCCCTCCACGGCCTCCCTGCTGAGGAGGTGGACCTTGTTGCCCTCCACGGCCTCCCTGTTGAGGAGGTGGACCTTGTTGCCCTCCACGGCCTCCCTGTTGAGGAGGTGGCGGTGCACTTTCAGTTTGACGATGTGCTGGTTCTGAACTCTCACCACCAGCACCAGTTGGATCCGTTCTCCTCTTCCTCACCATGACTGTATCTGTCCACCACTGAAGCATATCCAATTTAATGGTGACAACAGAATATGAAGAACTTAAAATGATAAATAACAAACAAATATACTGAAATAAACCAAGATTTCACAAAACCTACAAACTAAAAATAAGCACAATGACATAGAGGATAGAAAACCCAATTTACATTCGACTAGTGATAAAAATAAAGTAAAGCAGCTTAAAGAGACACCAATTCGGTATAACATAAATAAAACGTGCATGGACTATCCATTAATACAAAATCAAACTATCTATAAGAAAATAGAAAGAGACGTACATGTACTTTAAACTTGAGTAAAACCCACAAACTAGTACCAAGAGATGAACTGCTGAAACACTAAATATTTAAAAAAAAAAAATGATTGAAACCCACAAAACAGATGGGAACTAAAACCAACATACAAACACACTGACAAAAAAACTGTGAAACAACCAAATCTATAAACTAAATGAAACACCAATTACTTTTAAACAGTAAAACCAAACGATAAACAGCTGAACTAAAACTGGAACACAGCATCAGATTTACAAAATGCCGTTACACATGATTACACAACCCTGGATCGACTAACCTAAAACATGAGGGAAAAAAAGAAATATCCACTGAAACCCTAACTTCAAAACTAGAAAAAATCGAACAAAACCGATCAGATCAGGAAAAAAAAGTTACCAGTACTAAAACCTGACAGTGAACAAGTGAGGAAAAACTCTTCAAAACCCTAACTCATGAAAAATCAATGATCCTTGCCAGAAAATACACAGTACAAAATCAGATCGGAAAATAGAGATCTCCTACCAAAGAGAAAATCTACGAATCTTAACAGTATATACCTTAACACCGTTCTTGTATTTCTGAGAGGAACCGCCTTTACTTGATAGAAGAAGAAACGAAGATTTTTTTTTTCTTTCTGTGGATGGATACTAGTAGGGTATATATTTAACATATAAAAATGATTGATAAATTAAAAAACACCAACCCAAACCCTTAACCTGAGAAACTTATTGTAACATTTTACGGCTCGTTATATAGATGAAGACGCCGAGAAACTACAAACTACTCCATCTCTCACTACCCTTCTTTATCTTGTCACAATGTTGACTAGGCGTATGAGTTGGAGTATATTTTGCTTGCGTGGTACATCTACGTGACACCATATCTTCCCACTTACTCAATACGTGGTGGAGCAATAACCGAGGCAATAGATAATAACATCATTGAGCACGATTATCCTTCATGACACTAAATAATGGCATAAGATTAGGGGGAGGTAAATGAAGCGTTTTCTGGACAGCTCATAAATAATTCTTAATTAATTTTAATTTTTGTTATTATATTATTGTGTATTTATTTTTATTATCTATAGAATGATAAAAAATTATACTATTTATATATTTTACTATGAAGATGTAGTTTTTATAATTTGATTATCCCATTCGATACGTAGAACTCTAATTCCAATATTATCTTTCTTATATACAGTTTTTATTTATGAATAAGATAAATGTTAAATTAGAAAATAAAAACCATAACATTATATAAAACTAAAAAAAAAAATTATATACAGTTTTTATTTATGAATAAGATAAATGTTAAAAAGCTCAGAGGATTAGAGCACGTGGCTACGAACCACGGTGTCGGGGGTTCGAATCCCTCCTCGCCCACAACTGGCCCAAAAGGGAAAGACCTTTCCTTTACCTCTGGGGGTAGGAAAATACTGATCGGGATAGTGGACCCAAAGTTATGTAACTTGGGTGTGAGTCTTTTGTCGAAAGGGAATGGTCTTCCTTTTTCTTTTTTTCTTATTTCTCGCGTAACATTATATAAAACTAAAAAAAAAATTAATCTATTGGACGAAGGGAGTAATATCTAGAAGATTCTACGAATTAATTTTTAATTCTATTTTTATGAAAATATCCTTTTCATCGGACGTTATATGAACAGTTGTATAAAAAAAACTCAACTCCAGACCATCTACAGAGCTTTTTAGGATATTGAATCATCAATTAAATAAAAATATCATTTTTATTGGACGTTACATGAACAGTTGTACAGAAATACAAGACCGTCTACAGAGTTTTTCAGGATATCAATTTGTATGTCAAATGATAAAAATCTCAAATTCATGGCCAGATATCTTATTGACAAGTTAATGAGATTTTTTAATTTAATGTAGTATATGATAAAGTTTGTTCCAAATAAAGTTCATAATCCCTCTGCAATTGTTTACTCAATTGCTCTATTAAAAAAGGTCACGCAAATTAGCTTTTTATACATGTCAATGACAAACAAACAAACAAACAAACACGAAGAGAGGTACAAATTGTCAAGCTGAGGTTCGGCAGAAGTAGGTATAACAAAGGAGTAAACAAAATTTACGTGATATTAGTTCCCCTCAAGTTGAAGTGGGCAAACAAAATTATTTTAAACTTGTCTCACAAAAATTCAAAAAGCGAGATAATCAATCCCTTTGTAAATATGTTAGTATCCTGTCAAGAGCTGAGATCTATGATACATGTAAAGCCTTCCACAGCACTTGTTTTATCATTGGTATGTCGAGCTCTAATTAGGTTGTGAATTTTAGACGTATAATTGTTAAGAAGTTTATTTCGTCTATATTAGAGTTAAGAAGCAGAGTCGCAGGTCAGATCCCATCGACATGCAGTTACAAACGAAGGTTAGTAACGTGAATACTGATAATCATAATTTTATTTTCTACCTCTTGAACTATCTCGAAGAACTCATCGAACCAATACTTATGACGGCAAATGACCCTAATAATACATATTTGAGGTGATTTGAGACTTTAGTGTGTATGTTCTTGATGAATTAAACAATAAAATGTAGAAGGAACCAAAACATATGACAAATTTCATGTCGGTTTTGAAACTTATTAGAGTACAGACTATACCAAAGTGTTTTTGGTTCCATAACTAAGCAGAAACGCGTGGTTATTCTATTTTAGATATGTTTTCGAGTTTTCTTCTACACTAGAACATACTTATTTGCACAAGTTTAAATTCCATTTATGGATATTTTGAAAGTGTTAATTCCATTTACCTTTTCCATAAGGATTGATCAAGTTTGTTTAGGTAAGTAAGCTGCTTATAAATAAAGCTAGTCGTTATTTTTGGTAATAACTTAGATTAAGACTTAAACGATGTAACTAAGTTGCTTTAGAATAAAACCACCTGTGATCTTTGGTAATTACTTACCTTATGTTGGAAGGAATATGTTGTTTGGAATCAAGCTAGATGTTTCTTTTTGAAAAACTTAGCCTAAGATTTTAAACAAAGCTTATGGACATTGTTACACTTCAATATATAAGATATGTCATTGCATCTACCAATGTATTACGACCCGGAATCGAATTTGGATCAGTTGGGGTCAATCCCCGATCATGATTCATGGCTGATCTCAATTGGGTAACTCGGCGAGTCATATATTTACATATTTCTTCTGACAAATCATAAATAAATGAAACGTTTTTTAGACAGCTCATGAATAAATGTGATTCTTAATTAATTCTATTTTTTGGTCAGATCATAATTAAACGAAACGTTTTTTAGACAGCTCATCATAAATAAATGTGATTCTTAATTGGTTCTAATGTTTCTTATTGTACATTTATCTTTGTTATATACCGACTAATAACTACTTCCATTTCACATATAAATACGGAGTTTGTATTTTGATTGTCCCATTAGATAGGTTGAACTCTAACTCCAAGATGATTTTTTATACATATCCTTAACCTGCGGGACAGAGGGAGTAATATTTATAAGATTCTATGAATTAATTTCAATAATATTATTATGAAAATATTGTTTTCATCGGAGGTTATGTGAACAGCTATACAGGAAAAAAAACAATCGACAAAGTTTTTTAGGATATTAAATTATTTATTAAATGCAAAAAATATCATTTTCACTGGACGTTACACGAACAGTTGTACAAAAGTAGAAGTACAAAAGTAGAATACCACCTACAGAGCTTTTCAGGATATCGAATCATATGTTAAATGATAAAAGTTGCAAATTCATGGTCAGTTATTTTATTGGCGAGTTAATGAGATTTTATAATTTAAATGTAGTTATATAACAAAGTTCTTTCCAAATTATGTTAATAATCCATCTGCAAATGTTTACCCAATTGTCTTATTACAAAAGGACACGACAAACTTGTTATTTATAGCACATAACAGACTAATATCGATGTTTATACATGTCAATGACACACAAACACGAGGAGAGGTATGGATTGCCAAGGTGGAAAGGTTCGGCACAAGTAGGTATAACAAAGGTGTAATGATAACTACACAAATTACATATTCTTAGTATAAAATCCATGTTTATATTTGCTATAATTCTTTCATATTGCTTTTTATTATGTTTGTTTTTATTTATTTGTCTTTTATTAGGTGAATCATCAAAAAAGAAGCTACAAAGTGTTAGATTGTGTAATGAAGAAAGTGTTGTAAGGAAAGAATAGCTAAAAATCAACTGAAACTCATTCAAATCCAAGATTTCTTCTCGTTGTATCATAAAGAATGAGAAACAAAGCCAACGATGAAAGGATGAGGGCATTCTGACGTCGTATGAAGAATTTATGGGCAAAACAAGAAGTTAAGCTTATCGGTTCCCCATAATTTGACAACTAAACAAGTCTTATCACATGAATTTTTAAAGGCGCCCGACAATCTACTCAGGGTCATCAATGATTTCAAAAAGTGATAACGGCACCTACATTTCTACTTACAGCTTCCAATTATTGAATAAAGTTAAAAACACCACCACGTCGGTTAAGGGGACCATCATCTTCCTCATTTATTCATACGACCAACAAAAAGGTTTTGGTTCGATGTTTGATGACTATTTTCAAAATTGTAACACTCCATGATCGCACCGCTACTGATCACAAATTTATACGTGTTACTAAGATTTTTGATAGAATTATCTAATTAAGAACCCTAACTAGCTATAGAAAGGCTCCCAAGCTTATATAACTTGTAACTTAAACATTCGTGAGAACCAATCATATTATATGAACACAATCAAATAATTATTATGCACCATAAAAAATGAAGGTAAAAATAAATCTTGAACATTGATAATATTCAGCCATATTGATTCATATGTTTAGGACTTCAGATTACATCGCCAACCGATTGAAGAATTAGTTACTCATGGATCTACTAAAAACCATGGAAAATATATAAAGAAGAAGAAAAAAAAAGTGTCATTGTTTCCCCCCTAAAGGGGTAAACCCTAACCCGCTCCAAACTCCTTTGACATGAGCCTAAAGATCTGGAAACCATACCTTTTTCTTTGCTTTTCTCTTTCTTCTTAGATGTTATAGGATAAAAGATGACTTGTTTTAGACTTAGATGTCTTCTTATATAGCCTCAAATACTTGGCCCTAAAGGATCCTCTCTTTATAGGGTTTAAAATCTCTGTGGGACCAACTTTTCTCAATTTACAAGCCCAAAACGCGTCAAAATCTGCCTTTCACGTTTGCCACATCGTCATGGTTCTTTGCCACGCCCTTAACTACTCTAAACACCAGAAATGACTCAAATTCTTTGTCTGAAGAGTTCCAAGAGTCGTCATGGTCATCTTATAAGAGCTTGACGACTCTAGGGACTAAAATAAACCACATTCTTCCCGAAAAAAATTCAAGAGTCACCATGGTCGTAACTAGGATCGTTATGGTTATTTTCCCGTCTTTTTGTATCTCACTGTTTTTCCCATAACTTCTTTGTCCAACCTCAGAATGACTTCATTCTTTTAGGGTTGTTTTTGTATCTTTGTTCTTCAAAATGTGCTTAGGAACTCATGACTTTTGAGGTTCATATCCTTTCCTTTAGGCTGTTCTTGTTTTTTCGACATTTTTTACTCCTTTTTGTCGCGATTTTTACGCTTCTCTTGGATTTAGATACTTAAATACTTGGAGTACTTCACTTATTAGCATTTTTGCAGCCATTTTCATTATTCTTAAGATGATTCACCTAGTATGGGACATAAGATAGAAAACAAAAGTAATCCAAGGTAATATGCAAGAAATCTAACTAAAACAAGTGTGGAATTGATATTAAAAACATGTAAATTAGGCATTTATCATGTTAAAAACACTTGAGTCCACTGCCAGCTCCATCCGCATATCTAGTATACCAGCATCTTCTCATGCTGACTTATGTTGTTTCTACCTTGCTGCCACCTGCTACAACTTGAATCATCATCTCGTAGTCACTGGTGTTTTAGCTTTTATCTACTACTGCCTACTGATGTTATCACTAGCGTCTGGCTCTACATATTGAAACCTTGTTCATCGGCGTCTATTGCTTGCTGAAGAGTCTAATAATCTAAAGTCCAAGTCTGTTTCAAGAACATTACCTAAAGGAGATAAAACTAAGTAGTTAAACTATTCTTGAACTAAAATTTGATATTTATTAGACATACTGTCACTATTTGATGCTTACTACGAAACATTATTATGAAGCACTAAAGAAGGGGACTTAATGTTGATGGTAGGTTTTTGCCGCAGGGTAAATTTGTCTCTTGTCATGTATCAGAAACATACATGCAGTTTGTATATGATATTGACTCTACAAATAATTGAGACTCTAGACTCAATCAATGGTAATAGGTGTTTTATACTTAGCTTATAGCCCGTCTCTGTGTATATATACATACTAAAGCTTCACCCAGTTGAACTCTCAGTGTTATATATATATTCTTACATGACACAAGTGATTGCTATTAGACCCAGCGGCTGAGATACATCCGTGGGTTACAACTTGCGACTGGGATCTCCCCCACCCTCCCAGTGTAAGCCAAATCAAAGAAATCTCACGGTTGGCAGCATTCCATTATATCCCCACCTAATAAATTCCATTTTCCATATTTATTATTTCCACATCATCAATGTCGGACATTAACCCCTTAATGAAAGATGGAAAAAACGTACCAAAGAAATCAAAGTCAAGGGCAATTCATCTTCTGGGTATTTCAATTGAGTTAAAGATCGATTATACTCATTTTAGCAGCATATGGTATATAAGATCAGAATCGTTTCCCTCACCATCGATTGAAGAGCTTCATTTTATTTACCTATATCATATTCGTTTATTTTTATTCTCACTCAACGATTTTTTTTTTCATGATTGGTGAGATTTATAGTCTTTTAATGAGAATTTTACTAATTTGGTCTTCTTCCGAGTATACATGGGTTGGCCCTGCTACATACTGAATTCCTACATCTCTAACCTCTTGGTTTTCTAAGTTTTTTTTATTGGTCAGTGATTTATTTTTTACTTTGATTCAGGTTGGTGAAATCATTTGCAAATTTGAGAACCAAGGTTTCTCCTTGAAAGGTACTAAAAAATCATCTAATGATATCTTATTTTTGTGAATGTTTAATATTTAGAAATCCTTAACTGAGAGGCTGTGTTTTAGAATCTGAAAATTTTCGAGTGAAAGATTGATGTGGATGTTTAGCAGAAAAGGAGGTGAATTTGGGTTCTCTATGCTCTGGACGTTTTCTATCTGTTAGTTTTTCTTAGATTTTTCTTCGATTTAGGTGTTCTAATCGAGTGTTTTTTATGAACTTTTTGATGTATTGTTGTAACTTTTGTTGGTAGATGATATATTGGGAAAGCATCCATCTCAGGTAAATCATCTAAATTAACACTGAACTACCATTTTTATGAGATGGTGGTAGAAAAATCTCGCACTAATAGTTTTTGCAATTGTTGTTTCAACTAGAATAATTGTGATGATTGGATGATAATGACGATGGCAATGATAACTCGGTAACTCATCCACATGGAGGTCACTGGCATCACAAACAGTATCTTCCGCATCACAACCTTCAAATTCCATCTTTTGGTACAAATCTCTATGCTCTCTTGAAACTCCAAGTCAATTTTTGCTTTATTGATTGTATTTTGATTGGTTATTTAGAATCTTAAAGTTATGGGTAAAAAAATTATATTGATTGCTTAAATTGTGATGCGTGTAAACAATAACAACAGATGTTTACCAGCAAAAGCAAAGAAGTAGTGATATTGTTGATTCTAATGATTTATAGGTGACTCCATTAAAAGGAGCAATGACAAATGAAGTGTATCAGGTTAACTGGCCAAAGACAGTAAAAGGGGATGATAATCATATAAAGGTTTTGGTTCAGATTTATGGTGAAGGTGTGGATATTTTCTTTGATATGAATGATGAGATTTGAATGTTTAAATGCATGTCCAAACACGGACAAGGATCGAGGCCTACTTGGGAGGTTTCAGAATGGAAGGATCAAGGAATTTATTCATGCAAGGGCATGTAATATATGGGAATTTTATGGAATTATTGATAATTTTTTTGTTTCTGCTTATAGGATACCTGGAATTTATTGCAATTTCAGAGTAAGATTAAAGATAATTTATTGCTTACATAACAAGAAACATCGAACATTTATCATAGTGCTCAAAGATAAGGTTGAACAACAAGTATAGATTAAACCATATGTACCTTTATTTTGATTACTTGGAGAAACTGAATTTTCATGCATATCTGGATTCATTAGATGTCAAAGTTGTTTACGCATTATGTCGGGTCTTGAAATTTCATAATTTGGCGTTGTTTATGTTAAACTTGAGCCTGTTGTAGTGACTGGTCTGTAAATTCATCGAGCAAGCAACTGCCAACTCCATACTCCTAATTATCTTACTACCAACAAGTCCTCTTTCTCTTCTCAAAGTTCAATATATGCATCGTGACATTATTTAAATAATGCTTTTGATACTATGGAAAATATATTTTTTTAATTTGTCGTTTTGGAACTTCTGATTGTATAACATTAATTAAAAGCATTGAACCGGGAGACTAAATGATTGTCATATTTCAACCACTTTTGAAGATTTATGATCTTATCATGTTATTCAAAAAAATTTGCTGAAAGAATTTTTACGGTAATGGTTTATCTACAGATTTGGAAGTATAAGAAAATTGATATGATTGTTGACAGCGCTTTGGAGCAGTTGCGGGTTGATATAGAAACACCAGTAGAGGAAAATGAAGCAAATGTTTTACTGATGGGTAGCACTAACGTGCGTTGAGGTAATTATGAGGAAATGCACCATATGCGTCTTATCTTTTGCATTGCACTGGGACACAAATATGCATAAGCAGGAAAATAACATTTTTAAGTTTATCTATCTACATGGTAAACAAAAAATCATCCAAAGATATGTTGAGTATGTATACAAAATTGGTTGGGTTTAGTGTACGATATATTTAATCCAATTAAAAATTTATAATGTCATTCTTTGCAGTTTTTATGAAGTTGGCAAAGATGAATAAGATTTTGATTACGGGATTAAGTGCACACCAGATTTTGTCTGGCTTCTTTTGCAAGAAACCCAAGCTGAGTGCACCAATGCACTAGGATATATATGGAGGCATGTTGGAGCTTTCGAACTTATGCCCTCGCATATATCATGTAGACAGAGGACCTAGAAGCATTCTCTTTGTACACCTAATGATGCTCCCTCCAACCCCATCCATCATGCATTATATCCTTTATACAATTTTTTTTATTCATGAATAAGTTCTTATTCTCGATTTTCGACCTTTTGCTTCTTTTCCAGTATTATTCAACTTGATAGCCTTGACATGACTAAACAAAATAGCTACTCTGGGATCTGGAAAATTTGGTGGTTCTCTCTACATGTTGAATCTTAGTGAACCCTTTGATATTTAAATTCAACCAATCATGTTGAAGAAAAATTACTAAAAGTTGCTTCAGTGAATTGTATAATTTGGACATCTGATTGCAACTTTAATGGATCTGAAGCAGTTATTGGTAAGCTCTACTTTACCTTTGTTTTTATAATTATAAATATATTATTTGTTTCATTGTTACATGTCATCCTTTGTGGTGGGATATTTATAAATGAACGTTTTTGATGAATTTGTTGATTTTGTTTGCCTTTTATTTTCTTTGAAGAGTTCCAATGTTCCGTCTTTAAGCATTAAAAAGAAAAATAAGTAACACATTTTGAATACTCAGATATCACAAACCCTTAATTCCATGTTGACATCGATCCATTTCTTGACAATTTTTAACGTACCTATGTGGAAATAAGGTTCCACTTTGTCCACAACGAACAAAATGCCTTTTCCAAGTTGAACATGGAGTTGAGAGCTTTGGCATGTGGAGCATTGGCCATTACGAGACACAAGTTTACATTTACGTCGTCTTTAACGACTCACAAGTACCATCTTTCAAGTTTTGGTAAATGTTCAAAGTGGATTGTTGTTTACAAAATTAAAGGTAATCTAAAATTGCTTGATAAATCTGGAATCATCATTTTCTGTTAGAATGTTTCCGTTTAGTTATGATTTAACATGTTATAAACTGCAATAACATTAGCTAAATGGTGAACTCAGTGAACATCTTTGTGTTTACTTCTGTGTCTTTTCCTCTTTAAGTTACTTGGACGTTTCATTTGAGGGGATTATGTATCTTTACATGCTTCACATATTTTATATATAGTTTTAATCTGATTTATCCAATATTGTTTGAAAAAAAAACGTACACATGCGTGATTATTGTTCGTTGGTCTCTCCAAATGTTACTGGTTTATTGACAAGCCTTGCAAATGCCCAATCAACGAAGAAACCTAACCGTCAGGAGTGTGATGCGTGTCGTGGGTGCAATCAAATTAGTGTTCTTATTTCTACTTAATTAAAGAATAATATAATGGAAGTCAAGTTCGTTCCCACGAGGAGCGAGGTGTTTAAGTTGTCAAATGTCACAAATGGGGGGTTTTGATTTAGGTTTTGAAGAAAACAAAGTATTAAGTAATTAGGTTGTAAGCAATATAGGGAGCTATGATCGAGGAATCCTTCTTCGTTACTAGACAATCATTAAATTTGTATACTCATTTATTCTTCATGCATCACTGATTATTACTAATCGTAGGATAGCAGCTAGAGCAGAGATGTCCTCGAAAGTCCTAAGGTCACTGGTACCGAAGCGCTCAAATACCAGATTCTATTTATCTCACCTAGAAGTAGCGCACTCTAAGTGTAATTTGGCCAAATGCTTTATATTTTGTGACTTTATAGATTGATTCTAGTAGTTAGACTCTTAACCAAGGTCCATTTTCTAGTGTTGTTTCTACATACGATAGCTCCACAAAATCCCCCTGCAAGGTCTCATGTGTTCTACTTGTGTAGGAGTGATTCAACAATTACATATATCCTAACCCTTACTAGCAGTAGATTAATCAAAAAACTAATTTAGTTGGCCACCTAGAACAATCAATTAATCAATCATAAACATTCTTTATAGTAGAAACAAGCAATAATCATATAAAGAAATCAAAATAAATTCAAATAAAATAACTCAAATCATATCTTGAACTTAGAATTCATCCTCAATCAATTAGGTTTTTATCTACTCATGGATGTAGAAACATCCATGTTATACATAAGAGTAAATAATTCGTTACGATGGTGAAACCGCTCTAAACCCTAGATTTTGCTCCTTGTGTTGTTCTCTCTTCCAAGACTTGCAAAGTGATATCCAAGGTCCCTTATTAATGTCTTGGGAGTCTTCTTATATAATTCTCTTGATATCTAGGGTTTAGAACCATTCCGGGCCCATGTTCTCCCAAAAGTAGAGTAAAAACATATCAAAAACGTCTCAGAATAGTCTCAGGTTCGGCTACTATTGTATATGGATTACTGGCCAAACTTGACAACCTTTATTTGCTCCAGATGAGTGTCAGGTTCGACTACTAGTTGGATTTGGATTAGTGGCCGAACCTATCTCTATACACTCTTTGTATTTCATCGAAAACGAACTCCAAAGTTCGGCTATTATCCTTGTTTGACTTAATGGTCGAACCTTCTCCTGGACACTTTGTTCAAAACTCATTACTAGGTTTGACTACTATCATAGAATCAATTTCTAGCTGAACATCTCTCTGTGATTTGTGGAAAAACTTGATTTTTCAGCCCCAGGTTCGGCTACTATTTGAGCAAAGTGATTATCAGCCGAACCTTTCTCTGTAGACTCAAATTCTCCAAACTTGTTTTGCCCATAACTTCTTCGTCCGATGTCGGAATGACCTCATTATTTTCGCGTTGTCTTCGTATTTCAATTTCTCTTCAATATAGAGGTTAAAAATTATAGGTTTGAACAGCTTCCACGTGGTATTCATTTGTAGACTTCATTTCCTTAGCACTTTTGTAGCAATTCCTTGATTTTGGATGATTCACCTAATATAAGACATAAGATAGAAAACAAACTTAATAAAAAGTAATATGCAAGAATTATAGAAAATAACATTATGGATTTGACACAAAAACCATGTGAATTATGCACTTATCAAATTCCCACACACTTAACTTTTGCTAGTCCTCGAGCAAACTACTATCTCGACTAGCCTAAACTAAACTAAACTAAAATACAACAACTCTATTTCGTCGAGGACACGATTATATTTAGCATGTGTAATAATACTTTAAACCCCTAGGTGTCCCTAGTGGACGAGTTATATTCTCATGAGGGTTTACAAGAGGTATACCCACAAAACCTACTCCAACTTCAAAGTCACAAGCATCCAAAGAGCTATGAGGACATAAAGTTTCTGCACACTAATATTAAGAAGTTAAAAATGCCAAAGAACATTATTCTCATGCTTAACTCTTAATTTAGGAGAACACCACCATATGAGAGAATCCATGTTCGAGAGTGATCAAATTTTTACTTTTCTCTCACCAATAGGGTTTTATGAACTTGCACTCAAAGACGCACTTTATGGTTCTCATATGTGCAGGCATGAGTGAAGATAGAAATATTGCACACGTTGAATGGTTGTAAGGAAAGGTAACCTTCTGAATCATATGAAGATGTTTTCCCATAGAACGTGGGACGAAAAAGAACCCTATTTTTATTTTTTATGGTGACCTCTAAAAAAGGAAATCAACCAATATGTGAGGATGGAAACGCTTACTTACCTTTTCATCTGATCGAAAATTAGCACCACTCTCACAACATCCAATAGAAACGTCTCCGGTCTTCAACTGTTGATGATGAACTCTTGAACTTCTTAGAACTTCGAAAAATTGTAACTTTTTCCTCAATTCCTTGTTGTTTCAAACTTCTTTATAGATTTCTTCTACTCCACGATCTTATTGAATGGATACAAAAGGAAATATACACTAAAGCAATAATAAACATTATTCTTCTTCTCTTTTTTTTTTCCTTTTATATTTTTTTTCTTTTACATTTTTTTCCTTCGTTTTTTTCGTTTTTGATTTTGTGTTTTTTTTGAAGAAAATAAGATACAAACTGAAAAATAAAATGAAAACTACTATGGTCGTGGGATAAGGACCTTACCACTTGGTTCTTCACAACTTGTATTGTCTCCTTCTCATAAACTTCGTAAAATTCACATCTTTTGATTTTCTTTTCCCTTGTACATAAGTCTTCAACATGTATATATAATTCCGCTCTTTGTATTGTTGCTTCACTTGAATATGAAATTTGCTCTTTCTCGTATCGTTGCTCGTAAACCTTGAACGTCTTCAAGTTTCTTCAAATTTGTGATGCTCCACTTGTTGATGATGATATGTTTCTATGGACCTGTTGTTATCGAGAGAATAGTGTCAACTGCAAACAAGACTACAATATAGAGTTAACAATTCTGATGGCACCCTCATGATTGATAGAAATAACACTCAAGGGATCAAAAAGTAGTGCTGAAATTGGTGTGAAGTTAGGTAGCTCATCATTCTACCCGGAGTGCGCAGATGAAACACTCTAAATGGACAATTTAGACATGTACAAAGAATTGTAGGTTTGGTGCCTCACTCATGGGTATTGAATGATCGGCTTCTCTAATTCTGTATTCTCTACCACCAGTTTAAGTCCATCTTTGTCAGCTCTAGCCTTTCAACAACGAAGCACCCCGAATATAGTTCTCTAATACTTCTAAGTTCAGTTATTTCGGTAAGAACTTTGTATGTAAACTTAGCTAGAAGTATACAAAGTGACTCTAAAATCTCTAAAAGCTGAAGGTTTTCATGCAAATATGTACAAAAAGTTAAAGAAAATTATACCTACAAAAATCTATATGCTTAACTACTCCCCCACACTTAAACTGTACATTGTCCTCAATGTAAATTGACTCCTTCAATGTAAAATCAAGATGGGAAATCCTAACTAAGAAAAATCAAAAGATAAAGATAGAAATAGAAAATCAATGGGTTGCCTCCTATGCAGCGCTTAGTTTAAAGTCGTCAGTCCGACTCTCTACTCTCCCGTATTACTCCTCCAGAGGGAGAAAATCTTGAAGTTCAATTACATCCACATTCTCCGTTGGGAAGTTTTCAGAATATGGCTTCAACCTCTGGACATTTACTTTAAAAATTGTTCCCATCGTGAGACTAGTAACCTCAACTGCACCATAAGGAAAAACATTAGTACCAACAAACGGTCCACTCCATCGGGACCTTAACTTACCGGGAAATAGTTTAAAAAGAGAATTAAATAGAAGAACTTTTTGTCCCACAACAAAATTCTTTCGAGAAATCATCTTGTCATGGAAAAGATTAGTCTTCTCCCTGTATATACGGGAACTCTCGTAAGCATCATTATATATCTCCTCTAGCTCATTAAGTTGTAACTTTCTTTGTTTCCCAGCTTTATCATACTCCATGTTGCACATTTTTTCCGCCCATAAATCCTTATGTTCAAGTTCAACTGGGGGATGACAAACTTTGCCATAAACCAACCGATATGAAGACATACCAATCAGTGTCTTGTATGCCGTTTTATACGCCCATAATGCGTCGTTAAGCCTCAAACTCCAATCTTTCCGTACAGTATTGACGTTTTTCTCTAGAATGGACTTAATCTCACGATTATAAATTTCAGCTTGCCCACTAGTTTGTGGGTGATACGGCGTACCGACCTTGTGTGTTACATTGTACTTCTTGAGAAGAACATGGAAGGATTTCGGAAAGAGTGATCCTCCATCACTAATAAACACACGTGGTATGCCATGTCTAGTGAAAATATTTTCCTTCACAAACTCACAAACAACTTGAGAATCATTAGTAGGGGTGGCTTTAGCTTCCACCCATTTCGAAACATAATCCACAACAACAAGTATATAAAATTTTCCATACAAATTAACAAAAGGGCCCATAAAATCAATTCCCTAGACATCTAATATTTCTACAGCAAAAATCGGTGTGAGTGGCATTTGATTTCGAGCACCTAGATTGCCCATTCGTTGACATATATCACAAGATTTGCAAAAAGCATATGCATCCTCAAATAGGGTGGTCCAATAAAGCCACTCTCAAGAACTTTGATAGTGGTATGTTTAGAACCAAAATGGCCACCACAATCATAAAAATGACAAAAATTCAGAATTGATTGAAATTCAGAGTTAGGTACGCACCTGCGGATAATCTAATCAGCACAACATTTCCACAAGTAGGTCTCATCCCATACATACTGCTTGGCTATATTTTTAAGCTTTAGCTTTTTAGAACTAGACATTGTACTAGGTACCTTTCTCGTACCCAAGTGGTTCACTATATCAGCGTACCAAGGTGTTTAATCTTTTATTGAGAAAAGTTGTTCATCCGGGAAATGATCCTGTAAGGGAAGGTCCTCTTCAGAAATAACAAGTCTGCTAAGATGATCAACAACTGTATTTTCAACACCTTTCTTGTCTCTAATTTCTATGTCAAATTCTTGCAACAACAAAATCCAACAGATAAGCCTTGGCTTAGCTTTTTTCTTCTTGAGTAGATATCTAAGTGTTGCATGATCATAATATACAACCACTTTTGTTCCCACCAAGTATGATCTAAATTTTTCTACTGCAAAACTATAGCCAACAACTCTTTCTCCGCGGTAGAATAGTTGATTTGTGCATCGTTTTGGGTCATAGATGTATAGTAAATCACATAGGACAATTTGTCCACCCTTTACCTAAAACAGCTCCAACTGCATAGTTATTCGCATCACACAGTAACTCAAACAGTAAACTCTAATCGGGTGACTTTATAATTGGTGCAGTCGTCAACAACTCTTTCAATCTGTCAAAGGTATCTTACACTCCTTGTCGAAGTTAAAAGTAGCCTCTTTTTGCAACAACTTGCACATCGACATTAAGATTTTGGAGAAATCTTTGATAAACAGCCTGTAAAAAACTGCATGACCAAGAAACAAGCGAATCTCCCTCATCAAAGTAGGGTATTGTAAGTTTCTTATTAAGTCTATGTTTGCTTTGTCTACTTCAAGCCCTCGAGAGGACACAATGTGACCGAGCACTATGCCATGGTTTACCATAAAGTGACATTACTCCCAATTAAAAACAAGATTAGTGTCTATGCATCTTTTAAACACAAGTTCAAGATTTTCTAAGAAAATATCAAATGAATCTCCATAAACGCTAAAATCATCCATAAATACCTCAATGATGCGTTCCACATAGTCTAAAAATATTTTAATCATACATTTCTGAAAAGTGGCAGGCGCATTCTAAAGACCAAACGACATCCGTTTATATGTGAACGTACCAAAAGGACAAGTAAAAGTTGTCTTGTATTGATCCTCCGGTGCAATAACATTATGATTGTAGCCCTAATTACCGTCCAAAGAGCAATAATATGAATGTCCCGACAACCTCTATAACATCTGATCAATGAAAGGCAAAGGAAAGTGATCCTTCCGGGTAACATAATTAAGTTTTATGTAGTCTATGCATACTCTCCATCCTGTTTGAATCTGTGTAGGAACAAGTTCGTCATCTTGATTTTTGACAACGGTAATACCAGACTTCTTTGGTACCACCTGTACCGGACTAACCCATTTGTTGTCAGAAATTGGGTAAATCACCCCCACACTTAGCAATTTGGGGATCTCTTTCTTCACGACCTCCATCATTGGGGGGTTAAACCTACGCTGAGAATCACGTACTGGCTTTGCTTCGCCTTCCATTAGGATTCTATGCATGCACATGGATGGACTAATACCTTTGATGTCAGCAATTGTCCAACCAATGGCCGTTTTATGCACTTTCAGAACCCTAATCAAGCGTTCTTCCTGTACTGTTGTGAGATTCTTTGCAATAATGACCAAAAGCTCTTCCCTTTCACCCAAGTAAGCATATTTTAAGTGATCGGGTAGAGGCTTCAGTTCTAATTTAGGTGCCCACACAAAAGAAGGTAAAGGAACTTCATTAGTTACGGGTAAGGAGATATATGAAATATTACCCGTTTGAGCTTCTTGTAGTGCAGTTAGGGCACCACACATCTCCAACAATTCCTTTGCTACGTTGACGTCCAAGTTAGGCAGTACATGGACATCAATATCAATACTGTGTTGTAACACAGTCCCAAGTTCATCTTCACTACTCAAATCAAACATCTGTTGGGCTAACAAATCAATAACATCAATAGAATATGCATAATGGACATCACTTGGATAACGCATAGCTTCAAAGATATTAAAGCGTATAATTTATTTATCAAACTCCATAGTAAGTTTCCCACTATTGACATCAATTTTTGTCTTTACAGTCTTCATAAACGGTCTCCCAAGAAGTAATGAAGTAGACGAACAACTATCTCCCTTCTGCATATCCACAACATAGAAGTCAACCAGAAAGATTAATTCATTCACTTGAAATAACACGTCCTCCACGAGTCCCTTAGGATATATGTTAAACTTATTAGCTAATTGAATGATAATCCTTGTCTCTTTTAATGGTCTGAGATTCAAAAAATTATAAATATCGACTGACATAACATTAATGGATACTCCCAAATCAAGCAAAGCACGATCAAATCTGCGTTTACCAATAATAATCGGTATCGTGAAACCCCCAGGATCACTGCACTTTGCGGGCATCTTCTTCAATAACATAGCTGAAGCACTTTCTTTCACCTGAGTAATCTCATTAGCAATCAACTTATCCTTCCTTGTACATAAATCCTTCATAACTTTGGCGTATCTAGGTACCGTTCTGATGACCTCAATAAATGGGATGTTGATTTGGATCTTGCTAAAAATATCCATGATCTCCTTGTCTTGAGCTTGCTTCTTTGACTTGGCAAAACGACTAGGAAAAAGAGGTAGTGTGGTAAAGGTAGGAACCGTGTCCTTAGTTTGGTCGGTTGGAAGTGGCTTTTCCTTTGAAACGGTTTCTTCTACAGGCACTGCTTCGTCTTGTTCTATCTCTCCACTACCCTGCTTCTGTCGACTTGAATCTGCAACTTCCCTTCCACTTCTAAGCATTACTATACTAAAATTCTCTCTTGGATTCACAAAAGATTACAAGGAAGCTTTGTTGATGCTTGTGCCTTCAGTAGATTCATATCGGTCGCCATCTGTCCTATTTGAGTCTGCAAATCCCTAATGGCAGAATCAGTCTTCTGCTGATGTTGTTGGTTCTGCTGTTGACTTTGTTGGAGCATAGATGAGACACCTTGCATCATGGTAATCATCTTCTCATAGGTATCCTCCTTTGGAACTTGAGGTTGTGCTTGTGGTTGGAATTGTGGTTGTTGGAAACCATTTTGTCACCCATATGGATTAGGAGCTACAACTTGCTTGTTTGTATAACTGAAATTAGGGTGATCTTTCCAACTGTGATCATAAGTATTAGAGTTGGGATCATACCTTGGCTTCTGAATTAGGAACACAATATTCACATGTTCGGCCCCTTCTTCATAGGTTGGAATAATCACTGCAGCCATTCGTTGCACTATCTTCTCTATGTTGTTCAACCGTTGTTCTGATTGTGAAGACTGTACTATCTCGTTAATTCTTCTGACATTTGAGTTATTCCTAGTATAAAACTGCTGTGCATTTAAATCCATACTCTCAATCAAACTAGTCGTCTGCGAGATCGTCTTTTCAGTAAGTGTACCTCCTGCGGCTGCATCAATCAAGTTTCTCTGTTCCCGAAGTAATCTTTCACAGGAATACTAAATGATAAGTGTTGAGGATATGTTGTGGTGTGGGCATCTTGCCAACAACCAGCTTCTCTCCCATTATTCATAAAGAGATTACCCAGTAATCTGCTGAATGCTACTAATCTCTTTACGAACAGATGCCGCCTTGGAAGCTGGAAAATACTTCTCTATAAATAACTTTTTCATCTCTGTCCATGTTATAATACTCCATGGAGGAAGGTAATAAAACTACTCTTCTACTAAGTCTGTCAATGAGAATGGAAAGGATTGTAGCATAGCCGTTTCAGTGTCTTTGGTTCCATGCCTAAGACTCGTCATCGTGTTCTGAAGTTGTTGAAGGTGACAATTTGGATTTTAACCTGCATGTCCCTTGAACTTAGGTAAATAATGAATCAGATTCGAATCAGCTCCACTGGTGCAGCTATGTTAATAAGCAGTGGTTTCGAGTCTAAGCATGGGGATGTCAACTCTCGCAACTTCTTCATTAGAGGTTGAGGACCACCCATCTTTTCTAGAGGTGAATCTTGTTTCAAAAATTGAGGTTCTTGTAGCACTGTCCCCTTGCGAGTTTGAATTCCGTACTTTGGGTAATCTTAACGTTTGGGTGCCAGAGATCACGTACCTGAAACCAAAAATCTAGAAAATAAAGTTAAAATCTAAAAAGAAACCTAAAAAATAATAAATAATAAAAAACAACAACTAAAACCAACTGCTCCCCGGCAGCGGCGCCAAAATTTGATATGTGTCGTGGGTACAATCAAATTAGTGTTCTTATTTCCACTCAATCAAAATCGAAGTCAAATTCATTCCCACGAGGATCGAGGTGTTTAAGTTGTCAAATGTCACAAGAGGGGTTTTTTTTTTTAGGTTCTGAAGAAAACAAAGTAATTATAAGTAATTAGGTTGTAAGCAGTGGAGAGAAATATGATCGAGGAATACTTCTTCGTTACTAGACAATCATTGAATTTGTAAACTCATCTATTCTTCATTCATCACCGATTATTACCAAACGTAGGATAGTAGCTAGAGCAGTATTGTCCTCAAAAGTCTTTAGGTCACTGGGTACCGAAGTGCTCAAATACAAGATTCTATTTGTCTAAACCACCTAGAAGTAGAGCACTTTAAGTGTAATTTGGCCAAATGCTTTATATTTTCTGACTTTATAGATTGATCATAGTAGTTAGACTCTTAGCGCAAGGTCCACTTTTTAGTTTTGTTTCTACACGCGATAGCTATACAGAATCCGTCTGCAAGCTCTCATGTGTTCTACTTGTGTAGGAGTGATTCAACAATTACAGATATCCTAACCCTTACTAGCAATATATTAATCAAGAAACTGATTTAGTTGGCCACCTAGAACAATCAATTAATCAATCATAAACATTCTTTATAGTAAAAACAAACAATAATCATGTGAAGAAATTAAAATAGATTCATATAAAATAACTCAAATCATGTCTAGAACTTAGAATTCATCCTCAATCAATTAGGTTTTTAACTACTCATGGATGTAGAAACATCGATGTTATATATAAGAGTAAAGAATTCGTTACGATGGTGAAACCACTACAAACCCTAGCTTTTTCTCCTTGTGTTGTTCTCTCCTCCAAGACTTGCAAAGTGACGTCCAAGGTCCCTTCTTAATGCCTTCGGAGTCTTCTTATATGGTGCTCTTGATATTTAGGGCTTAAAACCCTTCCGGGCCCATGTTCTCCCCAAAATAGAGTAAAAAATGTATCAAAAACGTCCCAGAACAGTCTCAGATTCAACTACTATTGTGTTTGGATTATTGGCTGAACATGACAACCTTTTGTAGATAGTGGATTTTTAACGAAGGATAAAATAGTAAAATCATCTCTATCCAGCAGTAGAATCAAAGAAATAATAGAATGCTACTGACCCTCAAAAACATAAAATTCATATTTTATATTCCGTAAGAGAATTTGAATATCGAACGCTCACTACAGGCATCTCACACTGGCCCTGTACTCTCTCTAAGAATATAAATATGATGTTAGAGCCTCACCTGGCTGAGCTCTCAATATTATACAACTCAGTGTTTACTCCTCTACAATGATGGGGCATCTCCTAGATGAATCAATAACTAGTATAGAGCATCATTGTCCTCAAAGTATCACTGATGTTGATTACATTTCTTTTTCAGATGATCTTCAATTATATAGAATAAGCATCCAGAACACCTATTTGTTCCTGAGTGGATGTTATGCTCCTAGATAGATTGCCTACTAGTATATAGTAACTTAATTCCTCTTTATATTCCCTGGTTGAATATTTAGAGTGACTTTACATCAATATTCAAACTCTAATTGAATAACATTGATTGGTCATAATGCATAATGAGCTGCCCACGGATGCACTAAGTCGAAACATCACACTTTCGTGTAGGCACTAAGTCGCCATCGCGCCAAATGCAAATCTAAGGCTCCAATAATGATTGGTTGAGCTTAAACAATTCACAATTTCAATGTTGGTTGCGTTAAAATCCCAATATCGGTTGAAATACAACGAAACCTTAATATTGGTTTCTGAAACATCGTCATGTCACCTTGCAGAAAACGTGACCATAGGTGTAGAGTGGGGCAAAATGTTCTAAACAACATATGTTCCTCTACATGTCTACTACGACATACAAAAAACGCATCCCATTCCTAATAACGGTCTAGAAGATATGATCTAATCCCTTGATGAACTACAAGTTGAAAACTGTCAGAATTTCATCTGGAAGGTTACTGTTTGCTCCGTTTGACGGCTTAATCAAGCTCAAAACCTAAATCCTTATGCATGGTGATGTAGCCAGCGATCTCAGGATTCCGAATTGGGGCTGATCATCGAAAATGGATATCGTATGAAGAACCTACAGTATTTTTACTGAAGGACGTCATGTATGAAATTTTCACCCACGGGTCTAAATAACTATAATTTTTACAAAGCATCGGTCGAGAAAGATAAAATAATAAAGAAAATAGAGGATTTGTGGGACCGGCGCCAATCGGCTGGCCTTCCTTGGCCGGTCCCACTCCCATATTCTTTTCCTTAATTTTGTTACTATTATATATATATATATATATATATATATATATTATTTTAGGATTTCCTCTTTCCATTAAAACTTTTATGCTTTTTCCCATCAAAGCCTAAACTCTCTTGCTTCAAACACATAGCTTTGCACATCTATAGAGAGATAATATGGTACGCTAAGCATAGTCCTACTGACTACCAAATTCGTACTTAATCAATAATTGGACTACGCTTGACCGGTCCCACCACTTTGGTCGGTCCTCCCTCTCTGGGATTCTCCCTCTTCTCTAGTTAGTCTCTTCACTAGTGATAGGTGCATAATTCACATGTTTTTAATGTCAAATCCATACTAATATTTTCTATAGTTCTTGCACATTACTTGCTATTACGTTTGTTTTCTATCTTATGTCTTATACTAGGTGAATCATCTGAAATCAAGGAAATTGCTATAAAAGTGCTAAGGTTATTGAGTTCTACAAGTGAAAAAGGGACAAATACAAATTCAACTCATTCAAATACAGGATTTGTTAATACCATTTTGAAGAGAATGAGAATACAAAGTGAACGCAAAAAGAATGAGGTCATTCCGAGTTCGGACGAAGGAGTTATGGACAAAACAATTGAAGCAAGAAAAAGTCATCTACATCATTTCAGTCGGTGCGGTTCCCAACTATGCCGACTGGAGCATTTTTTCATACAGAAAACTTGGATTTTTAAGCCCTAAAGTCGGCACGGTTCATTGGAAATCGACCATGCTGACTGGAGCAAGTTTGGGTACAGAGAATTAGAATTATTTTGATCATAGAGTCGGCACGATTCATGGAGATCGACCATACCGATTGTGGCAAGTCCAAGGGGTCCGTTTTGACGCGTTTTTGACTTCTAAAAGGAGGAAACCCGGTCCCGGAAGGATTCGAAGCCTAGTTATCATGAAGTACTATGAAAGGAGACTCCAAGACATTAACAAGACATCTTTTTATAACTTTTTACATCACTTTGCAAGTCTTGGAGGAGATCAACAACACAAGAGGAGAAAGCTAGGGTTTCAAAGCGATTCCTTTATCGTAACGATTTCTTAACTACTTTCTTATATGTATAACATGGATGCTTCTACATCCATGAGAATCTAAAAACGTAATTGATTGAGGATGAATTCTAAGTTCTAAACATGATTTGAGTTATTATATATGAATCTATTTTGAAGTTCTTCACATGATTATCATTTGTTTTTACTAATACGAATGTTTATGCTTGATTGATAGATTGTTTAGGTGGCCAACTAAATTGATTTGTTAATTAATATAAAGCTAGCAAGAGTTAGGTATTCGTAATTGCAACATAACATCTTACCTAAGTAGAGAACGTGAGACCTTACAGAGGGATTCTGTGGAGCAATCACGTGTAAGAGCCACACTAGAAAGTGGACCGAGCGTACTGAGTCTAACTACTAGGATCAAAGCTATGTTCACAAATCTTAAAGAATTCGATTGAGTTACATCTTGTAAGCGTACCTCAAGGCAACTCAGTTGGATAGAATCCGGTGACTAAGTATATCTGTTATCCGGTGATTTATAGGAGTTTTGGGGATAACTAAGCGTACCTGTTATTCTACGGTTGGTGATAATCAGTGATGAATGAATAATAGATGAGTATACTAACTCAATGATTGCTTAGTAACGAAGAAGGATTCCTTGATCATATTTCTCTCCATTGCTTGCATCTTAATCACTTTTAATTGTCTTCTTAGTTAATTTTAACCTAAAACAAACCCCCATGTGTGATATTTGATAACTAGAACACCTTGCTCCTTGTGGGAACGAACTCTATTTACTACTATATTATTTTTAGTAAAGTAGAAGATAAGAGAATTAATTTGTGCACCTACGACACGCATCAAATTTTGGCGCCGCTGCCGGTCGGTTTTAGTTGTTAATTATTTTCGTTTATTTATCTTATTTTATTTTTTTAGGTTTATTTTTAGTTTTTAACTTTGTTTTCTAGAATTTTGGTTTCAAGTACTTGATCTCTGGCACCTAAATTTTGGGATTACCGAAGGTACATAATTCAAATTCGCAGCGGGACAATACTACAAGATTCTCAATTTTTGTTACAAGATCCACCTATAAAAGAGATGGGTGGTCCTCAACCTACATAGAAGAAGTTGCGAGAGTTGACCTCTCTATGTTTAGATTCACAACCACTGTGTATTAACATAACTGCACCAGTGGAACTGAAGTCGAATATAATTCATCATTTACCTAAGTTCAAAGGACATATGCGGGTGAGAATCCAAATCGTCATCTTCAACAGTTTCAGAACACAATGACGATTCTCAGGCATGGGACCGAAGATAGTGAAACGGATATGCTGCAAGCCTTTCCATTCTCATTGAAAGACTTAGCAGAAGAATGGTTGTATTATCTTCCTTCAGGGAGTATTATAACATGGGCGGATATGAAAAATCTATTTTTAGAGAAGTACTTACCTGCTTCTAAGGCGACATCTGTTCATAAAGAGATTAGTGGCATTCTACAGATTACTGGGGAATCTCTTTATGAATACTGGGAGAGGTACAAACGGTTGTTGGAAAGCCGTCCACACCACAACATCTCTTCAACACTTATCATTCAATATTCCTATGAAGGATTACTTCCGGAACAAAAAAACTTGATTGATGCAGCCACAAGAGGTACACTTACTGAAAAGACGATCTCGCAGGCGACTAGTTTGATTGAGAGTATGGATTCAAATGCACAGAAGTTTTATACTATGAATAAGTCAAATGTCAGAAGAATTAACCAGATAGTACAGTCTTCACAATCAGAACAACGGTTGAACAACATAGAGAAGTTAGTGCAACGAATGGCTGCAGTGATTATTCCAACCTATAAAGAAGGGGCCGAACATGTGAATATTGTGTTCCCTAATCATAGGCCAAGGTATGATCCCTATTCTAATACCTATAATCCTGGTTGGAAATATCACCCAAATTTTAGCTCTGCGAACAAGCAAGCTGCAACTCCTATGCCACAACTTATGGGCGACAGAGTGGTTTTCAACAACCACAATTCCAACAACAGTCGCAACCTCAACAATAAAATCAAAGTTCCAGTTCAGAAGAGATGATGAAGGCTATGATGCAGAAGCAATATACAAATGCTCAACGACAGAATACAATTCTGCAAAAACAAGATATGGCTATAAAGGACTTGCAAACTCAAATGGGGACAATTGGCTACAGACATGAATCAAATGAAGGCACAAGCTTCGACAAAGTTGTCATCACAACCTTTTGTGAACCCAATAAAGCATGTAAATGTTGTAACTCTAAGAAGTGGAAGGAAAGTACAAGATTCATAACAACAAGAAAAAGATAGTGACGACATAGGAAAGGAAGTAGAGGTGGAAACCGTACCAAACGAAAATCCAACCTCAACCGGCCAACCTAAGGACACATTTCCCACTTTTACCACACCATCTTCTTTTCCTAGTCGATTTGCCAAGTCCAGGAAAGAAGTTCAGGATAAGAAGATCATGGATATCTTCAATAAGATGCAAATCAATATCCTATTTATTGAAGTCATCAAAACTATGCCTAGATATGCCAAGTTTTTGAAGGATTTGTATACAAAGAAGGATATGTTGATTCCTAATGAAGTCACGAAGGTGGGGGAGAGTGCTACGACTATGTTGTTAAAGAAGATGTGTGAAAAGTATACGGATCCTGAAGGCTTTACGGTGCCAATTACTATTGGTACTAAGAGGTTTGAGCGTGCTTTACTTGATTTGGGAGCTTCCATAAGTGTTACGCCAGCCGATATTTATGAGTCTTTGAATCTTGGACCTTTAAAAGAGACAAAGATTACTATTCAATTAGCAAACAAGTCCAACATATATCCTAAGGGACTCGTGGAGGACGTGTTAGTTCAAGTGAGTGAGTTAATCTTTCCGGTTGACTTTTATATTGTGGATATGCAGAATGGAGAAAATAGTTCATCTACTTGGGATACCGTTTATGAAAACTGCAGAGAAAAAGATTGATGCTGATAGTGGTACACTCACTATGGATTTTGATAAGAATATTATTCGCTTCAACATATTTGAAGCCATGCGTTACCCTAGTGATGTTCATTCCGCTTTCTCTACCGATGTTATTGGTTCGCTAGCACATCAAATGTTTGATTTGAACAGTGAAGATGAACTTGGAGTTGTGTTGCGTAATAACATTGAATTAGACGTTCATGGGAAGCCGAACTTGGATGTTGACTTAGCCAAAGAGCTAATGGAGATGTGTGGTGCTTTAACGGCACTACAAGAAGCTCAAAAAGGTAATATCTCATATATCTCTTTACCCGTAACTAATGAGGTTCCTGTATCTTCTATTATGCAGGCATCTAAACTAGAATTGAAGCCTCTTCCCGCTCACTTAAAGTATGCTTACTTGGGGGATAAAGAAGATCTTCTAGTGATCATTACAAAGAACCTCACTGCCATACAAGAAGAACGCTTGGTTATGGTTCTGAAAGAGCACAAAATGACCATTGGTTGAACGATTGCTGACATCAAAGGTACAAGTCCATCCATATGCATGCATAAAATTCTAATGGAAGATGATGCAAAGCCAGTACGTGATGCTCACGTAGGATTAACCCCCCAATGATGGAGGTCGTGAAGAAAGAGATCCTCAAATTGCTAAGTGTGGGGGTAATTTACCTAATTTCTGACAACAAATGGGTTAGTCCGGCACAAGTAGTACCAAAGAAGTCCGGTGTTACCGTTGTCATAAATCAAGATGATGAACTTGTTCCCACAAGAGTTTAAACAGGATGGAGAGTATGCATAGACTAAAAAAACCTTAATTCTGCTACCCGGAAGGATCACTTTCCTTTGCCTTTCATTGATCATATGTTAGAGAGGTTGTCGGGACATTCTCATTATTGCTTTTGGGACGGTTATTCGAGCTACAATCAGATTGTTATTGCACCAGAGGATCAAGAGAAGGCTACTTTTACTTTTCCTTTTGGTACGTTCGAATATAGACGGATGTCGTTTGGTCTTTGCAATGCGCCTGCCACTTTTCAGAGATGTATGGTTAGTATATTTTTTGACTATGTGGAACATATCATTGAAGTATTTATGGATAATTTTAGTGTTTATGGTGATTCATTTGATATTTGCTTAGAAAATCTTGAACTTGTGCTTAAAAGATGCATTGACAATAACCTTGTTCTAAACTGGGGGAATGTCATTTTATGGAAAACCATGGTATATTGCTCGGTCACATTGTGTCTTCTCGAGGGCTCGAAGTAGAAAAACAAAACATAGACTTAATAAGAAACTTACAATACCCCACTTCGGTGAGGGAGATTCGCTCGTTTCTTGGTCATGCAGGTTTTTACATGCGATTTATCAAAGATTTCTCCAAAATCTCAATGTCGATGTGCAAATTGTTGCAAAAAGAGGTTATTTTAACTTCGGCCAGGAGTGCAAGGATGCCTTTAATAGATTGAAAGAGTTGTTGACCACTGCACCAATTATCAAGTCACCCGATTGGAGTTTAACGTTTGAGTTGATGTGTGATACGAGTGACTATGCAGTTGGAGCTGTTTTGGGTCAAAGGGTGGACTAATTGTCCCATGTGATTTACAATGCATCTAGGACCCTAAACGATGCACAAATAAACTATTATACCACGGAAAAAGAGTTGGTTGCTATAGTGTTTGCACTAGAAAAATTCATACCTTACTTGGTGGGCACAAAAGTGGTTGTATATTCTGATCATGCATCACTTAGGTACCTACTCAAGAAGAAAGAAGCTAAGCCAAGACTTATACGGTGGATTCTGTTGTTGCAAAAATTTGACATAGAAATTATAGACAAGAAAGGTGTTGAGAATACTGTTGCATACCATCTTAGTAGACTTGTTGTTTCTGAAGAAGAACTTTCCTTACAAGATCGCTTCTCGGATGAACAACTTTTCTCGCTAGAAGAATCAACACCTTGGTACGCTGATATAGTGAACTACTTGGTTACAAGGCAAGTACTTAGTACAATGTCTAGTTTTAAAAAGATGAAGCTTAGAAGATAGCCAAGCAGTATGTGTCGGATGAGCCCTACTTGTGGAAATGTTGTGTTGATCAGATTATCCGTAGGTGCGTACGTAACTCTGAATTTTCGTCATTCTTATGCTTGTGGTTGGCATTTTGGTTCTAAACGTACCGCTATCAAAGTTCTTGAGAGTGGTGATAAGTGCATAATTTATACATTTTAAGTATCATTTCCTTATATTTATTTGCTAAAGTTTGTGTGAATTACTGTGCGGTAGTATTACTTTTGTAGTTTGTGTGTTTTCTTAGGTTACATCTCTGAAACAAGTGAAATGGAGCTTTACAAGAGGAGAATTGCCAAAGACACAGTGGAACTCAGTATATTCCAGGATTTCTACCCTCCATTTTGTAGAAAATTTCATTACGAAGCCGACGGCGAAAGAACGAGGTCATTCCGACTTCGTATGAGAAAGTTACGAACTAAAAGAGGAATTAAGCTTGTCGGTTTCACGGAACCGACAATGACAGACTTAAGTGAAAGTGTTAAAGACACCTGCATAATATTATGGGATGCCTAATATTTGAATTATGATAACATCACCAAGCTGTTTTGATAAGGGCTGACATCTTCTTTCTCCTTCATTACCAACGAACGGAACATAATTAGGTTTAGTTTTTATTCCAACCATTTTAGGTGAACGTTAAAGGATGGATTATGATGATTTCAGGGGCTATTTCGAGTTGTGTCAGGATCAGAATCATGGAGCAGAATGAGAACAAGGTTTGGCTAAAAAAAAGAGGAAGAAGATGAATGGTTTTGTTGTGATTATCCGGAGAAGCTGTTATGGTGTTCAACTGCCATTAATGGCCTGTGATGAAATATGGAGCTCGAGATATGGAGTCGCTGATGGGTTCTGGGTTAGAAGGTGAACTTGCTGCTCGAGTTTTCTGTTGGAGTGATGAAGGCAGTGAGAATCGAAGATGGTGGTTGTTGATTATCTTGATGGCTAATGGTGATGATGAAGTAGTGCTGCTGTGATTGAGAGCTCGAGCAGAAACATGATCGGAGGTTGTTGCCAGAGCTTTAATGATCTTGGCAGTGGTTTCTGAGTTGTGGTTGAGATGGAATAGCATTTGACAATGGCAGAGATCGAAGAAGAAGTTGTTAGCGTGATTAATCATGGAAGAGATGACGAGAACTGAATTCAAGGTTCAAATGATTCAGGAGGTTAATGGAATTATTAGAGGGCATGGGTCGATTTTATTAGCCGTAGATGAGAGTGAGAAAGACTGCAGTTGATCGATACAGCTCGAGAACTTCAACTGCCATTAATGGTTTCGGTGGTTTTTATTGATAATAAGAGAGAAGGTCGGGTTGCTTCTGGTGTTTGATCGATGGGTCTAGAGGCAATAATGGCGAGAATGGGTTTTGATGTGTTGCTGGAGTTATTTTTGTGATGATGAGTCCTGGCCAAGAATTCTTGCCGACAAGTCAGGGAAGGAAGTGTTTTTCCTTGCCGTCAAAACAAGAGATCGATGATCGGGATTAAGCGGTGAATAGAATTTGAATGGGATTATGCTACTTGTGTGTTATCAGATTAGGAATTATAAGAGGAGGCGGTTAATCAAGGTCTATAAAGATCCCCTCTCACGTATAACCTTCACGTACAGACGCAGACATACAAAATTGGAGAAGTCGGGAACAGGATTAAAGGGTTAGTTTGAATTTCTTTTTTTAATTAATTTTTATGGTTTTTGAGAAAGTCATGTAGGGATAATTCCCTTGTTAGGGCGAAAGGATGAACTTGTAGAGATGATTTTCTTTGTGTTTCAAAACTAGGGTTTTCAACTGTATGAACTTAATATTAATATTTTGTCTCTCTCTCAACGTTTTACCTTTTCGATGATTTTTTCATGTTCTATTCCACGTATAGTTCATTGTTTGATTAGTAGAAGGACTCGCTGAAACCTTGTATTAAATCGTTTTATGAATATTCTTTGACTCTTTATGCCACGTATACTTAATTAGTACTTCGAAATTATACCTTAGGTTGAGAACAAATAATTCTTTTTGAAAATTCTTTCTTCAATTTTCAAACGAAAAATCTTCCGTGTATTAATAGCTAGATTTGCTATTTTACATGAGTAAAATCGAGACCCTTTGTGACGAACGCAATTCAACCCTAATCTACAACGGATTCCCGGAACCTTAACGTTTTCCTCTTACTGTTTTCAAACTTTATTAAATAGTTTTCATTCACTCATTAATTTAATTCTTTATAAAAATAACCTAAAAAAATATTTTAATCAATATAAACTCCTCGTGGGAACGAACCGTATTTGTTCTTGTCTATATCTTTCGACACTGTGCGCTTGCGGTAAAACAAAGTCGGTTTTCCGACGCATCAAGGCTTTTATTGGCCCACCCTATTTGAGGATGCATGTGCTTTTTGCAAAATCTTGTGATAGATGTCAACAAACGGGCAATCTAGGTGCTCGAAATCAAATGCCACTCATACCGATTCTTGTTGTAGAAATATTTGATGTCTGGGGAATTGATTTTATGGGCCCTTTTGTTAATTCGTATGAAAAATTTTATATACTTCTTGTTGTGGATTATGTTTCGAAATGGGTGGAAGCTAAAGCCACCTTACTATTGATTCTCAAGTTGTTTGTGAGTTTGTGAAGGAAAATATTTTCACTAGACATGGAAAATTCGTGCTTAATCAATAATTGGACCTACACTTGACCGGTCCCACCACTTTGGTGGGTCCTCCCTCTCTGGGATTCTCCCTCTTCTCTAGTTAGTCTATTCACTAGCCGCTCATCTACCATTGGTCGTCTGGCATCACTTATCTACCATCAGTCGTGTGGCATCGCTCATCTACCATCGCTCATCAACCGTTGGTCACCTACCATTGGTCATCTACCATCGGTCATCTGGCATTGTTCATCTGCCATTGAATTATCTGCCATATTAAGGTTTAACTCAATTGGTCCCGCTACCAATATTTAAAATAATATCAGTTTTGTCCTACTCTGAAAAAACTAAATATTTTATAATTTGATAACACTCACTCTACTTAGTGCTCGCACGACCAACCGCTCACGCGACTTGAGGCTCAAACGACGAGCATCATTCGAGTATTGTTGCTCCTCAGCTGACATGATGATACGATACAACTACTAGTGTCAACATTAATCAGACTCTCTATATTCATAATCTATTAAGCATCACTGCTTGTCTCAACACACAACTAATGCTTTGATCATTGAGTCAACATGTTAGACTCATCAACATGCTAAGACTTACAGTCTAGCTTGGTCAACGACTGACCAATCGTCTACAAAGTAGATTTAACCATGCTCGAGATATCAATCATGTCACATGGGGATATTCACTAGGATTTTGGTCTGACGGCCTACAACACGTGTGGTGTAATGATACACCCACGACGAAAAAGTAAAAGGTCGTGTCGACAGTTGAAAAAGGGAAGGGAATAGTGGTTGCACAACTACCAAGTCCCACTCACACGAAGGAGTCGGTTTTCACCATGATTTCCACTTCTCCACTCTTCCACTTCTCTACAACTGTCACCACTTGCGAGATCAATGTGTTAACTATAAATAGGTTCTTGAACCTATCGACAAGGGACAAGAGTTTTATCTCATAAGCACTTAAATGATTACAGAGCTATAATTTTATCTTTACAACAGTTCAAACACATACAACCATCAACATTCAATTCCATTGATCTCAATAATCTCTCTGTTTCGCTCCCTACAGATCAACCCTTCTCCTTCCTTTGTGACTGAAGCGAAATCGAAACGGTCATTTCTTGATTTAGGCCAATTTCGTACAGATTGATCTCTCGAATCTTAAAAGTACTTCTACAGTACAAATATTTGGTGTTTAAACGATTTGATCTCACAAGTATTAACCTACTCGATCACTCTTTCCATTTTACCATTCAATCGTTTTTACCTACAAACATTTTGGTGACCATACTGGTAGATCAGTCTCTCAGTTGCAAACCAATTCTTATTCGATTTCTTAAATTTTATCAATTTCAAGATGGTTGATCTTAGGTCGGTAACCACTCCTAACGTGAATTCTTCCAGTACCAGTAATGGTGGTACTCCGGGTAACAATCCTCTGGTTGCCAACGCTGAAAATGTTACTTCTCCTCTATCTGAGCAACACAGTAAAGAGGCAAGGGATGAACAAAATTCTCCAAAAATTATTGACTTAATGCAGACACAGGAAACCCTTACCAGGACCCAAACGGAGATGGCTACAACTCAGAAGGAGGTTCTTACCTTCCTTAAGGTTCTTACTGAGAAATTAACGCCAAAAGAACAAAGTAGAAACACTTCTGAAGCAACTGCTGATGTCAATACTTCAAGGGGTCATGCTCAAGACAATGATGAAGTTCACATTCTCGCTGATCGTCAACAACCCAACTTCGTCACTCGTGAAGACTTGGAACGACTTCTCCAAAGTAGCAGAAAAGAGAATTCGTCTTCTATTCATCAACATCAACCCCCTTATCCTTCTGAAATACAAAAGATACCTCTTCCCAAGGGATATTCATCCCCTTCATTCTCACTTTATGATGGAACTAAGCCAATGCAAAAAAGAATGAGGTCATTCCGAGTTCGTATGAAGAAGTTATGAGCAAACCTGTGAAACCAACTTGGATTTGGTATCTGTTGGGCCTTATTGGGCCTGCGCGGGAAGAGAAATAAGGGAAGCGTTTTGGGCTCGCATTTGACGTGAAAATTAGGGTTTTTGTTGGTTTTTGAGGAGGTTAAGTCTCTTAATTGGATAAAGATCAAAAGAAGGTGGAAGAGTTTAATGAGATTAGGTTTCCTAGTTGGATAGACATCAAGGGGAGATTACCAAAGCCTATATAAAGGGGAGCCTAGATATAATTTTCTACACAACTTCTCCACAGATAAGAGAGCAAATTTTGGTTTACCCCTTTAGATGGGGAAACTAGGATATTTTCTCTCATTCTTCTCCTTTATTCTTTCCTTATATATTTTTCATGGGTTTTAGTAAACCTATGAGTAGCTTATTTTTCTATTGGTTGGAGATGTAATCGGAAGTTCTAAACAAGGGAATCAATCTGGCTGATTACTTTTAATATTAATTATTTCTTTTATCGCTTATGTTCTACTGTTTATATCTCCATGTATGATTGAAAACTTGCTCGTTTAAGTTGCAAATTGAATGATCATGTGTTCATATCTAAAGCTAGACTAGGGTTTGAGACCCGGAATTGTTGAAGAACCCTAATCACAAGTAGTACAACATAGTTGTTAATGACGGGATGTTACATTGTGATTATGTGTAGAAGCTTAACCTAGATTAAATCCGTGTGGCTGTTGCGCCGGATTTCTTAGAATAACCTCAACTCACAAATACCATTGCTTTTATCGGGTTAAACTTGAGCTCTTGCACTAAGTTATTCATTGACAAGTATTCAAAGAGTGGCTCTTGCACCTTTGATGATACAAGGAGTTTTGTCGTAGTAAGCCTGTGATAGGATGCTTTAGGGTTATTAGCATGTGAATGATTGAATGTTATCTCTAATCGATTGAAGAACTTGTTCGGCGATGGAAGATGAAACCTCTAACCAGTATTATCTTCCCTTTGATAATCTTTACTTATTTATTTATTTATTTATTTATTTTCATTCAATAATTTACCTTAGTTCAATTCATTATAATCCCCCACTGGTTACACAAGAACTCAAAGACAAATAAAATTTCACAGCTCCTCGTGGGAACGATCCTTACTACCGCTATATTACCTGTTAGTATTAGTGGGAAATATTGAAAGTAATTTGTTGCACTTGCGATACGCATCAATTACTCGTAGTATTTCTATTACATTGATTAGCCTAATTCAAAGAACCTAACGCTCTAGGAGGATTAAACTTAATAGCACGTTGCGTTAGGTTGTTCGCTGAGTAGTATTCACATATTCATCGTTATGGTATGTGAT
Organism: Papaver californicum; assembly: GCA_023531435.1. Taxonomy (NCBI): domain Eukaryota; kingdom Viridiplantae; phylum Streptophyta; class Magnoliopsida; order Ranunculales; family Papaveraceae; genus Papaver; species Papaver californicum. The sequence goes on from JAJJMC010012048.1 coordinate 8,944,571, forward strand.
GGCATAAGGAATTTACCAGAGTATGCTCTCGATGGGTTGCTCTAGAGCAATTAGTATAAAAAGAGAGTGGATGTTGATTCTAATCGATTGCGTAACATGTTTGGTGATGGAATATGAAACCTCTAACTAGTATTTTCTTCCCTTTGTTAATCTTTATTTAATATTGTTTTTCATTTTTTTCCATTAGTTTACCTTAGTTCAATTCATTACAATCCCCCATTGGTTACATAAGAATCCAAAGACAAATAAAAATTCACATCTCCTCGTGGGAACGATCCTTACTACCGCTATATTACCTGTTAGTATTAGTGGGACACATCTTAATTAATTTGTGCGCAAACGACACACATCAAATTTTGGCGCCGCTGCCGGGGAGCAGTAGCAATTGTTTTTGTTTGAGATTTCTTTTTTGTTCTATTTTATGTTTTTCTTTTAGTGTTTTTCAGGTTTTTAGGTTTTCATGGTGAAAACAATTCGTTGGTGGAATCCGTTAACCGTCAAAAGCGGGAGGTAGATTCTGAAAACAGGTTGTATATGGTGGAATCACTATTATTTTTATTTTTAGATTTTTAATTAATTTTTTTTTCTTACTCTTTGTGTGTTATCTTTTCTTACGGAAATAACATGTATGATGCACAAGATCAGGCATATTATGGTGGTAATCAGTTTAGTTATAATTCTCAATATTTTAATAACTTCCAACCGACCATGGGATACAATCAGAATCAATCCTTTGGATTTGGTCAAGACCCTATGGAATCTTTTGGTTATTCTCATACATCCCAACAACCTTATGGTGGGTATGTAGGTCAACAACCACAAAGAAGATGGGACAGTTATACTTCCAATTGTCTCCACTCAAGTTGTATGCAGATTTTAGATTAATTAAAGGACATGCAACAGAGACTAGACCGGCTTGACCCAACACTTAATAGAGAGAACGTAGCACCAACCGAATTTTGCAACAATATACCTTACCCGACTCATGCTCGTATTTATGATTATTCACCCATTCAACGGGACGAGTCGTGGTTTAGTGATCCTATTGTAAGTAATGGTGGAAAACGTGTAAACATCATACGTATAGAATTCAAACGCGTTTTTGCTAATGGAGAATATGAGGTCCATGAATATTCTGATAAAGAGTCTGATATCGAGGATGAAGAAATATTTGAGAATGAGGCTAGATTGAGTAATATCGTGGAAGACCCAATTAAGCTTGCCAAGGAATATAATGATGACGTTGATGCCGATATTTTGGTTGAGTTAGAAATTGACGAAGATTGGTTTAAAAGTTTGATAGAGGACCATGATACGCATGAGGTAAATAATTCATTGGAGTTCTTTAAGAACAATGAGGATCCCGTAATACAAGAGATAGTGGAAGGTTTGTCTAATCCTTTATGTAATTCTATTTTTAATGATCCTTTTCTTCTAATCGAAGTAGTTTTTCAAAAAGTTGTTAACCCGACTTTTAAGAAAATACCTCACTTAGGATTGGAATACCTCACTTAGGATTGGAGTTGTGTGATTCCCAAGTTTCAAATGATTATTTTGCTTCTAAGTATCCACCATTAGAGATGCTTGATTCTAACGATGTGCAGGTTACCCATGAGAAACCTGTAGAAGTTCCCGAATTCTATATTTTAGATCCACTTGCAAGAGTAGAAAGGACTAAGTGTAGGGGTAACTTATTTCTGATAATGGTTCCACTAGTACTATCATATGTTAATATCTGTGTAAAGTTGTTATTAAAATTACAGATTTTTATCTGGGCATGCAAAGTCGATGTGTCTAGAGTCATTTCAGGCCTTATTATATACTCCATACAAAATGGTTTTTGTGTCATTAATTCTCTTTTGTAATTTTTGGTTGTTGAAAAATCTTTTAATAAGACAACCTAACAGTTTCTTGCTGTTACGACTAGAAAACATACATTTCCATTTAAACAGAAATTGCATTAGGTCTTATTGGCAGTGCTATGCATGTAACCTTATGTTGGTTGACCTCATAATGGTTGCTTCATAGACTCGGGTACTCTCATTTTGATTAAATTTAATGCAATTTATGCAAGGAAGAGAGACAAGGTTGGTAATCCACTACAACATAATGTCATCTATAAAGTAATTAAGGCATTACTCCCCTGTTTATTCTTATATGTACTCTCTTACACAAGTTTCGTCTACATATCTCAGTCACATTCTGGACCAGTTTGTAGAGGTTCCATATGGTATGTAATTACAAAGTAAGAAACATTTGTTTTTTTTTTGGGTGGGGTGGGGGTGAGGTGGGGGTATTACATGAAATTTTAATGAATTTGAAAGAAATTTTATTAACAAGTAATATGTATGGAACTTGCGACGCATCTATTTGCGTCAAGGGTCTTGGATACGTAACTGCTCAAGACATCATCTCACCGCCTCCTGTGGAAATTGTTGATACTACACAACATATAGCTAGCCTAATGGAACCTATGGATTTGTGTATTGGACTACAAATCGAGAGGAATCGTGGATATCGTATGAAAATACCAAATAATGCACACGATGGAAATTTTACTATAAATGTAGTATTCATGCCTGTTCGAAACGCAAATCATAGTATTCATTCTTATGGGAATGGAAATGAAAAACAAAATAATATTTTTTCTGAAAATATGGACGAATGGAAGTCTAACTCCTAAAGAAGCACTTCACGAGACCTCCCGTAATTTGATCGATTTATTTATATCCCTTCGACATGCGTAAGAACGTGACACAAATTTAAAGGACAATCAAAACAAAGTTACTATACGCTTTTTTTACCTTTCAGAATAAATTGGATAAACTAAATAAAAGCAAAAAAAATAAAATAGCATTGAAATGTATTTTTTCTGCAATCATATTTTTTCTGCAATACTGAGGTAATATGTCATGTCAACTTTTACTGTGTTGGTTCTGAGTTTCACCTCTAACATCAATTGTTTGTGTAATGTATAACCAATTTCTTTTAATTTTGATGTCAGATACATACACCACTTGAACTTTTCCGGAGTTGATGCAATATATTGAAGCTAATAACATTGTTAAGGCCCTATACACACTCATTATATGTCACGGTAGTCATGGAACGTATAGTTATTTTAACCTATTAGTATGATGTTAGCTATGCAGCTACTATACGAGACCCTTTTTTGAAGCTCTATTATGTAGTCATTTGTTGCAGTTTGTTTGTAACTAAATCATCTAACAAAGGAAGGACCATTAATTTGATGTAGTTTAACCACTATATTGAGTCATGACCGATAAGTTTTAACAGATGTGAAGAACGGGTAACCACTTATAACAATTTTTTTTTGAAGTCTATTGAATATTAGCTCAAAATAATATATTTTCTTTCAATATTATTTGATGTGCATCATTTTAGAAAACTACATAACCATGGGACTACATACAACTAAGACGAACTGTGCATTGAGTTTTGATTTTTCTGATGAGAAATATATTTAAAATGTCAACCTGTCCGAGAATGCATATAACGACATTAGATGGTGTTTTTTGACAAGGGTTAGAATTGTCAAATCGCCCTTCTTCCTAGTTACAGGAACATATAAATATTCGCACATACTTATCCGCATACTTCTGACTTCACATCAAAATGCAAAATATTGTATTTCTACTTTTATTCCGCAGGCGAATTGAGGATACAATCTCTACAAAAGGCTATAGGCATTCTATGCTAACAATGTAGTCTATAATCTCTACATAATAAGTCTCAATCTTCTAGATGGGTTGCCCATTAGTATAGAGCAACTTGAGTCTTCTCTAAACAACTACAAACATTCTAACTGGCCTCGCAGCCTCCTCAATACTCATAATATTCATGCATATCGAACTAGTCTCAAGTCGTATAAGTTCCACGGTTGAATTCGTTAAACTTGCCTCGAATGCGCATTGATGTTACAACAACATCCATCGTATTCGGGAATAGCTAATGCTTAAACCCCAAAATACATTCTAGCTTATCGCTTCATTCACAACGAATGTTTCTCAAATTGCTCTTATGAGCTTAAATATGCTATCATAGCAATTTGCTTAAATATAAGCCACAAATAATGTGTCACTCCTCTTGGATGCGCCAAAATCAAGAAGCAATGCCACAAAAGACGCATTGAACCTCTAAGCTAGGCTAACCCTAGCCTTTTATCCTATCAGCGCCTAGTTAGCACTAGCTATTTGGCTTAGCACCACATTGGCACTAGTTAGCCACCTTAGCGCTAGAAGCGCTAACTTTCCTGGCGCTAACCCTAGCACCCGAGAAGCGCCAACTAGCCTATTATGGTCTTAGCTAGCACATCTTGGCCTAATGAGGCCTTAGCTAGCGCGTCACTACATTAACACCTTAATCTTAGCACTAAAAGTGCTAACCCTAACCCTAGCGCCAAAAGCGCTAACTTCTCTCGGCTAAGTACCTAGCCGCACGCCCCTTGGCTCTCCATCACGCCCTTGGCTCTCCATCACGCCTCTTGGATATCAAACACATCCCTAGCCAAGCGTAGCGCGTCCCTCCCTGGCCAATGTGTCCTTAAGCTAGCGCGTCCCCATGGATAGTAAGTCCCTAGCCTAACGCGTCTCACCTAGCTCCTCACTTGGATACCAAGTCCCTATCCAGTGCGTCTCAGCTAGGGTGTCTCTAAGCCACATCATCCTCAAGCAAGGGCGTCCCTGAGCCACATCGTTTTCGAGCAAGTGCGTCCCTGAGCAAGCGTCCTCGAGCAAGGGCGTCCATGAGCCACATCGTCCTCGGGCAAGTGTCTCAACTAACTAGCATCTTGGCCCTATCTTTCTTGACTTATTTAACTTCCTTGACTTTGGCTAGCCTTGCCAGATATTTCCCTCATAAATACGCCATTCTTTTCAATATTGGTTTAATACCAAACCTTATATGATTTTATAATAAATCTTCTTACTTAAGAAGCCCTCTACAATATTTGCCTCAAATGCCTCTCAAACTTACTCTAAGTCACTTTTGAGCTAATATTTAGCCATTAGACGTTCCATGTTACTCCTAAGCAAGTACATGACCATTGAACTTCCCAGACTCGACTATAATCAGTATAACTATAAATCCAGTGAGTCTGCCTCACTGACTTAGCAGGTCATTTGACTTGACTTGACTCAATCAAAAAAAATGTGGCTTATGACTCCACTATTTCACGAGATATCAAATGGGGGGATTCTCATTGGGGTATTAGTCTGGCAGTCTATGACATCGTGGGTGGTGGTACCATCTCCACGAACAAGAAGGTAACAAGTAGTGGGCGGTTACAGAGCAGCTGAGAGGATGAGGAGTAGTGGTCAGATAGGTCTTCCCTACTTTCCAGGCACCACCCCACTATAATCTTCATTATCACCACTTCTCCATCTCTCCCTAACTTACACGACTTACGAGAAATCAATATGTCTTCTCTGAACTATAAATAAATGATTCTCATCTACTCGAACAAGAATAGACAAGACACTCGGTCTGGAGAAACAAAACTTACAGAATTAGCGATTCCTCTTAGATAATCCATTTTCTTCTTCATACACTATCACACTGATATTTTTTCAACCTTATTTGCTTTCCTCCCCTAAGACCTACCCAAATCCTTTTCGTCTTTATAATCGAAGCAGGACATGAAAGGCTATTTCTTAGTTTAGGCTCGTCCTGTTCGAGCTTGATCTCTCGAACCTACTTGAAAGTACGATTCTACCGTATATTTTTTTTTACCCTAAAAAAATTGGCGACCACAACAGGAGATCAACCTCTCAATTACAAAAGCCAATTTTCACTTATTCAAAATGGTGGATCTTAGGTCAGGAGCGGTTACAACTCCTATAATCGGTTCAGGTAGTACTGGTGGTGGTGGTTCTGAAAACACCCCTGCTTATACTGAATCTACTCGTACTAATATTACTACTCCTCCTCCTCTCGGTGACAAGACTGCTAAAGACACAGAGAATACTCAAACTCCATTCAACATAGCCGATCTAATGAAGAGACAAGAAGTCCTTTCTAGAACTCAGGTGGACATGGCCACTACTCAGAAGGAAGTACTTGTATGCCTCAAGACCCCGACAGACCGATTCTCCCCGGAACAACACCATTTCCTGACGGAGCAAACCAGGACCAACCTCACGACAACCATTAACGTCGGCACATCAAAGATTCAAAGGAATGATAGAGTTCAAATCATTCCTAATCGCCCACCACATAGGCACCAACAACCCGATTTTTTTACCCGTGAAGATCTGGAGAGACTCCTATAAAACCATGACAAGGAGGACTTATCCTTGGTCCATCAACACCAACCTCCCTACCCTCCTGAAATTCAAATGATCCTTCTGCCAGGAGGATACTCACCTCCTACTTTCTTATTGCACGACGGTTGAAAACACCAGGAGCACCCAAATACCACTCAATATTGTTGATCTGATGCAAAGACAAAAAGTTCCCGACAGAACACAGAAAAACATGGCTACCACTCAAGAGAGGTACTCACTCGCCTCAAGACTCTAACGGAATAATTCTTTCTAGAATAGATCCGTCACCAATTGCAGCAAGCCACGATTCCAAGCCTGCCAATGTCAACAATACCAGAATCAACATTCAAGATGATGACGAGATCTGCATTCAAAGAGGACAATCAATAAGCCGACGATCCAACCTTGTCGCCCATGAAGACCTGGAAATACTTTTTCAAGGAAAAAAGGGACCAGTCTCACTTTATCAGCACCAACCTTTTACCCTCTCGCCATCCGAAAGATCATTTCACCAGGGGATATATCTCTCGTTATTCTCCCTTTATAATTGGGGATAAAATATTCAGATCTGAAAAGATTATTTCAGACGAACGACGAATATGCTTGGGACTACATATGGCGATTCAAGGTCCAAAAGTCGTAGAGATATCTGTTGGAGCAGTCGTCTAGTCAGTAAGCACAACAATATCCGATCATCCATGAGGTCTTGTCAGAATGAAAGGTTCAAGAGGGAGGCCTCATCTCAGCAAGCGTCACGAATCGAACGCCCATCATCAGCCTCATCACCAGCAAAAAGACAAGCTCTGATCCACGTCCCAGACAAAAATCTGCAACAACAACAACAAAAAAAGCCAAAGCCAGTTGTCACATTCTAAAATTTTCCTTTTCCACGTGGAAACCCTTTCATTCTGGTACGTGATGTGATTTTATATAGTGGTAAATAAAGGTTCGATTCTCGAACTTGTGAAGGTGATGATTTTAGAAAATAATGATTTAAACTAACTCTAGAAAATTCCAGGAGTAAGAAAAAGACTAAATAACCTAACTATGATTTTTTAAATAATTTTAAACGTACCAGGAATCAGGAATCAGGTAATTCTAACAACCTATGTGATTAATCAGATAATTCTTTTTAAATTAATTGAAGCCCAAATAATTGCCAAAATTGGTTTTATTATGCTAACAAACAGAGGTAAATCACAAGCATGGACTATCAAAATTAATTAATTAAGCATAATCCATCAAGAAAAAGCACAACTGTTGAAAGAAAACCGTTTTACTACTCAAAACTATGCAATTTTAATGATAAAAGAATTATAAATAATTATTAGAAAATAATTAAATCACATAAAATTGAGAAAATTACCTTATCCATCATCCCAGTAAATAGACTTAGCTCATGGTGGAAAAAGATTGCTCAAAAGTTGATTTCATTGCTCAAAAAGTCGATTACAAAGTTGAATAATGGTGCAACAGTCAAACAGCAACGTATATAAACGTCACAGGAACAGGGTTCAACTGTTACAGCAGGTTCAAGCAAGAAAAGAGAGAGAAGAAATGGTAACAGGAGATGTTTGAATTAGATACAGATATAACTGTTACTTAGTCTTCTTCCTCAGCGATGGTGGTGAAGAACAGCCGATCACCGGTAACAGCAGCAGTAACCGGCCGGCGTCGGAACTTGAACGGAAAAAGGCTAAAATGGTTCTGGAGCTTCGTACCTCAATTCTGAAGATTGTAAACTCTTTATATAGGCCCTGTGAGTCTTCTAGAATGTTCTAATCCCATTATAACTCGGTGATTTGACGAGAAATCGATAGTAATCCAAAACAGAAATATGTTCCTGTTCCCGTCCAAATTCATGCTTCTCCAGCCCTTATCTTCGGCTTTTAGAGCTTCTAATCGATTATACGAACCTTTAATTAGATTGGGTACTTATCAATTTGTGATGAAATCGCTAAAAAAACTGGATCAAAATTCTGCTGCCGATGAAGCTTTGACTCGATGAAGCTTTGACTCGGTCAACTGACTTTGACCGAGTTGACTGGGCCGAGTTGACCCGCTGAGTTGGTCCGATCCAGCTCATCCCGATCCAAGGGTGCCCCAATCCAAAGTGTGGGTGCCTTGATCCATTTTCCCGGGTACTTTGAACACTTTTTGAGCCAATTTTTTCCACAAATCTTTATTCTTCTAATGTACCTACAAAAGCATAAAAACACGTAATAGACACACAACCGAATACTAACTCACTAGAAATTAAGGTGCAATTTAGACACTAAAATGTGTCTATCAGTACGAGTCCCTTCACTCAGGTACCAGTCCATTTCATTCTGGTATGAGTCCCTTCACTTAGGTACCAGTCCATTTCATCCTGGTATGAGTCCCTTCACTCAGGTACCAGTGTATTTCATTATGGTATGAGTCCCTTCAGTTAGGTACCAGTCTATTTTATTATGGTACGAGTCCCTTCATTCTTGTACGAGTCTCTTCCATTCCGGTACCAGTCTCTTCACTCCGATACCAATCCTTCAGCAAGGCGCTACCTACTTCACGCTCCTGTAAAACTCCCAGATGATGACAAATCCATGTAATGCCAAGATCAAAATTCTCGGCTTCATCAACAGCTTCTTCCCATTTCGAGGACGATTCAAATTTCACTATGAGGGAGATGGATCATTACAAATCAGCATAAAACGATGGAGTAGTGAAACCCCCCATCACGTGAGTACCCTGGGAATACCCGCATTAGGATACTCAACTAGCACGTTCCCTGATCCACTACCATTCTACACATTAACGTCAGTAGGAGCATCATCCTCAACAAGTACGCAAAGGGGAGATCCCATATGGTTTTCAATATGGGGAAGTATACTATACACATCAAAATCAACGGTAACTCTTGTTCCTTCTCTAACAAGCTCAGCTATCTGATTTTGGTTATTTCGCCCCTAAAAGTAAAGAGGATCTAGACATATTAGGTCAGAACATCTCAAACATGAAATTATTGAGCATGAAAAACAAAACCTACTATACATATTCATAAACGTTACATAAATTCATTATAGAGTGATATTTGAGGTATTTCATGATCCCAACCTATTACAAGATGTTTCATAAAAACCGCGTCAGAAACCATTTTCACTAACTCTCGGAAACTCTGAAGGTGACAACAATTGGTGATGAATATAGGCATGGTTCTTATATAAAAAGTTTCATATTGGTGTCTTCTATAAAGTTTTAAGAGGGAATATCAATCGGACAAGCGATCTAAGAGTTATGGTAAAAACAACTAGCGGAGTCGAGTCTGAAAACTGTCAGGATTTTCCTGGATAATTCCTGAGTTCTACTGTTCGGTTGTTTTGACGCCCCAGACAAGATCAAAACCTGGATTTATTCCTTTACGAATATAGGAAATTGTTTTATAATAATTGTAGAGCGGTTAATCATTTAAAACATAGGTTGTATGAAGATTCTACAACGTCTTTTCTGAAGCACTATACTTCTGAAATTTTCTAGTAAAGGGAATTTATGAAATTCTTTGTGAATTTGAGTACGGCTATACTTATATGAGAATCTTGAAGAATCCACATGTTCTATCATGATAATAAGGAGTAGAAACTGATATGAGTCCAAACCAACGGAGGAGTCCGACGTTACTTCATTACTTATTTCTCCATCGACATCAGTGGAATCAGATTCTTCACAAAGTTCTTCAGTGTGGGGCGTTTCATCAAACTCTTCACCCTTCAACTTATCTTCATCCTCTATATCCACGATGTCTATCAAAGCCTCAAAAGCATCAACATGAAATTATTATCCGCAATCATTTCTTACAGAATGGGGACTATCAGAAGCGACGGGAATAATGTCCACTCAAGGGTACATTATACATACCTGCTGAAAAAAATAAACCGATTAATCAAGTTATGATAGTCATGCTTTGAGTCAATGAGATTTAAGAAGAATGGTTTTACATTTCAATAGTCCAGAACTACAATTCAGACAATCGTTTCATCCCCAACGCTTCAACGACAATCAAGAACGACTCTAACTTTCATGACTTCCCTTGACATGTGAAGTTTTTGGGAGCATAGACCTATGAAGACACTGTAAGATTATCTCCTGTCTGGAAGAGGATCCAAGTAAGTTACACTTGGGGACTGACGACTCCCTCACTTATGAAAGTTTAATGCAATAACCACTTTTTAACTAGAAGGTCTAATCAGCAACGATATTAGCAATAAGACCTCACATCAGTACTTACACGACTAGGGAGCCTCCTCTTTTTACCTGATCACATCCAGAAAGGTAACCCCATCCTTGTTGCTTCTACTTACTTCAACCACATGATTCTACTGTTGAACACACTCCGGAATCGGAAGCTACAATCATCTCCAGCTCAGAACTTCACAGTCATCTCAGGTTCAGGCTTTTCCTCTCAACTTCTCCAATATTGGTTTACAAGTTGATAGTCAGAAATCCAGTAATATGCTCACCGTGGAGAAAATCGCACACCTTGTCCTCCTGGTACTTACCCGTCTTCTGGTGCTTGTCATGCTTCCTGGTACCTGTCCTGTCTTATGGTACATGTCCTGTCGTATGGTACATGTCATGCTCTCTAGCATCTGTCCTGCTCTCTGAGCTAGCATCTTTACGAAGCCAGCATCTTTATGACGACAACATCTCATGACATCACCTTCAGACACCAGATCGGTCCACTCCTCTATTCTTTGAAGATCCAATTTACAACTTCAGAAATCAACAACAATCGGTGAAGAACGGGTCAAAACATCCTTCACGAGAAGTGTTCGTCTATGTCTCTACTATACCATAAGGGCACATCAATCGAATATATGAGCTAGAAGATATGGATCCTACACTAAAGTCTACGAAATATGAAAATTCACATGGGATTACTAACCGAATCGAGTGATTTTTTTTGCATATGATAGCTTGGTCTCTTGAGTTTAGAAGTTGGGGACAAAAGTCAAAATCCGCCATCGTATGAAACCAACAACTTCGGAAACGAATAGTGTGTAAACTAGGGTTTCCAAATGGGATTCAGAAGACTCAGCTTTATAGAGACCTCATTTTCCCATGGACTTTCATCTTCTCAGACATACCATCATGTCAAGTCGTACTGCATCTTCCAAGAAGACCTCAACAACCTTTGTGTGACAAGAGCACTAGAGTCCACCGCCAGCCGCACCTACAGTTCTGATCTACCATTAGCTTCTTCTGCCGGTTTCCAATATCTCCAACTTTGCTGCTACCAACTACAACTCAAAGCATCGTCTCCGGGTGTCCTGTCTCTTATCAATTGCCGTCTTGCTGACATTATCACTAGCACTGGATCACTGCATACTTAAAATATAAGCAAGCACCGGAACCAACTATTTTCTCACAGGAAAATTTAAATCCAAGGCCTAATTCTGCCTCAAAGACATTGCTCGGAGAAGACGAAGCTAACAATATTTCTTGCTGGACATATACATGAAGAATCGATCCATCTGACTTGATCCTCTATTTGAGATGAGGTGGACCCGTTTCAGAAAGAAAGAAAACGCCGACTATATCCCCTCTTTATGCACATGCAAGTAAGCATTCCTGACGAGAACATGGACATCTACTAATCCTAACCAGGGTGAATGCTAAGGGGCACATATCTCAATCTCGGATAAGACAAAGCTAACCAATTTTTTTCCCTGAACAATGGTGCTCCTCATAGATGTACTCCCTATGACCCTGCTGGTAGCTCCTCAACCAAGGTGATTGAATCATAAGTTCAACCCAGGTACGCTTCTCTTGGATCACGAATTAGAAATTTTGGGCCAAAATATGGGCATCTACTAATCCCAGCCAACATTCATGCTAAGGGGCACAAATTCCAGTACCTAAAAGCCACAAGCTAAGTATATCTTCTTTTACTCTTAAAATTTTTAATTATGCATACATAATCATTATAAGCATACTGTTACCATCTAGTGCTTACTGTGCAACATTATTGTTCCTCACTAAGCAGGGGACTTAATGTAGATGGTGAGTTTTTGACAAGGGTCAAAATTATGAAATCGCCCTTCTGCCTAGTTGCAGGAACATAAAAATATTCACACATACTTATGCGCATACTTCTGAATTCACATCAAAATGTAAAATATTGTATTCATACTTTTATTCCGCAGGAAAATTGAGGATACAATCTCTACAAAGGGCTATAGGTATTATATGCTAACAATATAGTCTATAATCTCTACATAATAAGTCTCAAGCTCCTAGATGGGTTGCCCACTAGTATAGAACAACTTAAGTCTTCTCTAAACAACTACAAATATTCTAACTGGCCTCGCAGCCTCCTCAATACTCATAATATCATGCCATATCGAACTAGTCTCAAGTCGCATAAATTCCACGACTGAATTCGTTGAACTTGCCTCGAATGCGCATTGATGTTACAACAACATCGATTGAATTCGAGAATAGCTAATGTTTAAACCCCAAAATACATTCTAGCTTAATGCTTCATTGGCAACAAATGCTTCTCAAATTACTCTTCTGAGCTTAAGTACGCTATCAAAGCATTTTGATTAAATATAAGCCACAAATAATGTGCCACTCCTCTTGGATGCGTCACAATCAAGAAGCAATGCCACAAAAGATGCATTGAACCTCTAAGCTAGGCTAACCCTAGTATTTTCTTTTATCAGCGCCAAGTTAGCACTAGCTATTTGGCTTAGCACCATACTGGCACTATCCTAACATGGTCTTAGCTAGCACATCTTGGCTAATGTGGCCTTAGCTAGCGCGTCACTACCTTAACACCTTAATCTTCTTGCTTAAGAAGCCCTCTACAATATTTGGCCTCAAATGTCTCTCAAACTTACTCTAAGTCACTTTTGAGCTAATATTTAGCCATTAGATGTGTCATGTTACTCCTAAGCAGGTACATGACCATTGAACTTCCCAGACTCGACTATAATTAGTCTAACTATCAATCCAGTGAATCGCGGAACTTACCTCACTGACTTAGCAGGTCATTTGACTTGACTTGACTCAATCAAAAAAAATGTGGCTTATGACTCCACTATTTCACGAGATATCAAATACGACACATGGGGGGATTCTCATTGGGGTATTAGTCTGGCAGTCTATGACATCGTGGCTGGTGGTACCACCTCCACGAACAAGAAGGTAACAAGTAGTGGGCGGTTACAGAGCAGCTGAGAGGATGAGGAGTAGTGGTCAGACAGGTCTTCCCTACTTTCTAGGCACCACCCCACTATAATCTTCATTATCACCACTTCTCCATCTCTCCCTAACTTCCACGACTTACGAGAAATCAGTGTGTCTTCTCTGAACTATAAATAGATGATTCTCATCTACTCGAACAAGAATAGACAAGACACTCGGTCTGGAGAAACAAAACTTACATAATTAGTGATTCCTCTCAGAGAATCCATTTTCTTCTTCATATGCTATCACACTGATATTTTCTCAACCTTCTTTGCTTCCCTCCCCTAAGACCTACCTAAATCCTTTCGTCTTTATAATTGAAACATGACGTGAATGGTCATTTCTTGGTTTAAGCTCGTCTTGTTCGAGCTTGATCTCTCAAACATACTTGAAAATACGATTTTACCGTACATTTGTTTTCACCCTAAAACGACACACTGTTATTTGACTAAAAGTGTATATGAACAATCAATTTTATCTAGATTTTTACTTCGCCGGTACAAAATTAATAGGGTTCATTTCAAACTACTCGGTCATGGTATTTGTTCATCGTGTAAAGACTAAACATTAGATATCGCTACAAACCAAGGAATGTAATTATTGTTGATAATGGATAATCTTCGAATGATCTAGGATATTTCGCAAGCTGAATATATATATATATATTATATAAAAGGTGTCAGTTTCGTGAAAATATGTTACATGTATGCTTTTGCGATGGAATTATAAATACGTACAATGCTGATATGGATTTTCCGATTGTAAAGAGGGCATTCACGTATTAAATTAATGGGAACAGGTGTCGGCGTACAATGATTTCCCTTCTCAAGTAAGAAGTCCAGCGATAGAATTGTTTCGGAAGGGAACTTTGAGCTCAAACAATAACCACCAGGTTCAGTGCGGCTCAAAAGATACAAAAGGTGTGTATTCAATTGTTATACCAACGATAATAAGAAATAAGTACCTTAATCTATTTCGATCGATCAAGTGACCTGTAATTGATTTTTTTGTTTTTATGTTCATTTACATTTTCCAGATCTGTAAAAAGGTCAAGTGGAGCATAACTTAAACAAGAGATGCTTATAATGATGAATTAGAAAGCTTCGGAAAATGGATTCACAAAATTGGCCGCAATACTTGGAATTAAACAGAGCAGAAGTTGCAAATCACAAACATACAAATTAACCCAAAAGCGCAAGAGATTTTGGACTGGAGATTGGAGGGATTCCTTTAGCCTAATAGGAGTGGATACATATTTGACTTGAAATATGCAGGAGTTTTGACTAATAATGAAATAGTTAAAATATCTATGTCGTTTTGATGTTGTGTTGTTGGATATGTCTACTTAAGGTTTTGCCACTATAAAATGCTCACACAATCAGCTTCTGACTGATGTATGTTTATAAGATAATAGTGGGTAAAAAAATGCAGCTTTAAATATATAATCAATGTAACAAAAAAATTTAGGAAATCTACATCGAAAAATTTGATAACTTTTTTACTTCACAATTTTTTCTACCACGGAGACGGAGTTTGAATCTCTTTTTTAATGTACTTTTCTGAACAACCAGAAAACATCAAATAAACGACAATTGCAACATGGGAAAGCAACAACCACCCTCTTCTGACCAAATAGACACAGATAACTCTAATGACATTGAATGTTTGAGATATTTTCAAAGAATATTCACATTTGTAGATAACCTTTCGATGGATAAATACCGGAGTAACGATGTGAGATTGTATGGAAATCGATTGATAACAATTCGATAGATAATCTATATGGGTGTTTACATAGTATTACATTACACATATTAGAACACTATGAAATAGTCCGTGCCGTTATAGGACGGGTCAAGTATTTAATCTATTGTATAACTTAGTATTTATATATCCATATTGTATGTCTCAGTACCTCTTTATGAATTCTCAGAATATTGCTAGCACTTGTTGCAATGCTCTCCAAATATTCTCTGATTATACAAAGAGAATACTAAGCTCCTAGATGGATTTTCCACTAGTATAGAACAACATTGAACCTGTCCCAAGTTGCAATAATTCCACAGTTGAATTCCCTGAACTTGTTTTATATATATATATATACATCAATGTTTAAACTCTCATTGAGCAATATTAACCTACTATTGTACTTTTAGTATCTCTGTATGAACTTGCTCCGAGCATAAGTTTTTCCGCATAAGCCTTCAATACTTGAAGCCTATTCACTAATCACGTGTTCATTTGCCAGAATGAATTGCTAAGTTTATTCATAACTATTCCCAGATGAATCTATGGACTTACATTGACATCTCTCATAGATTTAGTTTAGAGAGTATCAGCTTCATGGCTTGGAAAAAGACAATTGGGCATTCACAAAAAAAGAAAGACAAAACTAGTTTTACTCGTAGCGGTAGCTTAGGCCAGTGCCGAACCTTATCACGACGCCAATCTATCTCTATCACGTCGACAACCCATCCCTATCATGGCGCCATCCTATGGTGCACCGTTCTACATATACTACGATGCCAACCTAACACGGTATCAGACTATGGCACCAGATAACACATCGCCAATGTGAGTGTCGCATCACATCAAAATTATTATTACTTTCTCACTACTTAAGATTTATATGAAGCAAGGGTAAGAAAGGATCGTTTCCACAGAGAGGTATCGGTTATTATATGGTTTCAAAATCTTATGAAAAAAGGGGGACCTTTTCAGATCTTAATAAAAACCAAACTAACTAAAAGCAAACAAAGAAATAAAACAAGCGAATCAAAATAGGTGAGAATATTGGATAAGGTTTCATCTTCAATTTTAAACACGTACTTGAATGAATGATTAGAATTCAAATTTAACCTCTAATTATCAAAAACCCTAGAATACCTTGATCGTAAGAATATCCCGTAAATTTCCTAAAGTCATCAACAAATACATTAAAAGATGCGAATATGAATTATACCAAGAGAAACTTAACATGTAAAAGCAATAATCAAGTTCAATTCCCATGAACTATTAGGATTTATAAAATTAGGCTAACAACGCAATTGACGTGGAAAATGCACTAATCGATTTAACAAAGGTCAAATTCTACATGCAATTACAACAAAGTATCACTACCACCCGTAATCACATCATGCTACTTGTATTCAAGAATTATCACTTTTGTGTATAATAAACCCTAAATTAGATATAAATGTGGATATGAGCTAAATTAATTCTATATTTAACTAAACAAACATTCAATCATATTGCAATACGTCAATCATGCAATTGTTATAAACAGTAGAATGTGAATGACAATAATGAAAGAAAACTAATTCATCAGTCAAATAACGTGCTTGCAAAATCCGAATACATCTTTAACCAATAACAATAAACTAGGTGCTCATAATTATTTAGAGTTTACACAATTGAATTCAAGAAGAAAAGAAATCACAAACCCTAGATGTGAGAAATCTTCCCCGCTTGAACCTGCAAAAAGGAGTAGAAGAGGTGAGAAGAGAACTAAGTAAAAACCTAGATATATCCCTATCTTGTTGAAGTTGCTCTTATATAACTTTCTTATCTTCCAAATCCAAAAAGAACTCTAGCCCTAGGTCTCCATAACTGAATCAAGTCCATATACCCATAGACCAAAATCATATTTTAAAATAAAGCCTAAAGCTTACTAAGCCCAAATCAGGCTTTTAGTGAAGCCCAAAACTCACGAAAGTTTTCTTAGAGGCATTTCATCAAGCACGTTGAGTGCATCTCTGGTAGTTGATTCCGAAAAAGCTGTTGGTGTTTCTAACACCATATTCATTTCATTCCCTGCAACATATGTAACATTCAACACACCCTAACATAGTTCATGCAACAAACCACTTCAATCAAATAGATTAAACAATCTTAATCCCACAGCAGTAACAACACCATATTCTTTATTTGTTTCTAGCCAGAATATTATCATTCACGACAAACTTTGTCTAATTTAACCACATACCACAACCCAATCTTTTATCTCGAACAACACCATTAAAATTTAAAATCATACTCTCACTGCTTGCTTCAAGCCAAACCCATCGACCTGAATTCTCTATTTCCATAACTATCCAAGCCATTTTTCATAGTTGCTCAACCATCAAAACCCACTTCAATTCTTCCTCTTCAACTCTGATTCCGGCCACAACACCAACTGCCTTCACATAGAACTAACCTAATCAAAATTCAAACCACAAACCATTAATTCCTTCTCCATCTTTGTTCACAAACCCATCTATTTCTGGTTCATTCTTGTCACCGGCAAGACTCATTTTCTAACATGTCATGTACCTGCCAGCCCTTATCCATGATAGTAGTGCCCGAGTAAGAAGTTAGTAAGCTAAATAAAGTGTTTGAGTTTTTATCGATTACGATTAGTTAGTTAGTCAGGATACACCCACGTGTAGGGTTGTAGTGAAAGCCCATTAGGGTTTGTTTTGTTAAGGTTCTTATTTAACGTCAGTTGTAAGAAGGGAGAAAACAATCAATGTAAGAAATAAAAGAGGATGTACTCGTTTGAGTATTATGGGTTACTTGTGGCAGTTATCATAAAATCACCGTTCTGGTACTTCATTCATAATAATTGGTATCATCCAGTAGTCCTTCAATCAAAGATGTAGACGCAACAACAAAAGATCTTTACTCAAGAGTTTGGATGAAACTAACATCCGTGATGTTGCTTCTCCTACAACCGAGGCTTAAGCACATGGAGAAAAACTGATAGAAATCAGTGTGAACATCAAAAACCTAACTTCTTCATCTACAACCACAAACTCGAAGTTAGATACCTTGATTGAAATATTATCTAGATCTCACAACAATACACCTTCATTTTCCCACTCTACACCCCCTCATTCCTCAGGTAACACATTTCAATCCCATAAAAATGTACCACAGGGAGGTTCATCTAATCCCCATCTTAAACCTCCTGAAATAGATATACCAAATTTTACTGGAAGGAACCCTCGAAGATGGATACAAAAGTATGAGAGATATTTTCAGATCCACCATGTTGAGGAACAAAAAACGGTTGAGTTTGCTTCTATGTCTTTGGAAGGAAAATCAGATTCCTTTATGTTGGTAAACTCTCTATACAATGGTCTGATTTTGTTGAGCATATATGTTGTCATTTTGAGGATTCGGCTAATAATAACTATGTGAGTTGTTTCAACAAACTATCTCAAACCATAACTGTGGATGAATACTTTGAACAGTTTGATCTTTTAAAAGCACTTATGATAAACATGAACCCATCTCTCCCAGAGGAATACTTTGTCTTGAGTTTCATTAGTGGTTCAAAATAAGATATTAGAAGTTCAGTTCAAATGCACAAGCCTACCACTCTTTCACAAGCATTTTTCCTAGCAAGGCTCCAGGAGAATGCTCTCTCATATCATATTCCGATAGCAAAGCCCTTAACTCCTAAACCACCAACAAATTCTTCTTATTTACACAAATCCCCTTCACCATCCATAAAAAGCCCTCGCCCAAAACCATCTACATCTGCTTCTACTCCATGAAGGCCTAGTTCTCAACAAACCCCACACCACATACTAGATTTGTTTATGTTCTATGAATTAAAATACTCATACAAGACTAACAAAACCAAATACATGCTAAGGGCCTTTGCTATAATTGTGATGAAAAATATGTAGTTGATCATAGCTGCAATCCTAAGCAACTATTTATGGTAGTATCTGAGAAAGAATTATCTCCCACAGATGATGTTACAATTCCAACATATTCTGATGAACCAATGGTTGAGACAGACATGGGAATTTCTCTTCATTCCCTCGCAGGAAATGTGAGTGGTGATATTGTATGTATCCTTGGGGTGTTAAAGAAAAATGCAATCACTATCTTAGTGGACTCCGGTAGTACTCACAGATTCCTAGATGCTGCTCTTGCAAAATAATTGGGGTGCACAGTTCTTCCTACTGCACACATGCTAGTAACAATGGATAATGGAGCAAGAACCATGTAAACAACTTAAATGGCAGATACATGGCCACCATTTTGAAGGAGACGTTTACTACCACTTGGAGGTTGTGACATGGTCCTTGGAGCTGATTGGTTATGCACTCTAGGTGATGTGATGTTCAACCTTTCTACCTTATGCATTTCCTTCATCAATGTTCTATAATCACTGTCAAAGTTATATCATCTAATCCAGCGCTTAAGATGCTTAGTGGTAATGCAGTTAATTTTGTTTTCAAAAAGAACACTCATGGGTTATTGGGTCATTTTTTTTTTCTATTTTTGTTGCACCTGCACCTATTCAAATTCCACCACCACTAAGGAATTGCTTCATGAATTTGAGGAAATTTTTTCTGAGCCCACCAAATTACCCCTACAAAGAATTCTTGACCATCAAATACCCCCCAAACCGAATGCACAATCTGTCAACTTAAGACCATACAAATGTCCACTCATTCGGAAATATGTTGTTGAATCCGTGGT
Organism: Papaver californicum; assembly: GCA_023531435.1. Lineage (NCBI taxonomy): Eukaryota > Viridiplantae > Streptophyta > Magnoliopsida > Ranunculales > Papaveraceae > Papaver > Papaver californicum. The sequence goes on from JAJJMC010012048.1 coordinate 8,964,568, forward strand.
CAAGGAAATGCTTCACTCTCACATCATTCAACATAGCCACAACCCCTTTTCATCACCTATTCTTCTTGTCAAAAAGAAAGACAATACTTGGCATTTTTGTGTTGATTATAAGAAACTGAATGAGCTCACTATTAAGGATAAATTTCTTATTACTGTGATTGATGAGTTGTTAGATGAATTACATGGAGCCAAGTTATTTACCAAAATAAAATTGCGCTCAGGTTACCACCAAATCAAAGTCCACACTCTTGATATACCAAAAACTTCCTTTAGGCCTCATCATGGCCATTATTAATTTGGAGTGATGCCATTTGGTTTAACAAATGCACCTGTACCTTTTCAGGCCCTCATGAACTCAATCTTTGAGGCGTACCTTAGAAAATTTATGCTTGTATTTTTTTGATGATATTTTGGTATACAGTTGTAGATGTTGGGTTTTTGTCATGGTAAAATAGTAAAGTACCACAATTGTGTTCAGACACCAAATCAAGAATTGTGTTAAACACAAAACATAACTTCTACTAGCTAAATTTAGCCTTGGTCATGCCATCCTTTCTTAAGGAAGAAACCAATGGTATAAACATCTTTCATTTAACATCCAACGCGCAAGTAAATGATTCAGAAGCCTAAAAAAGACGTTTTTACACCAAGCTCGTCAGGCGTAATTCTGCATCGCCTTGTACAAAGTCGTGAGCTAGGAACAATTGGCAATGAATCAAGGTATGAGTTATACACCAAAATATTCTTATTGATTTTCTATACAACATACTAAAAAATTACATCAAACGGACAAACGGTTAAAGAGATATGATAAAAACATTCAACTAAGTAGCAACTGAAAAATTACTAAATTTTTCCCGACTTCTGTCTGTTTCATCTTTTTGAGGCCCTGTGATAAGTGCATAATTTACATAATTTGGATATCAATTTCATATGCTTCTCTAAGTTATTTCTCTTGTATTTTGTGTATATGACGCTCGTTTTGTATTTTATAGGTCTTTTGGAGTCACATGAAACAAAAGAAGAGAATTAGAGGCTCATGGCATCGTTTGACAACTTTGGGTGTTGGCGGAATTAAAGCACAGAAGAATACAAGTCTCAATTATGTCTTAAGCAGAGAATTAATAAGGGGCGTCCGAGTTGTGGGTCATTGGAAGAGTTAAACAGGGTGCCCCTTATCTAACTGTTAGGTGCCTACAACCAATTTTATGTCTTAACCTAATCTAGCCTAGGTCGAGCTATCATTAACTCACAACCAGTTCTCTATGTCTTACACAATTATCGCTGCAACCACTCAGCCAAGATTTACGTCGGCAAGAACTCGAGAAACTATTGAGTCTAAGGAGGAGAAACAGACATGGGTCAAGGTTGAGATGAGACAGGTAAATCATCGAATGGCTGCTACCGGTAGTGTCTGATGGGTTTGATGGCCGAGAAGGAGAAGGGTTTGTAGATAGTGAGCTCGAGAAAGATTTATAAGTTGGGTTATATGTAAACAAACAATCCAAGGGAGAAGATTTGATGATATTTGAATGAGATGCTGAATGAAGGGGATTTCGTGATTCAGAAGTGGGTTCTGGTAGTTGTTGTGGAGTTGGTGGTGATGAATGGAGAGAAGAATTAAGGAGATAGAGAAATAATTGCATATGGAGAATGATTCAGAGAAGCGTGATGTTCAATTGGTTGTGAATTAGTACGAAGAAGCGAATGGACTCTTACTGACGGAGTGAGAAGATGGGTTTGATGGCTAGAAACTGATTCATTTGAGTTAGTGGTGGTATGAATTGAAGTTGTTGTTGCTACCAATGAAGATTGAAGGTGTTTCGGATGTATGGGTTTGTTTTGATTGTTGAGTATGTAAATGTATGCAATTGCAGGGACGAATATGAGTTCAATGGCCTGAAACACAACCAAAGTGTCGCTTGAATCAACACCAGAAATGTAGGCAAGATGCTTGGTAAAATATCACAAAGAAAATTACCGTAAATTGAAGTTAAAATTGCCTGTCAGTTTCAGAAAACTGAAATGCTTATTTGAGGCTTGATAACTCCGTTGGGCTTAAAAAATTCGTGGGCTTACTCTAAAAGCCTGATTTGGGCTAGGAATATTTAGACGTGACATAGTTTTAGAAATTAAAGAGTTAAAATAGATTTCTATTCTAAGAAGTATTCTATAAGAGAGAGTCTATAAAAGGGGAGCAACTTCAACAAGAGAGGATATCTAGGTTTTCACCTAGTTCTCTTGTCACATCTTCTATTTCTTTTTGTAGGTTTGCGCTGGAAGATTTCTCACATCTAGGATTTGCAATTTTTTTTTTTCAATTGTGTGAACTCCAATAATTATGAGTAGTTAATTTTATTATTGGTTAGGGAATAATTGGATTTCATAATACATGATTCTTTGAATTAATACATTAGTTTTGTCTCAATATTATCGATTATGATTCACTATAATTATCTAATTGATTGATTGTTTGTTTGGTTAAGTTGCAGATTGATTGAACTCACATTCATATCTATAGTTATTTTAGGTTTATTATACGCAAAAGTGATATTCCTTGAATACAAGTAGCATAGTGTGGTTATTGCTTGTAGTGATACATCCTAGTACTCACATGTGACTCATGACCTTTGTTAAATTGAATTAGTGCGCTTTCCACGTTCAATTACTTTGATTAGCCTAATTTCATGAATCTTAATGCTCCTCAGGAATTAAACTTGATTAGTGCCTTTTACACGTTAGGTTGTTCTCTTTGGTAGAATTCATACTCGCATCTTTTTAATGTGTTTGATGATGACTTGAGGAAATTTACGAGATATTCTTGCGATCAAGGTATTCTAGGGATTTTGATAACACGAGATTAAATATCAATTCTAGTTATTAGTACAAAAACATGTTTTGTGAATGAAAACGAAACCTTAGCCAATATTCTCAACTTATTGATTATTTTCTACAATTTCTTAGCTTTCTTAATTATTTTAATTTACTTTTATTGAACCTGAAAATTCCCCCCTTTTACATAAGTTTTCGAAACAATATAACAACCAAGACCATCTCGTAGCAACGATCCTTTCTTACCATTGCTTCATAATAAATCATAAGTAGTGAGAAAGTAATAAATAATTTTGACGTGCAGATGATCACATCACCCTGAACAAACTCAAAACTCAAATCCTTCCTCGGTAGTCTCAAGAGATAAATCTTGTCCTGCTTAGTACAAAGCTTGTCCATCTTAGTCTCAAGACTAAGCATGTGCGTTTGCGTCTCCGATAACCAAAGAATATTCTCAAACCCTAATTTGAGAAAGGAAACGTCTTCGCCTCCCTTGCTCCCAATGTGTGCGCCTCAGCTAAATAGATAGGCTGCGTGTCCGCTCCTAGGACAAGTTCGTGTGTCTTCATTTAGAGACCAAGCTCACATGTTCTGCTTTTTACCAAATTTGGTGTGTCAAAAGATGCTTTCAAACCCTAATTTTAAAAAGCGAAATTTTGCTAACCCTAATTCCTAACGTGTGCCTTTCTAATTCGTGTGTTTTTCTTCTAAACGAAAGCTTGCACGTCTCTACTCAAAGGCCAAGCATGGACATCATGCTTCTTTATAAAAATTTAGTATTGTACTCTCTTACTCTCAACATGTGAGGCTTAGCACAAAGAGTAAAGAAGATGAGCTTCTTTCCTCCTGGACAAAACTGGCGTGAATGTCTTAGCTCTTGCTCCAATTAGGCGTTTTGTCTATTGTTTCTTAGCATATAAGCTTCAAAACCCTAATTAATAATTTCAAACCCTAATTTTAAAGAGGGAAACATTTCTACCTCTCTTGCTTCCAACATGTGCGCCTTAGATAAGTAGCTAAGCTTGCGTGATTTCTCCTAAGGCAAAACTTGTATGTCTTCACTCAGAAACTAAGCTCACACCTCTTGCTTCTTGTCAAATTTTACGTTTTACTATTTCACCCTCAATGTGTACATACAAAGTTTAAAACCCTATTTATTTATCAAGATCTACACTAGGCCTCACTCATATATGTGGCCTCTCATGTTTATATATTTTTATATGAGGCCTCTCACATATATATTTTCGTATGTAGCCTCACACGCATTTTCTCATGCTCAGCAGCATACACTTAGTTTTAAAAAAACAAGCAAGTAATTGCAAAATTGATTAAGTTGGAAGCACTGCTCATTATACACAAATAAATACATATTTATTTTATTTTAGTCTTCTAGACTCATCAGCTTAGTCAAGCAAGACAAGTCTTTAATCAAAGACCGAGTAAGTCTCATTCGACTTAATAATATTAGTATTTGGCACTAAGTTGCCTCCTCCGTTTTTGGTTACAAAATGAACTAGAAGTAGGACCAGGAAAGCACTTAGAAGCACTTCAATTCTTAGCTTGTGATAGGTACTCAATATTACAAATGTTTACACGAGACATCAAATGTCACAAACGGGGGGATAATCATTAGGGTTTTGGTCTGGTGGTCTACAACATGTGGTGCAGCAATGCACCCACTAAAGAGAAATTCTTGAAAGTACAATCAGCAGTTGAGTAGAGGAGTGGTAAGTTGAGTAACTGACTATTCAACCTCAATCGAAGTGGAGAGAAGTTGTCAACACCTTCTCCACCTTCTCCATTTTGTCACTACTCAACCATTGACACTTTCTTCCAGAAAAGAGGTCAGGTGGTTACAATAGCTACGATATAAATAACAATTTATTGAAAAGAAGAGGAAAACAGAACAAGTCTGAATTGAACAAGTCTGAGATACGACAATTCCAAGTCCAAGTATAACATAGAACAACACGAGTTGAACTCGATCATTCAACTTTCTCAGATAGAGCATCGTTCATAGCTATTCACATCCATTACATCCTGCAGAGTCTAATACTCTAACCTCAACCTTCTCTTGCTTACCTCCCTAAGACCAACCATTGTCCTTCTTATTTTGTGACTGAAGCAAGACTGGAGCGGCCATTGCTTGGTTTAGGCCAGGATTGTACATATTGATCTCTCGAATCTAAATAAAGTACTTCAACAGTACAAATGTTTAAGGATTGACGAATTATCATCTGCTTACCCCACTTTTCCTAAATTAGACTTCAATTTATTTTTTCCCACAAACATTTTGGCGACCACAGTGGGAAATTAATCTCTCAGTTGCAATTCTTTAATTTTTTTTAATTTTTTTAATTTCTCAAGTTTTATCAGTTACAAATAAGGTTAGCCTCAGGTCGAGATCAAAGACTACTCCCAATGTGAATTCTGCTAGTACCAGTACTGGTACTCCAGGTAACACTCCTCAAGTTACTAATATCGACAATAATACTCCTTCTCCATCCGAGAGCATTCTGAAGAAGCAAGGATGAACAGACTCCTCCTACCATCATCAATCTGATGCAGACACAAGAATCCCTTACTAGGACTCAAAGGCAGATGGCTACAACTCATAAGGAAGTTCTCACCTTTCTCAAGACCTTTATGGCTAAATTAAAACCAATAGAGAAGACTAGAAATACTTCTGAAGCAACTGCTGATGCCAACACACATCAATAGGTTACACTCAAGACGAAGATGAAATTCGTATTCTTCCTAATCCAGTGCTAGAAAGGAGCCATCATCCTAACTTTGTTACTCGTGAAGATTTGGAGTGGCTTCTCTAAAGTTGCAGAAAGGATAATTCATCTTCTATTCATCAACACCAACACTCCTTCTTCTGGTCAGCATATTGAATAAGTATGGGATGCACAAACTCCACTTATCACAACCGATGTAATGCAGATACAAGAGACTCTTGCTCAAATTTAGGTGATCGGCTACAACTGCACCTGCTTTGATGGAGAGAGCCAGACCTTCTAGGAATGAAGAAGCCTGTGATACTTGTGTTAACGGATGACTCACAAGTAAACAATACAACATTCAACCATTTCTGGGTATTATGACTGAAGGAGGCAAAATAAAAGCTGCAACACCAGAGGAACAACCCAAGTGTGTAGCACCAGCACCAATTTCAACTCCAGTATCACAGGCAGGCCAACCAAATGCAAGCGGCACTGGAGAAAGCCCCATCACCGCTCAACATCAACAACAACTAAGGGAGAATTTGGTCTCTCCTGAATTCCCCAACTCTTATAAGTATGGATAAAGGATACACCATCAATTTACCTCCCATTTAATATCCACCAACATAATAAGAAATGACAAAGCTCAGAAGAGTTGCACTTGGGGAATGAAAGAATACACAAAAAGCCTCTCCTTGTCATGAGTGTCACTATGTATGGAGAACCTATCAATCAAACAGCTCAATCCATGACGGAATACAAGTGTGAGCCCCTCTACTGCTCAAAGGTGCAATGCAAAGACATTTTTACTGCTCTCAACCATGTTATGCATGTCATATGACTATGTTTTGAAAATGAAATATATCCTGAACCTGCTCAGATAGATGAGGGGAAAAAAAGTGTGATCGGGGAATGCTCACCACTAATTGTCTCAAAGATATAAGATTCAGTGAAATATTAATTGACCCAGGATACTGTCAATACATCCCTGTCAATACACTCAAATCCATATAGATACTCACTGAAGAAATAACATACTTATATCAATTGTCCATTCCATTAGCAGACGACCACCTCAATTCATGTTTTCCTTCTATCCTAGAAGAATGATATACACATCCTATATCAAGAGGCACCGACTTCCTCACCTTACAAAGCGGATAGGTCCTCATATTACGCATCCACAGCTTACATCTAGCCATCATCATCGGAATCAAGGAATGCAATGGAACTATCACCGGTATGAATACACCATAAGACATGAACATGGCTACTGTGAATACGTATTTCTCCCCAGTCCTGAGAAGATGCATACTTTTAGTCTTCCGTCATCCGTATAAAATGACAAAGACAATTACTTTGATCCTATATACAATGTTGAAGATAAATGACCACCTTTAAAATAAAGAGTCAGTCACGCTGCCTCTTACACTGCTTGATATCCTTGACGCCAATGGCAACTTCGACTACAACTTCCACCCAAGTTCTTGCTCCATCCACAGCGCATCAACAACAACCAACAATGCATAAAGACTCTGACATCTCTCTTGTTTTATACAAGATGATTTATTTCTAAGGACATGATAACTCCATCAAATGATGTTATATCTATTCTAGTGGTGGACACAAAGTGAATTACACTTGGGGATTGATCATTGGAGCGAGGCTTCTCTTCCCCATCATAAGATTCACAATCTATGAAAGACTGATTATTCGTAGAACAGATTGTTGATGAAAACTTTGAATGAAGTTCATTCACCCCTCGAAGGCTCAATTATCATTTTTTTAATCAGAGTCAATTGGATAATTAAGTTCAACAACATTCAAATTTCCAATTCAATTAGGTTATTGTTGTCAGCCACACATGTTTTCCGTGTGTCATCAAATCCACCACCTCACCTATGATCAACCTACAACACTGTAAGATCCACTTCTCCATTCGTCATCAACTGTTGTTGTCTCTTGATGCTTGATACACTTGTTTTATGATGAGGATGTCACCTACTTGGATTTTTGTTGTTTATCTTCCCAATCGTCCGCCAACGACAACTGCTACCAGCGGGGAAGTATAATGCAACACCCAAGATTTATCTTTCGTCATACTATATTCAAATGGAACATCAGAAGCAGTATACTCGGATAGATGCACGGTTCTGGTCTTTTAAATACCTATAATATGGATGTGCAATTTGTTATTAGTAATGGAGTTGGAAACTTCATATCAACTTCAGCATCAAAATGAATACTCATGAGAAGAACATCGACTACTCTACCCCCTATCAACGTTGGCTTCTCACCTTGGCTCGATGCCTCTACACTTACGTTGCCACTCTTGGGGGTACAACACGTATAAAGTTGATAATAAAGCACGCCTAAGCTGGATTTCTGTCTACATCAAGAAAACTATTAGGGTTCATTAATAGCCTCTCCTGAATCTGTCTTCCACCTTGATGCTACCAACTATAACTCGAGTTATCATCTCACATTCACTAGCATTCCATCTCTTGTCTATAACTATTTGCTACTGCTTGTAACTCCTTACAACATCAACTCCATGACAAAGTCAGTCTTCATCAAGTTCGAGTTCTTGGAAGCCTCCAAATGGTATACCCAAGCTATTGCATACTTAGTCTCCTAACTTTGAAAAGTGTACTTATGAGTGAGAAATGGGGCAATGCATCCTTCACAAAAGTTATTCGTACATGTCTCTGCTACAACATAATGAAAGGGCGCGTCAATATGATACTCGAGCTAAGAGATATGGCTCTTACACTAGAGTCTATAGAATCTGAAAATTTACACTAGATTACTAATCACAGATGTTCAAGCATGATTGTCTGACCTTGCAAACCCCAAATTAATTGATTCTTGCTGTGTATGATATCTTAGCCTCTCAGATTTAAAAGTTAGGGTCGAACGTATCATCAGAGTTTATATGAGGATCCTATAGCCTTTTATGTGGAAACTATACATGTCTGAATTTTCTGACGAGGAGTCTTTACAACAAGTTTCAGTTCATACAAGCTTAAATATACCTCTTCAACTTATTCGAAGACTCGTATACATAAACATTAAATCATGACGGATCATGAAACCCAATATACTTTCTCCATAAGATGCAACATCACTTATCCATGATTGTCACTTACATGCGAACCAAATCAGTATCATCCTTTTGTCTTGTTGAGAAACACCCCCTGACCGTTCAACACTTTGGGACTTGATCTCATTGGCAAGATCAATTTAACTTTAGTAACAGAAACAAGTTAGTAACAGTCAATGCCAGCACTGAGAATAACAAGGCATGATCAATAGAAGATCTTCACACCAAGGCCGTCATACAACTACGAAACTTGCTATTTCTTTTGATCACATATAAAGTGGGACTACATCACTGCTTCTTCCTGCTTCAACAACACCAGACTTCCAATTGGAGACAAGCAATAAAGTCAAGGTCCTCCTCCCAAGAACGGACGATACTAACAAAGGAAAGGCCATGCTTCTCATATATTCGTTCATCCATGCCTTCTCTTTTGTTTGACCGACCATGTAAGTTTGTGTAGTCGTACTTACAAGCCTGAACTACTAATGTTGCATCCTTGATGATGATGTTGTGCCTTTATACATCCCTGACTTGCAGATCCATTAACATGATGATATTCATAGTTCATGCCTACTGCAATATCTCTGATAATTTCTAACAACTAAGCCTTGTTATTTTATTTTCATCTAAAATAGTAAAATATTAAACTTCAGAATTCCGTAGAGAATTTTAACATGGGTACTCAAACTTCTGTCTATTTGTATGTATGACTGAGCTTGTCAGAATACTACATACACGATCAGAGTTACTAAATGAATCAACATTCATCACTGTACAAAATTATCAGAATAACAGTGGCGCTTACTATATTTCCCAGATGTTCTATGATTTTTACATTACCAACCTCAAGCTCCTTAAAGGATTTCCCACTAGTATAGAGAAATTTGAGTATCATTTGGTGTTATATTCCGCAGGAGAATTCCCAAAATTACCTTATCTCAACATTTATTTCAACTGAATAGTGTTGACTTACCTATACAACTTTGTATAAACAAATATCAAGCTCCTAGATGGATTGTCCACTAGTGTAGAGAAATTTGAGTATTATTTGGTGCTAATACCTATCAAGACAGAGGCTTAAGTACCTGTCTCTCAAAATCTCAAGCTCCTAGATGGATTGCCCATTAGTATAGAGTGGCTTTTTCCTCAGAATCACATGGTTGCTTGATGTGGCTCCTCCCAGATATTCTCGGACTATACAAAATATTCAAAACATACTCTTGTGACAGTCTCTTCCTTGACCTTGTTCTTGAATAAAAAAGCTCCTATATAAATTATCTACTAGTATAGAACAACTCAAACCTAGCTCCTAGATGGATTGTCCACTAGTATAGAGCAACCCGAACTTGTTCCAGGTGCAAAAATTCTGCAACTGAATCCCTTGAACATATTCCATATATACATATCAATATTAAGACTCATGTTGAGTAACTTTGATTCATTGTTGTATTCAAAGTATCTATATAGACCTTTAGTACTTGAAGTATGTTTATCAATAATGCAATACTGAACTCATCCATGCACAACTCTCAGCTGAGTTTCATGGACTTACTATTGTTCTATATTTCTTAAGGCTCCCATTGAGAAATATTGAACTTGTCTTAAGTCGTAAAACTTCCCTAGATAAATTCCTTGAACTTGTTCTATATATGATTCAATACTTGGATTATACTCATCTCAGTGTTCCGAAGCACCACTTCTTCAACACTCACATCAGTGTGTTCTGTGGCACCACTTTCTCAAACACTCATTTTAGTGTTCTGACGGTAGCATTGCCTCAACACTCTCCACAACCAACTAATGTTACGAATACCTTCCCGTTGTTGTTACGGTAGAAGAAGGATGCTCCAAATACCTAAGAGTACAATCGCAGAAAGAGCAAAACTTGCTCATCCAACTGCTACTCTTCTAGTAACATCTAACCATTAAATAATAAAAGTTATATTTTATTTTGTTTGGCAGACCACCATCTAATGCTTACCATGCAACATTACTCGTTCCTCGCTAAGCAGAGGACTTAATGTAGATAATGGGTTTTATCAGGCTAAAATAGTAAAGTACCACAGTTGTGCTTAGACACCAAATTAAAAATTATATTAAACATAAAACATAGCTTCTACTAGATAAATTTAGCCTTGTCCATGCCAATCCTTTCTTAAGGAAGAAACCAATGGCAGAAACATCATTCATCTAACATCCAATGCGCAAGCAAATGACCCAAAAGCCTAAAAAATGCGTTTTTACACCAATCTCGTCAGGCGTAATTCTGGATTACCCTGTACAAAGTCGTGAGCTGGGAGCAATTGGAAATGAATCAAGGGATGAGTTATATACCAAACTCTTTGTATGTATGTCCTCTGTAACATAGTAACAAATCACATCAACTGGACAAATGGTCTAAGAGATGTGATAAAAAACATTCAACTAAGTCGCAGCTAAAAAACTCCTGAATTTTTCCTGACTTCTGTTTGTTTCGGCTTTTTGAGGCCCTGAACGAACTCAAAAATCAAATCCTTCTAGTTCTTGAGTTAGCTAGTGTTCCGGACATGAAAAATTTGGTGTGGATCATCAAAAAAGGACTCCTCATGAGGATTTTATGGCGTTTTCAGTGAAAACCCTAAATCTGAATTTTTTTATAACGAAATTTCACAAGAAATCTCTTGTCCATCCAAGTCAAAGGGGATGATGCCCCCTACCTTGTCTGTCTTAAGAGAGATAAATCTTGTCCTGCTTAGTAAAAATCTTGTCCATCTTAGTCTCAAGACTAAGCATGTGCGTCTGCGTCTCAAACAACCAAAGAATATTCTCAAACCCTAATTTGAGAAAAGATATTCTTAAACCCTAATTTGAGAAAGGAAGCGTCTTTGCCTCTCTTTCTCCCAACGTGTGCGCCTCAGCTAAATAGCTAGGATTGCGTGTCCGCTCCTAGGACAAGTTCGTGTGTCTTCCTTCAGACACCAAGCTCATACATTCTGCTTCTTACCAAATTTGGTGTGTCAAAAGATGTTTAGGGAAGTTTTGCTAACTCTAATTCCTAACGTGTGCCTTGATAATTCGTGTGTTTTGCTTCTAAAGAAAAGCTTGCACGTCTCTACTCAAAGGCCAAACATAAACATCATGCTTCTCTCTAAATTTTTTGGTGTTATTACTCTTTTGCCCTCAACATGTGAGGCGGAGCACAAGAGTAAAAACGTGGAACTTGCTTCTTGGAAAATTTGGTGTTGTACTCTCTTACTCTCAACATGTGAGGATTAGCACAAAGAGTAAAAAACATGAGCTTTTTTCCTCCTTGCCAAAAATTGGCGTGAATGTCTTAGCTTTTTCTCCAATTAGGCGTTTTGACTATTGCTTCTTAGCATATAAGCTTCAAAACCCTAATTAGTACTTTGCAACTCTAATTTTGAAGAGGGAGACTTTTCTACCTCTCTTGCTTCCAACGTGTGCGCCTAATTAACTAAGTAGATAAGCTTGCGTGATTGCTCCTAAAGAAAAACTCCTATGTCTTCACTCAGAAACAAAGCTCACACATCTTGCTTCTTGTCAAATTTGGTGTTTTACTCTTTCACCCTCAACGTGTGAGGCTTTGTGCAAAGAGTAAAAAACGTAAAAGATGAGAGCTTGTGTGTCTTAGACACCTAGGCAAGCTCATGAGTTTCAATAGGAAAACTCGTGCGGCTTAGCTAAATTGAACCTTAACGTCAGCTTCTGGTACTTGTAAATTAGGGTTTGTTGTATACATACACAGTTTAAAACCCTAATTTATTTATCAAAATCTACACTAAGCCTCACTCATATATGTGGCCTCTCATGTTTATATATTTTTATATGAGGCCTCTCACGCACATATTTCCGTATGTGGCCTCACACACATTTTCTCATGCTCAACATCATATACTTATTTTTACAAAACAAGCATGTCAATGCAAAATTGGCTAAGTTGGACGTACTGCTCCTTATACACAAACAAATACATTTTTTTTTATTTTAGTCTGCTAGACTCATCAACCTAGTCAAGCAAGACAAGTCTTTAATCAAAGACTGAGTAAGTCTCATTCGACTTAATAATATTAGTAGTACTCAATACTATAAATTTTTGCACGAGACATCAAATGTCACAAATGTGGGGATACTCATTAGGGTTTTGGTATGTTGGTCTACGACATGTTGTGCAGTAGTACACCCACTAAAGAGAAATTCTGGAAAGTTCAATCAGCAGTTGAGTAGAGGACTGGTAAGTTGAGTAATTGACTATTCATCTTAAATTGAAGTGGAGAGCAGTTGTCAACACCTTCTCCACCTTCTCCACCTTGTCACTACTCAACCATCGACACTTTTTTCCATAAAAGAGGCCAAGTGGTTATAATAACTATGATTTAAATAGATTTTCAATCTATTGAACAAAGGAGGACAACAAAACAAGTCTAAATTGAACAAGTCTGAGATACGATAATTCCAAGTCTAAGTCTAACATAGAACAACACGAGTTGAACTCGATCATTGAACTTTCTCAGACAGAGCATTGTTCATAGATATTTACATCCATTACATCCTGCAGAGTCTAATACTCTGATCTCAACCTTCTCTTGCTTCCCTCCCTAAGACCAACCCTCCTCCTTCTCATTTTGTGACTGAAGCAAGAATGGAACGACCATTGCTTGATTTAGGCCAGGATTGTACAAATTGATCTCTCAAATCTAAAAAAAGTTCTTCAACAGTACAAATGTTTAAGGATTGACAAATCATCACCTGTTTACCCCACTTTTCCTAAATTTTCCCTCAATTTGTTTTCTCCCAGAAACAACAGTGCTAACCTTTCATATTATGTACAACATTTGTTTTTGGTCTTATCCTAGCTGAGGCAGCACCAACTCTATTCCAAAAACTCAAAGTGTTGTTTTGCTCAAACCTCTTTGGAGTATCTTGGACACATCATTACTGCTGATCTAGAGAAGATCATAGACATGATGAATTGTCCTATCCCTACAACTCTCGAACAACTCAGAGGTTTCTTAGGTCTCACATGGTACTACAGAAAGTTTGTGAGAGGCTATGGTTCTAACGCTTTTCATTGGTCTACTGAAGCATTAACGACTTTTGAGCAACTAAAGTTGGCTATATGCTCCACTTCTGTCTTGGCTCTACGTGATTTATCTAAGACCTTTATAGTAGAAACTGATGCTTGCTCAACTGGAATTGGTGCAATCCTAATGTAAGAGGGAAGAGTCAATGCTTTCTTCAACAAGCCATTGGGTACTCAAGTTACTCCCTTATCTACTTATGAGAAGGAACTGTTAGTTGTGGTAAAGGCAGTCACCGAGTGGAAACATTACCTTTCTAACAACCACTTCATTATCAACATAGAACAACAAAGTATCAAGTACTTCATGGACCAAATAATCACCACCGTGCTACAACAAAGATGGCTCATGAAATTGTTAGGCCTTGATTATACTATAATCTACAAACAAGGGAAACACAACACTGATGTTGATGCTCTTTCCAAATTACACTCAGATCCATCCAGCAACTGCCAAGCTGTGAGTCTTTCTGCTCCTACTTGGGATGGTGACATCATACACAACTATGAAAATGATCCATGTGCTTCACAGATTATTCCACAACTGCTAGTGAATATTGTTGCACTTTCTCACTACACTTACAAGGAGGGCATATTAAGATACAAAGGAAGGATATTTGTGGGACAAGGAAATGCCTTGAGAGGTTCAATTCTAGAATCTATTCATGCTTCTACAATTGGGGGTCATTGAAGGATGCAAGGAAGTCACATGAGAGCCAAAGCTTACTTCTACTGGAAGGGATCAAAGAAGGATATCTTATTGTTTGTCAGCCAATGTGATATATTCCAGAGGAATAAAACTACAAACACCTACCCAGCTGGTCTTCTACAACCATTACCCATTCTTAATCAAGCATGCAACACATCACCATGGACTTCATTGAAGGGATCCCTAAGTATCATAGGAAAGATGTTATTATGGTGGTCAATGATAGGTTCACAAAGTGTAACCATTTTGTGGCTTGAGTCATCCACTCACGGTTGCTTCTTTTGCTCAAGAATTCATCACTAATATCTTTAAACTGCATGGCATGCCTGCATCCATGGTTTCAGACAGGGACAAGGTCTTAACCAACCAATTTTGTTAATAACTTTTCAAGGCAGTAGGCACTAAACTTCACCTTAGCACTGTTTATCATCCTCAGACAGATGGTCAAACAAAGAGGGTCAAGTTTTTCTTAGAGGGATAGTTAAAGTGTATGACAACCAAAGAACTGGTTCCCATGGCTTCCTCTTTTTGAATGATGGTACAACACCAACTACCACACCAGCCTCAAAATGTCCCCATTTCAAGCCTTATATGGCTATATTCATCCTCATCTAGCATTCCCAACTGAAGCTACTACTTCTCTTGCTGCAGTTGAAGATTATCTTAAGAATAAAGATGTTATGATTTGATATACTCAAAGATTCTTTACATCTGGCTCAAGAAAGGATGAAATGATTTGCTGATAAGAATAAAGTAAAAAGGAAACTTTGAGGCAGGAGATTGTGTTTACTTAACATTACAACCTTATAGAAAGTCTTCTATTTCCTTGAGAAGAGACTTCAAATTGGAAGCTAAATACGATGGCCCATTTCTCATCCTGAAGCACATTGGCCAAGTGGCTTACAAACTAGACCTCCCTGCTAGATCCAAAAATCATCCTACCTTCCATGTTTCACAGTTGAAGAAAAATATTAGCGTCATAATCAATCCATGTCCTGCACTGCCACCAATAGGTGATTCTGGTGAGATATCTCTCATTCATGTTGCTATTCTTGACACTCGTGAAATTACCAGAAGTGGTCACATAGTCCCACAACTTTTGATTCAATGGTATCACACCTCACCTAAAGATGCTACCTGGGAAGATAAGGCTCATGTTCATGCTCATTTTCTAAGTTTCCATCCTTGATGACAAGGATGATCTCAAGATGGGGGTATTGTCATATACCTACCAGCCCTTATCCATGAGAGCAGTGCCCGAGTAAGAAGTTAGTTAAAAGTAGTTAGTAAGCTAAATAAAGTGTTTTAGTTTTTACCGATTACGATTAGTTAGTTAGTCAGGATACACCCACGTGTATGGTTATAGTGATAAAACCATTAGGGATTGTTTTGTTAATGTTCCTATTTAATGTCAGTTGTAAGAAGGGAGAAGACAATCAATGATTTAAGAAATAAAAGAGGTTGTACTAGTTTGAGTATCAGAGGTTACTTGCTAGTTATCATAAAACCACTTTTCTTGTACTTTATTCATAACATAACCCTGTCAGACTTCTTCTCCATTCATCACAGCCAACTCAATCACGACGGTGAGTTCTTTCACTGAAATCTCCCCATTCTCGCTGGCAGTGGTCTTTAACTCGCGAACCCATGTTTCCCTTCTATTTCTTCAAACCACCAAGTCAATTCAGCTTCTAAATCTCTCGACTGGAATAACCATCATTCCCATTCTTCCTTCTCGAATGATCCATGAAACAACAACCACCATTACCTATTTAATTCACGTTTTCAGATCGCCTTTTTGTAACTGATTTTCATCCAAAACTTCACAAAAATCCATCCCAACTTGACCCACTAATTATGTTTCTTATTAGATCCGAGAACCCTTTTTAATCCTTGATTTAGACACCTCAAATCCCTTGCTCGCCGACGGTAAAAACCTGCATAGCAAGAACATAGAGTTCTTGCACCTGAATTGTGTAAGAAATGGTGAGAAAGCTCGACCTAGTTTTCGTAAGTAAGAAGTAAGTGCCAAGTATTTAGATAAGGGGCACCCCTTGCTTAATTCTTCAAATAATAATCCACAACTTGGCTGCCCCTTAGTAGCTTCTTGTTTTTAACACAATTAAGACTTGCGTTCTTGCTAGCTTTGAGTTCATCCACATCCAATGTTGCCAAGTTATGTCACAAGTTTCTATTTCTATTCTTTCACTTCATGTGACTCCAAAATACCTATAATACTCAAAACAAACGTAAAATACACAAAATACAAGAGAAATAGTTAAGAAAGCGTAAGAAATTAGTATCCAGATTATGTAAATTATGCGCTTGTATCACGCCAGCCTATGACACGAAATAAGTAATGCGACGCCAACTTAGTGTAGTACGACGGTGTCCTAATGGCAACACCAACCTAATATTCCCTGGCGCCAAACTAAATGATACTATGACACTAAGAGTGTCATACTCCTAAGACTATCTTAATGTTAGTATTTCTACCTACCATGCATTGGAATTTTTTCTCTTATCCTTGGTGCAAGACCAAGATCTGCATCTCGCTCATGTGCATCTCAAGTTTAACTTACCTTCTTGATGTCCTGAGTAGGGGTGTAAATTTTACCTGGTGGCCCAAGGCCCAAAACCGACCGCCCTTATCCATGTAATCCCACGGGTACCCATAGCCCGTTACAGGCTGGCTCGACCTAGCCCATTTAAATAAAAAGGCTGACCCGACCTAGCCCATTTAAATAAAAAGGCTGGCCCGACCTAGCCCATTTAAATAAAAAGGCTGGCAAAGGCCACGAGCTGAATTTCCATGTCTGACCTTATACCCGACCTATTAGCCCATCAATATTATCCATTTACTTGGCATAATTTTTCATTTGCAATTTTCATCTTATGTTAAAAATACAATTTATAAAACACTATAACATACTGAATAGCCAAACTAGCCATATATTTTATCGATAAAAAATTCATTTTACTAATTACACTAAAAAAACCTACGATTTTCTTTTAATATGATTTAATCTCGAGGAATTTAATTTATTATTTAATTTTATATTTGCGTAATCTTATTTTTTTTAATTTTTTTTGCTATATATTTAAGGCTCGCTCGGTCCTGCCCTCCTATGCCCAAATTATTAATCAGGCTTGGGCGGGCCATGTGCACTTTATTTTAATGCAAATCTCTACTCCCCGACCCATTTGATTTAACGAGAAAAATATTATTTTACCCGACCCACCCTTGCCCGACCCTATTTACACCCCTAGCCCTGAGTCATAAATATCCAACAAACGAGTCACTTAGACGATTCACTTAAAATACCAACATTGATGGTTCATACTAGTACTGGTACCCATCTTATTCAAACGCCCTCGACTGGCATCATCAAAGCTTAATGCTTTATATAGTCTACTCTTAAACTTACTAAAATTCAAGTCACTGGCAGACTTACTACTCACGTTAGAATCGATACTCATCATCCTAATTGATTAAAGTGTCGTACTAAGCATCACTGTCTTGTCTCAGATGACATTATGGACTGCTAATGATTCTTGATTAACAAAAATAATATGTCTCCACGAGACATGCTAGACATACTAGTCTCATCAGACTCGACACTTGTCAGTCTAATTAATTAATTAATTGTCATATTGACTTAATTAACTAATTAAATAAATGTTTTAGGGTGAAAACAAATATACTGCAAAAGAGTACTTTCAAGTAGGTTTGAGAGATCAAGCTCGAGCAGGACGAGCCTAAACCAAGAAATGACCGTTCACGTCCTGCTTCAATCACAAAGGTGGAGAAGATTGGGTTGGTGATGTGTGTCATACCATGTCAAAATTATATTCACTTTCTCACTTATAAAAGATTTATTAATTGTTATTCAGTTTTAATTTCTTAAGTAACAAGGGGGTATTTTTCAGAATTTATAAAAGTAATAAATACTAAAGCAAAAGAAAAATAAATAGTTGAAAGTAATCAAAAGTTGAAAATATATTGATTAAGGGATTGTATCATTCACAAACATGTAATTTGTATTAATAACTAGAATTGGTATTTAATCTCATTGTCAAAAACCCTAGAATACCTTGATCGCAAGAATGTCCCGTTTATTTCCGTAAATCATCACAAACACATTAAAAAGATGCGAGTATGAATTCTACCTAGAAAATAAGCCAACATGTAAAAAGCATTATCGAGTTTAATTCCCCATGAGCATTACGTTTTGTGAAATAAGATTAATTAATTTAATTGAATGTGGAAAACGCACTAATTCAATTTAACAAAGGTTATGACTCATATGTGATTGCTAGGATGTATCATTACAAACAACAATCACACTTATACTACTTGAAATCAAAATTCATTAACTTTTTTGTATTGAAAACCCTAATTTAGCTTTAGAGATGAAAACAAGTCGAATTGATTCCCGACTCAACCAACAAAGTGTTCAAATCATGTAAAACTTGTAAACAATGAATCATAAACGACAAATATAGAGACAAAACCAATATATTAATCAAATACCATGTTTGAGAAATCAACTTAAATCCTTAACCAATAATGAAAAATTTAACTACTCATAGCTATGGAATTCATAAACATATTAAAGTAAAAAAAGAAGATAAAAATATTACAAACTCTAGATGCATGAAAGAGAATAATATCCTTTGCTCCTTGCTCCCAAAAATCAGTTGTAAAGTATATAAGAGTTGTAGAAACTCTTCATTTTATAGCTCTTTTTGTTCCCAAAAATAGTTAAGTCTTCAAAAGTTCAATTTTAAGTAATCCACCAAGCCCATATATGAGAAATAACCCACTAAAGTTTTTTGTCCAAAATTGATCGCCGGAGTTCGGAAAAGTGGCCGGAATTCTGAAAGAAAAGTCGCCAGAAAACAACTCAGGTGACTGGAAACTGTCACCGGCAATCGGAGTCAAATAACGGTCAACAAGTTAAATGTAAAGGTCAACAGACGGTCTTGGGGTCAAAGGAAATGAAAGTCAGCTACCTAGTCAGCTGGCCTGACTCGGCTGACTAGGTCTTACTCACTTGAATCACTCAGTCGGATCGGTGAGTCAATTCACTTGAATAAAATTCAGGCAGAGTTTACTCTGCTTATAGACCGATCCCATGCTAATTTCAGGCCTTTTATCAAGTCCTTCCCTGCAATTTTCCTACATATACATCTACACAGTGTTCAATCATTCCTTTCCCTGTGTACAACGTTTCCTCACAGAACTATTTTAATTCAATTCCTGCAATTCAGTCGCCACCAGCAACTGTAAACCTAAATTTATCTAAATGTATATTCTAATCCTAATATGAACATAAAATAATGAAAGCGGAAGCAATAAAATGAGATTGATTTTGTGTACCTCCAGCCATTGCAATTTGAAAGCTTAAACCGTCCTTGAGTATGCCCCCAATTGTGTAGTTGATTTGAACTTTGGTTCCAAACCCTCCTTCTCACTTTTAGATGGTGTATTTTTTATGAGAGTGAATTTGGTGACCTTTATTCACTGATTTTTGTTATCACTTCTGTTAACTAACTCTAGCCATCATAGAGTAGTTGGCATAATAGATATAGTGGGTGGTTTTCTAAAAATGAGAGATAATAATGGGGGTTACCTTGATCAGTTGTAACTTCCCAACAAATGGATCACATTCATTTTCCCTTTTAGGCCATATGGAAAAAGTCTAACATTCTCCCACTTGATCCATTTCACGAGAGACTCCATATACGGATCATGACGACTAATCCTTTTTTAAGAGCAATAATTAATCTTCCATGTATCACAATATATTTAGTCTTTCACCACTCATACTTAACTTAATGAGTAAACCATATGTTTACTCTAGGTCAACTATAATGATATTTCTCAACAAGATAACCAAAGTAAGTACGTACATAATTCCAAATGAGAAATAATCCAACTAAATGAAAGCTTCAGAAAAACATAAAGAATGTACTACATAATGGGACCAAGTCCCATCCTTACTACATGATCCTTGAATCCTTTAACATGCATGTCTTTAGTCAATGGATCAGCTATTATCAATTCAGTGCTAATGTGTTCAATGATCACTTTCTTTTCCTGCACACGTTCTTTTACGGCTAGATACTTTATGTCGATGTGTTTACTTCGACTTTCACTCTTATTATTCTTAGCCATGAAGACAACATCTGAATTGTCACAATAAATTCTTATTGGTCAGCTAATAGAGTCAACAACTCTTAGCCCAGATATGAAGCCTTTCATCCATACACCATGTGAGGTAGTCTCAAAACAAGAAACAAACTTGGCCTACTACTTCAAGACTATTTGTTCGTCTATATATAAGCATATAATCCTTAGTACCTTTAAGGTATCTCAACACTTTCTTCGCAGCCTTCCAGTGATCGGTTCCTGGGTTATTTTGATATCTTCCTAACACTCCAACGACATATGAAATGTCGGGTCTAGTACAGACCTGAGCATACATAATGCTACCAACAACTGAAGCATATGGAACATTTTTCATTTGTTCCCTTTCAATTTCATTCCTGGGGCATTGATCCAAACTGAACCGATCACCTTTTACAATGGGTCTTACACATGGTGAACAATCTTTCATACCAAATCTTTCTAAGACTTTGTTGATATGGGATTCTTGAGACAAACCCAAAATTCCTCGAGATCTATCTCTATGGATCTTTATGCCAATGACATAAGATGCCTCACCCATATCTTTCATATCAAAGTTACTTGAAAGAAATTGTTTCACCTCATATAGCAATCCTTTATCATTGGTTGCGAGCGAAACATCATCCACATACAACACAAGGAAAAAATCTTGCTCCCACTGACCTTAATGTATATACATTGATCCATAAGTATGATTCTATAGAATTTGTGGCTTGTGAAAATGACATAGGATCATTATCGGCTCCAATATTACAATCCGAACCTCGCAGTTACACTAAATAGTCACTAGAAATAGTTGATTTCCTTGCTCTATTAGATCTCCTCAATGGAACTTTTTCATCCTCACGATGAACAGTTTGTTCCTCATTACCATCATGATCTATTAGATTGTTGTCAACTTGTGGAACCTCAATGGTTGGTTGTCTAACACGCAATTTAGCTTGAGGTGCGTGAATGACAATCAACTTGTCACTTGAAACAGTAGGTGGAAGTTGATCATTATCTTTTTCAGGAAAAATATCCTGAAATTGATCACTCCCACTAATCAAGTCATTCTCAAGAAATTTAGCATTTCTTGATTCCACAATTTTAGTGATATGAAGAATCTATCATAGTACTCTCCACCTCTATCTGATCTCACAATCTTAATGTGCTTACCACATTGTTTCTCTACTTTAACCTTAAATAATTTAAAGGCATCCAAAACTTCGTCTTTGGAACAAAACAAGTAAAGATACATATATTGTGAATAATTATCTATGAAGGTGATAAAGTATTTCGGATCATTAGCGTTCATGTATGGACAACAAATTTTAATGTGTATGATCTCTAATAGGTTTGAACTTCTTTTGGCACCAATTTTGTGTTTGTTAGTTTGCTTTCCCTTAATGTAACCAACACACGTATCAAAATCAATAAAGTCCAAAGTACCAAGTACCCCATCCTTTACCAATCTCTTAACTCTCTCAATGGAGATATGTTCCAATCTCTGGTGCCACAAAATTGAGGAGTCCTCATTCATAATACATCTTGTTAACCCAGTATTAACATGCATATAACTATGAGTGATATCATTTTGCAAATAAAGATGATATAAACCATCATACAAAATACCATAACCAATAATTTCAGAATTTTTGAGAATACTAAAACCAAAGTCCAAAAAATTAAAGGAAATTCCTAAAGGTACAAGTCTTGAAACTGAAATCAAGTTTCTAGTGAAACCTGGTACATAAAATGTCTTTTCTAAATGCAAACTAAAACCACTACTTAAAATTAAACTGCATGTCCCAACAGCTTCCACATATGAACTCATCTGACTGCCTGAATATATGTAGTGTTCACTTCCCATTGGTTTCCTTAGGTTTGTCATACCCTGCAAGATATTCGAAACATGGATTGTAGTACAAGAGTCAATCCACCATGTATTATGATTAATATTAACCATATTAGATTCATAAACAAACGTTAGAAAAAATTACCTTTCTTCTCAAGCCAAGTCTTAAACTTAATGCAGTCCTTCTTCATATGTCCCTTCTTTTTACAAAAGAAACACGTAGACTCCTTCTTTATGCCTTGGTTAGCTGAAAGTTTTCCCTTTTCCTTAATGTAATCTTTTTTCTTCTTTGAAGAAGAAGCAGTAGTAAGGTTCACCTTTTCGCCATCTTCCATCCTCAATCTCCCTTCCTCTTGAAAACACATGGTCATAAGTTCATTAATTGACCATTTATCCTTATGTGTGTTATAAGATATCTTAAAGGGGCCATATTGTGGAGGAAGAGTGCACAAAATGAAATGAACTAGGAAAGAATCAGACATGGTAACTTCCAAATCCTTAAGTTGGGCTGCAATATCCCTCATGCTCATGATATAATCACGCACACACTTAAACCCATTGTGCCTCATTGATGAAAACTTCATAATTAAGGTGCTAGCAAGAGCTTTGTCAGAATGACCAAACTGTTCATCAATGGCTTTAAGGAGATCTTTAACCTTAGTATGCTTATCGACAGAACCCCGAATACTAGCACAAATTTTGGTATTTATGAACATAACTGAGAGACGATTAGATCGATCCCACTTTTCGTAAAGATCAACTGCATCTAGAGTACTAGTCTCAGTTATGCTAGGTGGTTCGTCTTTCCGAAAAGCATAGTTGATATCCATCCACCCCAATTGTAAAAGCACTCTTTCTTTCCACACCTTATAGTTATCACCCTTTAATTCAGGAATGTCACAATTGACATCAGAAATGTTTCCAGTTAAAATTGCTGCAAAGAAAAATTTATTCATGCTTATAAACAAAAATTTGAGACTTAAACTTAATCATGATTTACCAATGCAAGTCATGCATAAAAATATGAATCCAGTAACATAAAATTTTCCTGTGGGCTAACGTCCTACTCAAATTAGATTCATAACTACATGATGAAACTATTAAACCATATTCATTCCTCAATTATTGTGGGTAGATTAAGGAACATAATTCAATATTTCATCCCAATTAATCATACAAATATAATAAAATTTCCTGTGGGCATATTTCATCATATTTCATCATATTACATATGATTAACTACAAATTTATGTCTAGTTTCCACATGTGATTTCTTAAGAAAATTTTAAATAACTGGAGATGCTGTGGCTACTCTCTAATTACTAAAATTATTAAATCACTTGACATATTTCTTTAATATTTCTTCATGTACAATCCTAATTACAAACTTCTGTACAAATTCATCTTCATGAAACGACAGAACCAAGTAAAATTGTTTGACGCAAAACTAAAAGATTACCTAATTTGTCAAGCCTAAGGCAAAAAGCAATTGTGCAAAACAAACCAAAACCCTTGTAACAATGACATACACTGTCAGACTTTTGGCGTGTCAACTGTAGACACATCAAAACCAATATAAATTCTGGATTCTCGGATTTCACACAGAACAAGATACAAACACGTAATAAACAAAGAGAGAACTGAGAGTGTCCACTCAGCCCTGCTGCTGTACTGTTCATACTACTTCACATCCATCTGGCTGGCCAAATTAAAACTCATGTGTCACATCAACCATGCTAGACACCCAGCCCTTACGCCTAGCACTTTCATATAGTAGCTCATACTTAGTGGATTACCTTGGTCCTAACGGCACCACCTAAGCATCTAAGTTTCACATAGAAAATCATTTCAACAGTCACACAGAATCCACCTATGTATACATAATATACTTCTCTTGAACAACCTAACTATAAGACACAAAATCCAGTTCCCTCTGGATACTGAACTCGTTCAGACTTTTGAAAATATGAATGATAGGTGTATATGGCTGATTACTTAAAAAGTAGCAACATATCCAAAATTGACTCTGAAATTTGAACAATTAATTTTTTTTTTTTACCTGAGCAGCTAAGCTCTTTTGCGTATCCTAGAACGAGGATGCCCAACACAGGAGTACTGAAAGATTAATTTGAGAGGACATATGTATACATAATTTACATGATTCAAAATTTTAGATGTTTGGTTCAGCTTGACAATTGTCCCACTACACATTTTCTGGTACGCATGAAATTGATCAAGAGTTATTTAGAATAAATCAATACGTTCCTAATGTAATATTTGGGTTTTTGTTACAAAATGCTTTCATAAGCTTTCCCTGTCTACAATTTGAAACAGAAGTTACAAATCTTTAAGTTAACAGACATCACAAATGTTCTAGTCATTTGAATATTCTTTGCATATGTAATGATTAAACATGCCGTAATTTTCAAGCAAGGCAGAGGTGATAAAAGGATCTGATACCAAATGTAAACCTAAATTTATCTACATGTATATTCTAATCCTAATATGAACATACAATAATGAAAGTGGAAACAATAAAATGAGATTGATTTTGTATACCTCCAGCCATTGCAATTTGAAAGCTTAAACCGTCCTTGAGTATGCCCCCAATTGTGTAGTTGATTTGAACTTTGGTTCCAAACCCTCCTTCTCACTTTTAGATGGTGTATTTTTTTATGAGAGTGAATTTGGTGACCTTTATTCACTGATTTTTGCTATCACTTCTGTTAACTAAATCTAGCCATCATAGAGTAGTTGGCATGATAGATATAGTGGGTGGTTTTCTAAAAATGGGAGAGAATAGTGGGGGTTACCTTGATCAGTTGTAACTTCCCAGCAAATGGATCATATTCTTTTTCCCTTAATTTTAGGCCATATGGAAAAAGTCTAACAACAACCACTTGAATTCATCGCCACGACCACCATAAAGTACAGTAGCAATAATTTCATACTCCATTCTCTGCATACCAAACCAATACACTCAGCTTCACCAACATTCTTGCATCTTCGACTCGAGATGTTCAGCTCTCCTGCAACAACAACACCAACTGCATCACCATTCATTCATACCCATTACAGCTCCATCAATCCTTAGCAACTGTCAACACCATAACCTGCTTTCCTGTTTCATTGCAACCACACACTAACGCTCAACCAACACCATCTCCCTCAGTTCAATTTCCCTTCAATCCAAAAACAACAGTAGCAAATCCTGGTTTCAGTTGCAACCATCAAAATCCCATCTTAACCATCATCACAGTGAACCCAATTTATCACAAACACCAACAACGACAGATAAAACCCCTTTTCTGTCTTCATCTCAGATTCAAATCATCAACAAAATCCTAACAACAAGCCCTAATTCATCTCCTCAAACCCAACAGAGTCTCCATCTCTAACAACTAACCAAACCCTAACAACACCTTTTTCATAACATCAACAACCCTTTCTTCCAAATCAAAATCAAAACCTTTCTCATCTCGAGCAAACCCAGATTCATTTCTATATTTTCTATCTCAATCACAAAATCAGTAAGAACCTATTTGTTCGATAAACAATCTTCAACTGGCAGTGAACATCAGCCTCTCTTCCTCGACTGGTAGTGACCACCACTTCAATTCTCACCATTAATCTTTCTCGCCGTATTCACTGTAACAAAAACCTCCACTGAAGCAGCTCCATCTCTAAAGCAAACCCATGTTCACATTTCTATGCTCATTCAATTTCTTCTTCTCTTTCAACAACGCCAACAACATCACCATCACACTCATTCTTTTACACTCTAACTGAGCAGCAGCAACCACCAACAGATTCAATCTTCAATTCTCACTCACAACTGAATCTCACAACATCCACAGATTCAAAACCCTAGATCCCCTTTAACAGCACCAACAGTTCCCATCAATCAATCTATTTCAGTTCCATTGTGTTATTCAAAAACCATTCAATAGCGGCTAACACCCTGTAATTCTTCTCGCTGAACATCAGACCACAACCCATTTCAACTGATTTTTCTCTAATCTTTGTCGATTTCAAACATCAGTGTCAAGTCCAAATCTAAACAAAACCCCATCTCAACTGTTCTCTTCCATCTCAAATCAACCATCTTTGTGCAATCGAACCAACCCTAACCACCATTTTCTGCAACATCTTCTGACTCGTTCTTGAGATTAAAACAGCACAACTCAACTAGATCTTCTTCAACTAACCAAAGACACCAGCAAAATCCATCGAGTAATCCATTTCTTCTATTCTTCTAGGTTCTAGTCTTTTCTCAATTCTCTTGTTTTCTCATTTTCTCTCTTTGAACTGCCGGCGTAAGGAATAGAAAGAAGAGAAAGTTTCTCAACCTAGTTTTTAGGTCTAAAAGAAATGAAATGGATATGTGCACCCCACATCCGGTCACCCCAATGAATAATAATCAAACTGAATGGCCCCTTAGCATATGGTCGGCTGTGAAAAGCACTTGCCAGTGAAATGCCAATTATGCCCTTTTTACACTTATTTCTTCTTTTTTTTTGCTCCAAATGACTCCAAAGTACCTACTAAACTCAAAACAAACATAATACACAAGATAAATAGCTAAGAAAACGTAAACAATAGATTTTAATTAAGGTGTTTTAGACACCTATCAATAGGTATTAGGGGAGGGAAGCAAAGAAGGTTGAGAAGTATCAATGTGATGAGTAGTGTGTGAAGAAGAAAGGATTATCTCTGAGATGAATCGCTAATTCTATATATTTTAGTTTTCTTCTGTTTTGTGTCCCTGTTTGAATAGATGAAAACCATCTATTTATAGTTCAAAGGAGACAAGCTGATTTCTCGTAAGTGGTGGAAGTTACAGAAGAAGTGGAGGAGTAATGATTATGGAGATTGTATTGGAGTCATGTCCGAAGAGCAAGGAAGACCTGTATGACCACTACTCCTCATTCTCTCAACTGTCTTATAACTGTCCTACTACCTGTTACCTTCTTGTTCGTGGATGTGTTGCCACAATGCACGATTTCCGTTGACTGCCAGACCAATACCCCAATGAGAGTCCCCTTATGTGTTGTATTTGACATTTCGTGAAAATAGTGGAGTCGTGGACTATCACTTTTGATTAGGCCAAGTCAAGTCAATGGCTTACCAAGTAGGTGAGGCAAGTTGTGCAACTCATTAAATTGGTGATCAAACTGATTAGTGTCGAGTCTGGTAAGTTTAATAGTCATATACTAACTTTGACATAGCATGGCATAATTTTAATAACCAAATATTAGTTTAAGAGTGACTTGGCATAAGTCTAAAAGACACTTGAAGCCAAGATTGTGAAAAGCTTCTTAAGCAAGAAGGTTTATTAGAAAACCATAAAAGTTTAGAGTTGGCAATAGGCCAATATTCAAAACAATGGCATATTTATGAGGGAAGTAGCTATCAAGGCTAGCACTATCTTCTTAGCGGAAATGGTAATGTGCTAGCTCTTTAGGTAAAAATCCTAATGTGCTAGTGTTTTGAGAGCAAGGCTAATGTGCTAGCTTCTAGAAAGGAATCTATGTTATGTTAGGGCTAGTGCCAAGGACGTTTGAAGTTAGCACTTCTCAAAGAAACCAGCTAGGTCAAGGATACTAGCTAAGTCAATGATAGTTAGCACCAATGTGCTAGCGTCGATGCGCTTGTGGACAAAGGTGCTTGCGCTAAATCACTTGGCCAAGGACGCTCTAAGATGGGAGTCACTTTCCAAAGACACGCTAGGCCATTGACACACCAAGCCAAGGAGGAACTAGGCATGAACGAACTAGCTGGGATGCGTTGGCTCGAGGGAGATGTTGGCTATGGAGGCACTTGGCCAAGGATACGCCAAAGCCATGGACGCGCTAGTCTAGAGGCGTGTTCTCAGGGACGTGCTAGCTGGGTCGCACTAGTGCTTGGACGTGCTTGGCCAAGGGGAGTTAACGCTTTTAGTGCTAGGGTAAGGAATTACCGACATCACGATGCCAATCCAAGTGGTTAGTGCTAGCCTGGCGTTTGTGGAAGAAAAGGCTAGGGTTAGCCTAGCTCAGAGGAACAATGTGTCTTTAAAGACATTGTTCCTTGTTTGTGGCGCGTCCAAGAGGAGTAACACATAATTCGTGGCTTATCTTTGAGCTAAGCGCTAAAGTACCATATTTAAGATCAGGAGAGCAATTTTAGAAGTATTCGTTGCGAATGAAGCGTTAAGCTAGAGTGTATTTTGGGGATTAAACATTAAATATTCCCAGATTACGGTATAGCAGTAAATTAATGTTGTTTGAATATGAATTTGAGTATCAACAAGCTCTAGGAATAGCACTAGAGAAGACATTAGATACATAACAAGATTTAGAAATAACACTAGAGAAGACATTAAACTCTAAAAATAGCACTAGAGAAGACTCAAGTTGCTCTATACTAGTGGCAATCCATCTAGGAGCTTGAGACTTATTATGTAGAGATTATAGACTACATGATCAGTATAGAATGCTTGTAGTTATTTGTAGAGACTGTATTCTTAATTCGCCTGCGGAATATAAGTAGGAATACAAATATTTAGTATTTTGATATGAAGTCAGAAGAATGCGCACAAGTATGTGCAGATACTTCTATCTTCTTGCAAATAGGCAGAATGACGATTTTACAATCCTGGCCCTTGTCAAAAACTCACCATCGACAGTAAGTAATTATTACGACTTAATTAACTAATTAAGTAAGTCATTATTACGACTTAACCAGTAATAATAGTGGTATTTAGGCTCTACTATTATTTCCTCAAGACATCAAAGATGTCACATGGGGGATATTCACTAGGTTTTTGGTCTGGCGGTCTACAACATGTGTGGTGTGACGGTACACACACAACGAGAAAGAGCAATTAGTGATGGGGTAGTAGTTGCAAGGAATACAGATAGTGGGCATGAACTTCTGAGGGTCTTCCCATCTCCGTAGATGTGACTACCTCTCACGTCTCCCCACTCTGTCCACTTCACCCACCTTCTCCACTAACCATAAGATCATTGTATGCTGACTACTATAAATAGGTCTCTCAACCTATTAACTGGATATTTTATATTTGCATAAACAAGCCTTTTATCGATTTTCATCGAGTTTATCCCAGTCTTATACATAGAATTATTAACAATAGTAGTTCACAGCAATTCTAAGAACTTCCTATCACAAGTTTAACGAATATCATACACTATAAACACATCATAACCGGATCTCTCTTTCTCTGCTTCGCTTTCTGATATCAACCCTTTCCTTACTTTGTGACCGAAGCCATACTGGAACAACCATTTATTGGTTTAAGCTATTCTTGTACGATTTTGATCTACTCATCAAAGTATCAGCCTACCCCATTTTTGACAGTATTGTTTTTCACCCCAAAATTGGAAAGAAAAATGGAAATCTTCACAATATGATTTTTTCTTCTAAATACATCGATCGGTGTTTAATGAAAGTACGATTACCCATAAATGGATTAATACAACTTGGTCTTTTCAGTGGTTTCTTGGGCAACTATTCTTTTAAATACCATTCATTCCTTATTGGCAAGTTTTAGAAGTTCATAATATATATATATTGGTCGGTTGTAAGCCAAACAAAATTATTTTAAGTTCTTTTCACTCACAATTATAAATAAGAGTATAGCAATAAGAACGAATTCGATCCACAAGGAGATATGTGTTGTTAATTGTAATTAAAAACTATTGTAAACATGGGGG
The DNA here is from genome assembly GCA_023531435.1 of Papaver californicum. Taxonomy (NCBI): domain Eukaryota; kingdom Viridiplantae; phylum Streptophyta; class Magnoliopsida; order Ranunculales; family Papaveraceae; genus Papaver; species Papaver californicum. Next base: position 8,994,760 of record JAJJMC010012048.1, read on the forward strand.
ATTTTGTTGTTCAAAATAATCTAAACTAAAAATTAAGCTGAAAGTGTTTAAGATAATATTATAAGAGAGAACTGGTTAAGGAATTCACCGTCCATCATTAGACATGCTATGCAACCACACATCAATATCGTCATTCACTCTCTCATGTTACCAATAATCCTAAAGTATCCCCAATCGGTGTCAACACTTCGTTACGTCTCCACAAATCAACAAATATAGCAATCGCTAAAATATGAATTCTTTTCTAACAAATAACCTAATGCTTTATCGCTAAGAGATTCAACTTGAAGAAAGCTTTAAATTCTGTGAGACGGGTTACTCACAGGCAATACAACACAATCGTGGTATATTCAACCTAGGCCAAGTTTTCCTTGTGACTTCCTTCACAATTCGCACCACTAGTGATCACAAATTATTAATAGTTATTAGGGTTCTTGATAAAATTATCCAAGGCTCCTAATTATCTATAGAAGAGTTATTAAGATATTTAATTCACAATTTAAGCATTCGAAATAACTAATCATATTATCGAACACAATCAAATAATTATTATGAGTAGTAAAACTTGAAAAATATGCAAGAGAGTGAATAATAAACTTAATGCATTAATTGAATAACATGTTCATGACTTAGGTTACATCCTTAACCAATATAATAAAATTAGTTCATAATGGATTCCTTAAAATCCATGGAAAATAGTAAGATAGAAAAGTAAAGCAAACCGTAGGTTGTAGAAAATCTTCAACTTCAAAGCTCTTTTTCTTCTCTTCTCCAAAAGGTATGTGATAAAAGATATTAATCATCCTCCAAAAGAAGTTAATTGTCCCTTAAATAGATATCCCAAAAATAGAAGTGCCCATCCAGATCGAAATAGGTTGCCAAAATTCGGAAATATGTCAAAACAAGCCACGTCCCAAAGCTTAGCCGTGAGATTGAATAGCTAAAAAAGATGATGGGTTCACATATAACGCATAAGCCCATCCCTTCTTGTCATCAAGGTTATCAGTTCCAGTCGACTAAGAGCAACCACAATGGCGTGACTAGAGTAAACGACCAAAGAGTAAAATTTTTACTCTTTGGTCCGGCCCAAGAACAACGGTGATATAGTCGGGCGGTATTCTAGCAATGCGTCTGGTGTTGGGCGGTGTCCAAGCGATGCGCTTGGAAGCACAGGCGAAATCCTAGGATAACGCTTGCTCGAGACGGTATTCCAGCGTAACGCTCGAAATGGGGCGGAGTCCTAAAGTAACGCCTGGTATTGGACAGTGTCCTAGGACAACGCTCGAGAGACGTGCGGTATCCCAGAACCACGCCTGATGGGGCGAAATGCTAGCATAACGCCTGAAGGAGTTGTACATGTGCGAAGTTACCGTGTGGGATGAATGGTACGGGCGGTGTCCTAGCGCCCCGCTTGGGATTCCAGGCGAGTTGCTAGCAGCCCGCCCCATTCTCATTTCCTTCTTCTTCCGACGAACCCTATTTTTTTCTCCTGAACCCTTTGTTTTTCAACACCAAACCCTCTTCCGCCTCCCCTCTTGAACCCTAAATCTTCCCAAATTATTAGCATTGAATTGTTAGTTGAGCAAAAAACTTTTTCTTTTCTCAGATTTGAGTTGTCTTTTTCAAATTATTTTTCTTACATTTATAATCGTTTAATTTATCCTTTAGTTTTGTACTGTCAATTCAAAACTCTGGATTTTTTTCCTTTGTCGTTTTGGTCATTTGGTATTGTCTTGTCAACCGACATTTCATATCTTTGATGTGTTCGTCCGCCCCACTTGCCTCAACTCTGTTTTTGCATTAAAATACCAACCGTGTATTGTCAATTCAAAACTCTGAATTTTTTTTCTAACTTTTGTCGTTTTGGTCATTTGGTATTGTCTTGTCAACCGATATTTCATAACTCTGATTCTTCTGTCCACCCAAACTTGCCTCAACTCTGTTTTTGCAATAACATACCAACCGTGTATTGTCAATTCAAAACTCAAAATCTTATCTTAATTTGCCTATAAATTGAACACTCAATTCTCCAATTATACAAACCCAAAATACAAACATCAAAAAGAAAATGGCATACTATCAAAATAACAATCAGTACTATGGTTCTTGTTCTTCTATTCCTCCTCATTCTTCTTCTTCTTCTTCTTCTTCTTCATCGTGTGATGATGATAACAATAGTCCGTACTCATCAGACAAAGGTTTACTTTCATTGAGCCAAAATAATGAAGCATTCACTGCGGGATTGATCGCTTCAAGTATGAACTGGTCTCAAACTCGTATCAAAATATCAAGATTACGTGATGACGGTGCAAAACTTCTGTGGAAAGATTACTTTTGCAGAAACCCGACGTTTCCTCCTCATGTATTTTCGTAGAAGATTCAGAATGCGGCAAGAATTATTCAACTGTATATTGGGAGATGTCGTAGCTGTAAATAAGTATTTTGTTCAAAAAAGATATGCTTGTGGTGTTCTTGGATTAACCCCTCAACAAAAAATTACTACATCAGTACGAATGTTAGCTTACGGATGTGCGGCAGATGCAATAGATGAGTATTTACAGATCGGAGAAACCACAGTTTTGGAAGCAACTCGTTGGTTTTGTAAGACGATAGTGCATCTGTACGAGAATGAATATTTGCGCACACCAACTGAGCGTGATGTTGAACTGCTTCTTGCTGAGAACAAGGAAAAGGGCTTTCCGGGGATGCTGGGTAGTGTTGATTGCATGCACTGGAAATGGGATAAATGTCCATCGGCTGAATCAGGTGCTTACACTGCGTACAAAGGTAGTGAAAGTATTATCCTGGAGGCAGTGGTGTCATATGATCTGTGGTTTTGGCATGCATTTTTTGGTATGCCTGGTTTCAACAATGATATAAATGTGATGAACCGTTCATATATTTTCAAAAAACTTATCAACGGGAAAGCACCGGCTGTGAACTTTGTTATCAACGGACATCAGTACGATATGGGGTACTATCTTGGTGATGGAATATACCCGGAGATATCTACTATTGTGATGTCGATTAAATATCCAGACTCGGCGAAGAAACAAAATTTTTCTACTAGGCAAGAGGGTTGCCGAAAGATGTAGAACGACCCTTCCGCGTACTGCAAAATCAATTTGCAATTATCAAGCAACCAGCACGAATGTGGAATCCTGACGTACTAGTATATATAATGAAGACTGTAATCATTCTACATAATATGATAGTGGAGGATGAACGTTTACCCGGTGATTGGCCGCATGAGTATGATCAACGCATCCACGGTGCACCGGTAAATATTTCTAGACACAACACAGGTGAACTTTCGAGAATGGGAATTGGCCAACGCCGACGTGCAGTATTCGACAAAGATACTCATATTCGTTTGCGAAATGACTTGATCGAACACTTATGGTCAGATTTTGGTGAGGATTAAAAATTTGTAAATCCTCTGGATAGGTTTTGTGCGTAAATCTCTAGTAAACCCGCCCGATACACAACTCGGCACTAGATTGAATGAGGAAAGTCGTTTCTCACCTATTTTCATAATAGGTCCTCATAAATGGTATATGATTCAATTTTGTGACCAACCCTTTCTCTGGAGTACTAGTACTATCTCTATGTTGCAATTCTTGTTATGATATGAATACTATATGAAGTTGCAAAGTTATTTTCTTTATTACCTAGTTATAATAGTATGACAATATCTTAGTTCATACATATATCAACAGTTGCTTACATATTTATTGAAACTTAACCTTCTTACATGTTTGACATAAGTAGAATCTGTTTCCAATAAATTCAGGTTTTTTAGAAGTCAACAGCTTCATCTTACCATCACAACATGAATCTGTGTACGGTAAGAGATTGCTTCTGCAGTTGTAAGCCATGTGATCAGCTTCCCCACATGAGTAGCAGTAAAATTGCTTTTCTTTTAACCACTTTTCATCATCTGGTAAAGTTGGTGGAATAGGTGGTGGAATACCTTGGTGTGAAGCTACATAAGCATCTAACCAGATGAAAACTCCACAGTAGTTGCACTTCACATAAGGTTGAAATCCAGCATTTCTTTTTTTTGCTTTTCTAAGAAACAGGTACCCCTTGCAGTTGGCTAGTGTGCATTTTCTACCTTCCCAAGGAAAATCTCTGGCAACATGACCAGCAGAAATACAAAGAGAACACTTGGTAATTGGTGATGAGCTTGAACCCTCCATTATGTATGTTTCGTTTGAAATTTTTTCAAGAATTATGTTGTTGAACCAGAAGATGAGAGTTTGCAGGTGATGGTAGTGAAAGTAGGATATGACAATGGTCATTTTATAACTGGAGTGGCAACGGTCATTTTTTTTGAAAAATGTAAAAATCAGCCCGTTAGATACTGTTAAAGGCATGTGAATTTTTAAAAAACAAAAAAATTGAAATTTGAAATAAAATTAATTATTTCATACAAGTTGAAACTTAAAATGATGCTAATAAGGCTTCCCTTCACATAAGTATAAGGTATTCCAAGAATCCTTTAAGGTTGGTTTAATCTTTGAGTTGGAAATGGATTGGCTGTGTTCGAGTGAGAAGGTTAATGGGTTGAGTTGAAATTGTGATATTTACGGCAGCTGGGAATATGTGAGCAGTTGATGAAGGCAGTTGACATAGTGATCGAGTTTGGAGATTGTCGATGGAGTTCGGACAGAATGGTTGTGGCAGTTAGGAAGGAAGAACATCTCGACAAACGCAGAGAATTAGGGAAGCCGGTGATGATTGCCCGACAAGTCAGGAAGCGGCAATCCAGCATGGAAAGATCAGGAGAAGTCTGGGAAAGGTTGCGGCTAAAGTTAAGTTTTAGGAACTAATCCGTGTTCTAATAGGATTTGTTTTTAAGTTCCAATAGGATTTGGTTTTGAGTCATATTAGGAAACGGATCCTCTTTGGATGGCTATATATAGCCGGGTACTTCAACAACCGAAGACATCCCATACAATATACAATACAGAGACATACTTTGACGGACACAGCCAGAGAAGCTCACGGACAGAAGTAAAGCTTCACGAACAGGGATCAAGGGTTAGTTTGTTTTCTTTTCTTACTTAATTTTTATGGCTTTTGAGAAAGCCATGTTGGGTTAATTCCCTTGTTAGGGCGAAAGGATGAACTTGTAGAGATGGTTTTATTTGTGTTTCAAAACTAGGGTTTTTAATTATATGAAATTAATATTAATGTTTTGTCTCTCTCTCAACGTTTACCTTTCTCAATTATTTTTCATGTTCTATGCCACGTATAGTTCATTGTTTGATTAGTAGAAGGACTCGTTGAAACCTTGTATGAAATCGTTTTCATGAATATTCTTTGACTTTTTATGCCACGTATACTTAGTACTTCGAAATTCTACCTTAGGTTGAGAACAAACAATTCTTTTTGAAAATTCTTTCTTCGATTCTTAAACGAAAAATCTTCCGTGTATTAGTAGCTAGATTTGCTATTTTACATGAGTAAAATTGAGACCTTATGTGACGAACGCAATTAAACCCTAATCTACAACGGATTCCCAGAACCTTAACGTTTTCCTCTTATTGTTTTCAAACTTTACTAAATAGTTTTAAATCACTAGTTAATTTAATTCTTTATAAATAAAACTTAAAAAAAAATATTTTAATCCAAACTCCTCGTGGGTACGAACCGTATTTGCTCTTGTCTACATCTTTCGACACTGTGCGCTTGCGGTAAAACAAAGTCGGCTTTCCGACGCATCATTTACTCGCACCCTTGTGGACGCTCTAACAACCTTACTCATCAATTTCTCCTCGGTGATTTTTGTTTCAGTTTCTCGATGTCTCAGGCATCTGGAAAAAAATTTCTTTCTGAATTTTTCTGTTTCTTTCAGCTTTACTCGATGGACAAGCCATCGAGAAAAATCTTTTCTTCGGACTGTTGGTAAATCATTTCCTATATTATCTCAACCATCTCAAACTTGGCTTCCTATTTCTTCTCAAACTCGACCTCTGACAAATCGAACCATCCACACAAACTTCAGCCACTCCAACCATCATCTCTTCCTCACTGGTTTGCAACAGCAATCACCATCGACCATTGCAGCAACCATCACGTCCATTAACGTCCCTGTTTTATCTCAGAACCCCCATCAGACTCAACTTTCTCTCGACTTTTATAGCTGGATCAAACGAAAGCAGTGAACCCATTTCTCTTCTTCTTTTTTTGTTCCCTACTATAACCACCAACGACACAGCATCACCAACTTCTGCCATATACCACCAAACTCGAGTTACTGTCATTAACTAGCATCATCCCCTTATTCGAAACAGATTTGTATTCAATCACTAACATCACTTACTGATGTGCTCGAGCTCTCAATCACAGCAGCACTACTTCATCATCACCATTAGCCATCAAGATAATCAACAACCACCATCTTCGATTCTCACTGCCTTCATCACTCCAACAGAAAACTCGAGCAGCAAGTTCACCTTCTAACCCAGAACCCATCAGCGACTCCATATCTCGAGCTCCATATTTCATCACAGGCTAATGGCAGTTGAACACCATCACAGCTTCTTCGGATAATCACAACAAAATCATTCATCTTCTTCCTTTCATATATGTGATGTACATCATGTAAATAACACCCCAATTCTAGTTCTTCCTTGCATCTATTTTTTTTGTTTGATTGAAAGGTTATTTTTCATATAGTCCATTACTGTAATTCAATATAATTTGCAAATGGAAATTTCATATTTAAAATCCCTTTACGATATATGAAAAAATGGCTACAGTTTGATTACTCAACTCAATTAGTAGTGCTTTTAGAGTCCACTTCTTCCCCATACTACAAGTGAAAGGGAAAATGTAAAGACTACCATTAAAGCGGCCCAAGCAAGACTTACTATATCCATGTGAATTATGTCCCCTATCTCTATGAATATGAAGGAATTCGTCCATTATTGATCACTAATAATAGTGGAATCTATGGTGCAGAGTCAAAAAGGGATTTTTTTTAGCCAAACCTTGTTCTCATTCTGCTCCATGATTCTGATCCTGACAAAACTCGAAATAGCCCCTGAAATCCTCATAATCCAGCCTTTAACTTTCACCTAAAATGGCTGGAATAAAAACTAAACCTAATTATGTTCTGTTCGCCGGTAATGAAGGAGAAAGAAGATATCAGCCCTTATCAAAACAGATTGGTGCTGTTATCATAATTCAATTATTAGGCATCCCATAGTAATTACCCAGGTCCTTTAACACTTTCACTTAAATCTGTCTAACTGTCGGTTCCGTCAAACCGACAAGCTTAATTCCTCTTTTAGCTCGTAACTTTTTCATACGAAGTCGGAATGACTTCGTTCTTTCGCCATTGATTTTGTTTTGTCGTCCTCTTCAACATGGGATTTGATGTAGTTACACAGGATCTTTGGCATTTCCCCCTTTAAAGTGTTCCATTTTCACTTCTTTTAGAGATATAACCTACAAAGGCATAACATGCAAAAGTAATAATAATATAAGGTAATTCACATGAAATCTAGAAAATAAATATAAGAAAATGATACTCAAAACATGTAAATTATGCACTTATTATATATATATAGTTTATACATATGTGCTCAAAGCGACCTAATCTAGTTATCAGATTGGATTGTAGACGGGACATCAAAAACCAATAAAATTGGATTGAAGTTTAAACTGCCCCTAAAAATTGACCCAACAAAGTAATTAGCAAACCTATAATTTCGAAGTTCATGAGAGAATTATTACTTGAATCTAATTTCAAACTGTAATGAGTATGAGCTTGACATTCAAAACTTCACTAGATTTTTAGCCGAATAGCTAATCTATGATAAGAACCTTATTTGCAATTTGATCATTTACTAAAGTCTTCGACTTTGCTACGATAGATAAATAAATAGAAGGGAAAAAAGTTTGAATGGAAAATCAGTTTTCATTTCTAAACTTTAATGAAGTTTTTCATGTGATCTTCAATTTTCAAGAGTAACTTGGATGATCCTAAGACTTTACTACCTAATCTGATATAGACCGAAGCAGACTTTAGTAGGCTGTAAATCAAGAAATAATTTTGGCATCTAAATTTGACAACAAACTTCGCATACCAACGACTGTAGCTAGGTTCAATGGAGCATTCACTCTAACAACCTTAATCTCTAAATAAATTTAAGACATTAATTAATCAAGCATGAAATTAATCAATTATATCAAATAAACAAACTCTATATTTTAAATATTAAAAAAAAAATCTAGTTCACAATGTGAAAATTTATTTTCCAACTCAACTTTTAAAAATTATAAATTAAAAAAGAAGTTAAAAAAACCTTCAATTATAAAATCACTTTCTTAAATTCCATACGATAAAGATGAAATTATTGTAGAGGTGTATTACTCTCTATTTCACTTTATATTTATTTTTTTATATAAGTATAAAAATACCAAATTCTTAAAAATAAAAAAGAAAAAGTTAAAAAGAAAAATGTGTATAATCAACCATAAAACAAAAATGGTAAAAGAGAATGGTCAGTAATCATAAAAAACAAGTGGTTCAATGTTTTGCACAAAATCACTTTTGTTTAAAGACCTAAAATATTAAATTTTCCCCTAAGTAAATTTCACAACAAACGACCTTAAGTCCATAACTACACTCAACGGGTAATATTTGGTTGATGAAATCTATCCAGAATGATCAACCTTAGTTCAAGCCCACAGTCAGGCTTGCGAGGTTCGCGATGTAAATTATTTTAACACGCAACAAATGTCTATGCAGAAGGATGTTGAATGGACATTTGGAATTCTGAAGAAAAATTATATATCCTTTGTAGGGCTTATCGTTGTTTCAGTCCAGTTCAAATGCATAGGGTTATACTCATGTGCATAACTTTTCATAACATGGTCATTGAGAAAACCCTACGTGATACTTCTTAGACTAGTAATCCGAATGAAGATTTGGGGTATGATGTTTAACCAGAGCGTCGGGTAGCAAAGAGAGATTATATGGCTGTAAGTAGTAGAAATTCAAGACCAAAATCTGTACAAACCATTAAATGTTAGCATAACTGTGTATTTTGGACTGATTATGGAATCAGAGGTGGGACCATGTGAAATTTAGTTTAATTACTAACATTTGAATTGATTTTGTTTTTATTTTAGATGATATATAATTTAAGTTAAGGTATTATATATATAATTTTAAACTACAGTTATTACATTTAAGTTAAACTAACTACTAAATTTAATTTTAGATTAAAACTGTTACACCTCACTATAACAACGCATTTGGTTGGGAGAATATAACTCCGGGGAATTGGATTACAGGGTAATATGATCGATTTTTCCAACCAAACATAATCATTGGATCTGGAATCTGATTTTTTGAGAATTGGATTCCTCTAAATCTTCTATTACGATTGTACGTTTAGAAAGTGGAATGTAAACGGATTATGGGAAATTAATTATTTTTTATAAGAAATGACTATACTACCCTTATCGGTAAATAAAAATTCTATCAAAACTTTTTTGTTTTGGTTTTAAACAGAGAGCGAAAAAAATACCATACTAATACTTAGATCTTCCATTAAAAATCTTGTTGTAGCCACAACTAGGTCTTTAAAACATATATTATGTTCTTGATATACTGAATAATACTTTCTCTGTCCATTAAAGATTTAAATGCAACTTTTCTACCATCATTAAAAATTTAGATGGAACTTGAGGTTGGTTATGCACTTTTGTTATCTTGATATACATACTCATGATCAATTCTTCTTAGTTATATATCGAAATTATCAGGATGATAGGAAGTCGTGATTAAGATTATGATTAAGATTACTTGGGAAGTTAATGGATGTTGATTAAGATTATTGTTCCATGGAGAAGCAAAGATCTAGGGGTATTAAAGACATCTTATGTAGGTATATATATATATATATATATATTTGAGTGCATTCTTCCAACCAAGCATGGTTATCCTAATTTAGGAAAGTTTTTTTTTTTTATAATTCGATTCCTAGAATCCAATTGCCGGTAATTGGATTATTAGCCCTTTAATTCTCCTAACCAAACAAGTTGTAATAATGTAAAACTCAATTTTAGGTGGTTTTGATGTTACATGGTGGAAATGCCAGACTTGCCTCTCTACTTAAGCTAAATGGACAAGGTCTAATCGGTAATATTTAAGAAATATATATGTAAAATATCCACCCAATGATCTTGAGATCGAATCCCATTGAAAACTTTTTTTCCCTCACTTTAAAACTCTTTTACCTCTCTATTTTCCTAAGTATCTTCTTCATCCCTCCACACTCAGGGAAACAAGAGGTCATGATAAACCAGATAAACCAAGAGGTCATGATAAACTAGATACCAGAATCCAAAATTTTTTAAATATTAAATTTTCTTCAGGGAAACAAAAGGTCATGATAAACCAGATACCACCATCCAAAAAAATTTTAATTTTCTTATTGAACATATATTAAAGAAACTAACATCAATAAAACCATGAATAATCTTATTAATAAAATTTAAAACCCCAAATATTGTTGAAAGAAAAAAAAACGAATAATTAATCACATAAAATTTAAACTAGGTTTTGATTAGGTCAGAAACTTAAGCTATAACAAACAACACTAATGGGATTCACATACGGTTGGAGTTCCCATTTGAGTGAGAAGCAAAACGACATGAACATCTTGAAAAAATTAGTGTAGTGGGACGGTTTTGGATGGTCGCATCATTAGTTTTAAGCAGCAGGTGCATAGCACGTGCAGTTTTACTAGTTTAAATTAAGTGAACTTCTAAATCTAATTTCAAAATAACTAAAACTATTACATTTAACTTAAACCTACTCTTAGTTGAAATAACTATTACATTTTACTAATCACCTAGACCTTCATCGAGTTCATCATCTTCATCATCATCATCAAAGCCGACAAGTTTAACACATTGTTGGTTTTCTTCTCTGTCCATGAATTTTTGTAACTTGGTAAAGGTATGTCAATTTGCACTTGTTGAGCTGAGTTTGATTTTGGTGAACAAAATAATGGACCGCTTATAAATCCTTGAGAGTTTGGTGTACTAGGAGAATATGAAGATCTAGCTGGCATTTGTTGTAGACAATCCTATAGAGCTGGATTATATTATTCAATGACTTTAGGATGCTGTAACAACTTTCATATTCAAAATTTTTGTCATGTTTTATGTGCCAATCCTCTTTGCACCTTCGTTTCTGCCATTTGCAAAAATAATTATACTAAAGATCACATCAATTAAAAGCTAAAAATTTAATTGTTCTTACCAAACCAAGATCAGTTTTACCACACTTCCTGACTCGATTGACTTGCATGATCGCAATAACATATAAAACCACTTATTAATTGATTATCTAGAAACAACTTGATAACCCTGTAGCATCACGTCTTCTGAGGTATATTGTTTCTTTACTGAATTTTGTATGAACTTTCTCCCAAAAAATGAATCCTCGCTATTGAGCACCACTAATAGAATCTTGTGTAAAATTTTGTGTAATTTCTGTAAATTGATTCATCTTATTCTATAAGATATTCTGAACCACAAAATTTAATGCAACTTTAAGAATGTTGAAAAAAGAGAGGCCATATCACATAAAATTAATGTTATTAAAAGAATCTTGTGCGAGAATTGAAATGTAAGGAATATGTAAGTTGAAATGAGTTTAGATTGGGTCGATGTGTATATATATATATATATTGGATGATATAGCCGTTAACAATAATATCATTGTCGAGCGGCAGAAACTCCACCGCTCGACAAAAAAAATCTACCGAACGACATATTTTGCTGCTCAGTAGACTTTTTGCCACTATGTTCTAACCTCCAAATTTGATGGTTTGAGCAACGACTTTGATAATTTGGGAAACAAGTCTATCACGATGCTAAATTTAAGGGTTTTTTGGTAAGTCCATAATGATGCTAAATTGTCAAATTTGGTAACTCTACAGGACTTGCGCTAGATCTAAATGGTTTAATCAGATAAAAGTTTCACAAATGAAAATAAAAACCTCCCACATGTTAAATATGAGCACATTTGGCAGCTAGGATATCCCAATCTAGGTTGGGTCATCTTTAAAAAATATGGTTATAATGTGTTTGTGTTTCCTTCATTCTAGGTTTGGATAGGGATATCATAACATTCCGTAATTTCTGTAGGCTTAAAAAATAGGATCACGGTATTTTCCCCAGTATCCATTCTCTCCAAATGCTCGCTTGGATTAGAGCAATTTAATACTACTTAGCCCACTATCATCACCACTCCTACTGGATTAAGTGTTAAATAAACATAAATTGAGTTAATCCAGGATAGAATAAACTCTTAGACAAATAACATCAAAAGATTCAAAACTAACCAATTTCAAGATTACCATAACATAAACATGAATTAAGATAAACTACCATAGAATATAATGTCATATTCAATGTAGTCCATACCGGATTTCGGTTCGTACTGATCGAGAGCGATACACTGGTACGCCTTTGTACCGGGGAAATTTCGATTTCAAATATCGACGAAATATCGGTCCACATATTTTATACCTATAATTATTATATCAAACGTTTTTTCCATATTAGACCTATTAAGATATAAAACTAGTACTCATTTTTCTAAAATACCATAAAAACATAAGTAATAATTGAAAACCCTAGAACAATGATAAGGATTTTTTTTTTTTTGATTTTTTTTTTAATTGAAAACCGGCCGTACCGGTCCATATCGGCCAACTCGTACCGGTCAATATCGACGATTATTTTCAGTCAAATACCGTTCTAGCAATATCAGATATTTCATATCGGATGAGGCCCGATATCGATAAAACTGACGAAATTTCAGCCTGCCGGTATGGACTACGTTGGTCATATTTCCAAACCCCAAACTCCCAAACAGACCGTAAATAGTAGGGAAAGGTGCTTCGCTCTGTTGGCCCCTCTAACCATGCACGGTGGGGCCCTAAATTAGACCATCAGTCAACTGTACGAGAAACAGAACCACCCACTAAAACATTCCGTAGAAAGGAAAAGAAAAAACAACCTCAAACAACCAGAACTTGAGGGAAGCAAAACCTCAGAAATATCACCATCTTTATATATACAATTCCATCATCACAGATCGAATCCCCGTTTCGTTGTGTTTTTAGATCCTTTACATTCTTGTGTGAGATGAGTTCGAATTCAAAGGAAACGGATGGAGATTCTTCAGCTTCCAGGCGTAATTCCAAGAAACCTAAATGTTCGTCTCCATCTCTCTCTCTTGGATATTTTGAAACTCTTTTTCCTATTCATGTGAAAAAGTTTTAGTTTGGTTTCTTTTTCTATTTTCCCTTTATGATTTATATATATTATTACACTATAATGTGAAAACATACATTGAGAACGAAACCCTTATTTGCTGCTTCATATCATCACAATGCTTGGATTCTTAATTTCATTTGAAACATATCTTGAAATTTGGACTTTTTTAATCTCATTTCATTTCAAATTTGCCACATCGCTGTAAATGGATGATCTAACATAATGCCCAATAGAACCACATTTCTGTTACATGAGCAATCAAATGTGTCTGTTGTAGTCTTGTAGACACTAGTTGAGGCATATTATTTGGGGCTATAGTTCTTTATTCATTGCTCACATGTCTACTCAGTATCACAGATAGCTGGAATGTCAAAGTGGTAATCTGCCATGTCGTGTGATTTGTGACTTCATCGTTTTCTTAGGATATGAAATGCCACCTGTATCTCAAAATAAAGCATGATTTTTCCCCGAAAGATAGCTTAACAAGACCATATAAATCATTGATTGATTCTATCCAAAAAATGCTTGAGTAATCAGTATTTGATATACGTGAAAAACCCCTCTTGTCTAAGTTGTCTCTTTGTTTTACTTCCACGTTGTGCTTGTTTTTCTCAGCCTCTTCGGATCTTGTACTATGCCTTCTACCGTTTTGCATCACCATATAATGTTGATGCCTTTCTAGTGTAATCAAAATATTGATATTTACTCAGTATGTGAGAATGCTTAGCATTCCTGAACCACATTTCAGGTGCAGCCACCTTGCATGAATGTGCGACCTCTATAGGACAATCCTTTTGGTATATCAGTACTTAAAGTTGAAGCTAGATATCTAATTATTGATCAGAATACTAACTAAGAGATCACCACATTCAGTAATTTTTGCTTTTATGCTGAAACTTGATTCTATTGCAGATTCTAGGTTTACACAGCAAGAACTTCCTGCTTGTAAGCCAATCCTAACACCAGGATGGGTAAGTTTGGGTTATATACTGTATAATATTTTTTTTTGAATTCTCAAATTTCCAGCTAACCATTAGTTGACTTCAACATTTATACCTACTCTCCACTCTTGCGTTTCAGGTTATTGCAACTTTCATAGTTGTTGGCATTGTCTTCATCCCAATTGGCCTTGCTTCTTTGTTTGCATCACAACGTGTAATGTATCTTTAAGTCCTGCTATCTCAGTTTTGTTTTCTCTTGTTTTGTGTTGCATAACATAATTGTTAATTTCTTTACATGTAGGTTGTGGAAATTGTGGAACGTTATGATTCAGATTGTGTTCCAGCAAACTTTAGCAAGAATAAACTCGGGTTCATACAAAGCAGGGAAACTAACAAAACATGTACCAGAAATATTATCGTGAGTAAAATTTCTGTGCACAAAATAAAAATGCTAATATGCTATTATATACCCACAGCCACAGCCACAGCCACAGCCACAGCCACAGCCACGAAATACAAATGCTATGTTGGCCACTGATTTAATCCGAGGACTTTCATTTATGTAAATCATCGTATGCGAAATAAAGCTCTTTTTACAACTAGACCCTTAAGATTTCTTAATATTGTTGATTTGAGAGGGTAGGGACTAGAGAGCTTTACGGAAGTCTAATAGTTGGATAAGGTTGTCTTAACAATAGATACTATCCCTACTAAAAAGTACCCCTTTGCTCATCTCTGTGCGCCCAGCACAAAAAAAAAAGTGGTACAATATGCCTCATCGTGTGTATAACAAAGTAAGAAGGGACGACAGATAGAAAGAAATAGGCAATAGTTCTCCTTCCTCCTACTTCTGCCATTTTTCCTTTTGTGTTGACAACTTATTTATTTATTGATTTGTTTTGATCAATCAAAACTTTTTCTTGTAAATGCCTAAATATGCACTTTGTTTTCAGGTGCCGAAACGAATGAAAAGTCCAGTCTATATATATTATCAACTTGATAATTTCTACCAGAACCATCGTCGGTATGTATCATTTTGCTTCAGGTTTTAGTTGTTCCATAAATTTCATGCATGTCTGGAGTAGCTAAAACTTCGTATGTCCTTTGGGTATATACTTGCTGCACCTCTTGTCATACTAAAATGATCTACCCTAAAATTTGGGGAATAGCTTCAATTTTTATTTCTTTTTTTTTGCATCCAATAGGGTATAGAAAAGAAACAGTTTTCAGCTCTGTAACTATGACATGGTACGAATGTTGGTGTCTGACATCGGTGCAGGTGTAAGATCCAGCAACTTGAAAACTCTAAATATGGAGACACAGGAATTAAGGTTAGGTTAGTGTTATGTACACATCCAGGCTTATATTAATGAAATAGGAAGCCAGGTTTCTTCTGGTATTTGTTCTCTCATTTTTTGAGGCTTAAAACTAGTTGCTAAATTATCAAGCTTCTATGGCTAGCAGAGCTATTCCTGTGTCCTGTGTCCACGCATGTCTGACAAGTGTACCAGTGTCAACACATGTCTACAAGTACTTTTTTATTTTTGAGAAAACAAGATTCGACGTTACACAGATTTTCGGCTTATGTGCTAACCATGCACATAATTAGTGTCCGTGTTACATCGTAACTTATCTGGTAGACCTATGTATGCTTTCACTACTTCTATAATTATGATATGACTGATGTTATATTATTTATCTGCAGATATGTTAAGAGCAGAAGTGACAAGCAATTACGGAGCACAGCGTACGACCATGAAACAAGCACATGCGACCCTGAACGCACCACTCCTAATAACGAACCAATCATTCCCTGTGGTCTCGTAGCTTGGAGCTTGTTCAATGATACTTATGGGTTTTCTGTGGATAACAAATCGATAGATGTGAGTAAGAAAAACATTGCTTGGAAAAGTGACCGAGATAGCAAGTTTGGGAAGGATGTCTTCCCAAAAAATTTCCAAGATGGGGGATTGATTGGGGGCGCCAAACTCAATGCCAGTATACCTGTAAGTAACATTTTCTTGTATTTTATATAGTAATATTTTGTTCACTGGTTGCACTTGATCCTCTCTCTTTCTGTCCTAGCTTTTATTATATGTTCTACAATAATCTGAATACGTATCTTGCACGCAACAGTTAAGTGATCAGGAGGATCTTATTGTTTGGATGCGTACCGCGGCGCTACCAAATTTCAGAAAACTGTATGGGAGAATTGAGACAGACCTTGAAGCTGATACGAAGATAACAGTTGTAATACAGAACAATTACAATACCTACAGCTTTGGCGGTAAAAAGAAATTGGTTCTTTCGACAACAAGTTGGATTGGTGGGAAAAATGATTTCCTTGGCATAGCATATCTGACAGTTGGGAGTTTGTGCCTTTTCTTGGCAGTATGTTTCATCGTTGTGTATGTAGTCAAGCCAAGGTGAGTCGTTCACTTAGATTTTCCATTTATGTTGTCCAGACTGATATTGTGATTAGTATCCTTTCACCTGACCTCATTAATGGAAAGTAGTTTTTGGCATAGTAACAGACATTGACCAAAGTAATGTATATGAGGAATGTGATACTCAAAATTTCTATCTAGCAAAAACCACTCTTTGAAGGTTAGGTGCTTGTCAAGTTCGTGTTAGATCGTGGATCCATGTATATACATGGTTTAACCACCATTAACATCCCAAAGGGATAAGAAATAATTAAAAAGGAAAAGAAAAAAGAAAAAGGAAATGTGTATGATATAAATATTCCATGCAGATTTTCTGAAGGAGAAACTGTGTTTTTAATTATTAAATGAATGGTTTGATTTACCTAAAAACCCGTTTAGAATATGTCACTGTTTACCCCTTTTCTTTGACATAGAAACCCTATAAGTTATGAGAATTCCATCCATGAACATTTTATTTTTCTTGGGCTACTGTATTCTCTGTTCATAAGAGCAGCAGCTGAGATTGATAGGGTGACATTTTTTTGTTTGTCAAATGATAGGTTAACTACAATTTCAAAGAAAGTTGCTAGTATTGCATTGTTCTTTCTTTTAGTTTCTCGCAAGATAATCATGTTGTTAAGTAGCACATCTGGGAGTCTAACAGATCAGATACCTTCCTAGCTACTTCTTCTTTTTATGTATTTATTAATGTTTTGTTTTTAATCATTGCACGTGTATTATCGAATAACAGAAACAAGCACAATTAGTTTCTCCGCAGTCTGCATTGGCCCACTCATAGCTTCTTCTCATTTTTGACCAGTCATCTTGTTTTGTAGATTGATGGATTTGATTAAGACTGCTGTTATTATCATTTACCCGCAAGTATATGTATTTTTGTATTTTTTATTGAAACTGTTCTATTTCCGCTCTTACTTTGAAATTGTCAATTTGGAAAGATACTGAGATTGAGATTGTTCATTTGGCTTATTCTCTGCAGGCCTCTAGGGGATCCATCCTTCTTATCGTGGAACAGGAATCCCTCGGGGCATCCAAACTAGAACTGCGAATCCTTGTCCATCCCCTCGTGCTCTAGTCTATGTGCGCAAGGTGGAAGGAAGGTCTTTTGTCATGAAGTAGTCTCTATCTGGCTGAGGTTTGTAATGGTTTATTCTTGAAACGTCTAACTGGAATATACTGATATATAACAAGAAAAAAGAGAAAAAAAAGAAAAACAGATTTCCAATAGAATTTAGATAAAGCTGTTACTGGAATATGTGAAAATAGTTGGCTCCCTGTATTCGGCTCCTCAGCATCATGTAGTGAAGTTTATAGTCAGGTAATTCCACGGAAGCTTTCCTGTATTAGTTTCTTGATTCTTTCTTAACACTAAATATCTGAGGACAGGACCCTAAAAGAAATATAAAATGCGAAGATCCAAGCTTTTTCATATTTTGTAGATAAATGTTTTGACAGGGTTGGAATTCTATTAGGGTACTTTGTTTTGATTAAGATTCATTCTGGTACGTCTTTATAACTTTAGAGGAAATTATTCAGAGACAGGTTTCCATTGATTTAAGAGAAAGTGAAACTGAACTGCGGCTGTAATGTGCTTATATGCTTAGTACCTAATCCAAGATGCGGTGAAAGAAATTTTCTGCCAAGTGAGTTGAGACTTCGTATTGTGTATTGACTCTACTGGAATTTAGTCCTGGAATCCTAATTAAAGGGAAGAAGAAGAAAATCCGAAATAAAATCATGCCCCTGGTAAAACATCAGCAACATAACAACCGAAATCCAAAATATTATTACTTACTAGGCGTGGCCAAGTTGGCCTTAGCCAGAGTTTAAAACTGAGCTCTGTGCTGAATCCGTCATCAACTCCTCCTTCGAAAGTGGCTTCTTTAATTACTTAGCCTTTCCTCTTGGAGCATTTTCTTGTCAGAGTCTTTAATCTCTTGGAGTTATTGCTATTCTCGAGTCTCTATTCGTTTGGGCATTCCTAAGTTTAACCAAGGAATTCTTCTCACTACACTGGGCAGTGCAATTGAGTTGATCCTAAAAGCTGTATTTCTAATCTCTGTCTTACATGTATTATATACTATGTATTACAAATAAACCACCAATGTCCATTTCAGAATCAAAACTCATTCAAAGATGGTACATATTTGAGGGCTTAAGAGTTTCGGTAACATTGAAAAAGGTTAAAACATGCAACCATTGATCCCATTTCTTGAGCCTATGAACAGCTATAGTTTCTGATATAAGCTCATGCGAACATTTCCCATTTGTTCCAGGATAATCATACATAGCAGGTTTATTTGAAAATCGATTCTTTCCCTTGTTCCCCATCTTCAACCATTTCCCCACTGTCTTATCTTCAGGGCCATAGGTGTGATTAGCAGGAATACTGGATATAAAGTTTGTACTGCACAGACTAAATGATAATCAACCACACACTGTATTGATATGGATTGCAGGTTATATACAGACGTTTACAATGCTATGTTAGGAATGCATATAATACAGAATCTGATACACTTGATGACAGGATAAAGATCAACCAGAGCTTAGGAAAGCATATATGTGATATACACAATATCTGCCACTCTTGAATGCATATATGAAATATGCACAATATCTGCCACACTTGATAGTCCCCTTGATTCTAGGCTAAACACCCTCTTTTGTGTGTGTAGTAGCATCTGTGCATATCTCCATGATACGCCCCCGCAAGATTGGCGTTCCATCGGCAAGGCCAATCTTATGCCGTAGCAATGCAGTGCGCTGCTTGGATAGTGGCTTTGTTAGAAGGTCAGCTAGCTGGTCTTGGGTGTGCACATGTCTGACTTGAAAGCTCCCTTTCTGGACTAAATCACGCACAAAATGTAGATCAATTTGAATGTGTTTCATGCGTGAATGATGGACAGGGTTGAGACTTAGGTGTGTGGCTCCAATGTTGTCACATAACAGTTGAGGAGAACCTATAAGTGAGACTCCAAGTTCTGCAAACAATGTTGACAGCCACATTGTCTCAGATGCTGCATTGGCCAATGTTCTGTATTCAGCTTCTGTGGATGATCTTGCAACGACTCGTTGCTTCTTGGAGCTCCAGGAGATTGGGTTTGGACCCAGTAAACTGATGTAGGCAGAGGTTGATGTTCGATCATCTATATTGCCAGCCCAATCTGCGTCTGTATATGTCCGAAGTGTAGAGGTTCCACCTTTTTGAATCTGAATGCCATAAAAGATAGTTTGTTTTAAGTAACGAAGTAACCTTTTGCTTGCTGACCAATGATTTGTAGTTGGCTTGTGTATGAACTGTGAGAGCTTGTTCACAGCGAATGCAATGTCCAGACGGGTCAGTGTAAGATATTGAAGACTGCCAATCAGTCGACGAAATTCTGAACAGTCCACAACTGCTGTATCGTCAATTAACTGAAGAGTTTGTGATGTAGATAGAGGTGTTGAGACATCATTGGCTTCACTCATACTTGTAGTGTCCAGAAGTTCTCTGATGTACTTGTGTTCAGATAATAGTATGCTTGCCTTGGTAGGTATAACTTCAATGCCTAAAAAGAAATGGAGAGCACCCATATCTTTGAGTAAGAACATGTCACCTAGCTGCCTGATGGTGGCTGTTACAAAGGATGAGTTGTTGCCTGTGATGATAAGGTCATCCACATAGACCAGTAGGTAGCAATGAGTAGTATCTCTGCTGTAGACAAACAGTGAGTAGTCTGCCTTGGATTTTCGAAAACCCAGCTGAAGGATAGCAGATTTGAGTGCTGTATACCATGCTCTTGGTGATTGTTTTAGCCCATAAAATAGCTTTCTTTAGTCGGCACACATGTTGTGGTCTTGACAGGTATTTGAAGCCAGGAGGTTGTACCATGTAGACTATTTATGTTAAATCACCATTCAGAAAGGCATTGTTGACATCCATTTTCCGCAACTCCCATCCATTCATTACTGCAATGGACAATACAACTCTAATTGTAGCTGGTTTCACAACTGGACTGAAAGTCTCTGTATAGTCGATACCTGGACGTTGGTTGTAAACTTTTGCCACAAGTCTGGATTTGAATTTATCAATTGAACCATCAACTTTTCTTTTAACTTGAAAGATCCACCGACAACCTACTGGTTTACATTCAGCCGGAGGTAGGACAAGTTCCCAAGTGTCGTGTTTTAGCAGAGCCGTGAGTTCAGTAGACATGGCCTCACGCCAGTGAGGTTGATATATGGCTTGACGCACACTTGTTGGTTCAATGGATTGAGGTAGAGGATGTCTGGAAACTGTATGTACTTTTTTGGGTTTAAAGATTTGATTCATTGATCTTGTGGTCATGTTGTGAGTACGAGGAGCATTCTCCACATCTTGATGTGTTGTGTGAGTCGGAGATGCATTGCCTGTGTACACCCTTGTGTCAGGAATAACAACTACAGATGATGCTGATGAGTGCTCGGTTTCGGTTGCTTCCGAAGAGCTAGGAAGTGCACTCGAGTGGGAGGCTGCAACTTGTACATGATTAGAATTTAAAGATTCATTGAGGGAAGTATTACCTGGGGAGAGTGCAACAACCACAGGTGAACTTTCCGGAGAAAGTGCAGGCGCTGTTGATTGTGGAACCTGGATGTATCGCACCGTAGACTCACTGTCGAAGTGTAGAGGACGGGACTGAGGGTTGTCTGATGGAGAATGATTAGTGAACTCACACGTCAAAGAGGAGGGCGAAAAGAATGACCTGTTTTCGTCAAACAACACATGCCTAGAGATATAAATTCTCTTTGTTTGAGGTTCGAAGCATTTGTAGCCATTTTGAGTTGGTGAATAGCCAAGAAAGATACAGATTTTGGATTTGGGTTGCATCTTGTTTGAATTGTAGGCCTTAGTGAGATGATAACAAATGCACCCAAATTTTTTAATCTTGGAGTAATTTGGGGATTGATCAAAGAGAGCTTCGAAGGGAGATTTGTTGTCTAGAATGGGTGTTGGTTGACGATTTATGAGATAAAAGGCTGTTTGAAAAACATGTGGCCAATATGAAAAATCTAAATTGGCATCATAAAGAAGAGTAAGGCCTGTTTCAACAAGATGACGGTGACGCCGTTCAGAGAGACCATTCTGTTGTGGAGTGTGAGGAACAATAATGAAGTGAATGATGCCATGAAGTGAAAGATACGATTTTAAGGCTAGAAATTCTCCTCCATTGTCAGAGTACTGGGTTTTAATGGATTTTTGGAACCGATTTTCAAAAATTCGTTTGAACTGTGGAAAGATTAAAGAGACACCGGATTTAGTAGGCATAGGATAAAACCAGATGTATTTTGTATAATGATCAACAAACAGAAGATAGTATCGGGAGCCCTCAATCCCAGTGTAGCTGGCCGGTCCCCATACATTTGTATAAATAAGTTCAAGAGGTTCATGGCTACGAAGACTTGTGACACGAAAAGATTGTTGATGTGCTTTATTAATAGAACAAGACTGACATAAAGTAGACAGATTTTTCTGGGAAGAAATAGGTAATGAAAATTGCTTAATGAGATGATTGACAATTTTAAGAGAGGGATGTCCAAGACGCTTGTGCCATCCATCAGTTGACGTTCTTTCATGCATATTAACAGTTTTTGGTGATGCCTGCAACGACTCTGGAAAGGTGTAGATGCCATTGTTACATGCTCCTTTTAGTAATATCGCCATTGTCCTTCACAAAGAAATTAAAAGGATGAAATTCAACAAATACATTGTTTTGCTTAGTAAGATGATGTACAGAGATGACATTTTTGCATAGATTTGGAACATAAAGAGTGTCGCTTAGTGTAAATTTTCGATGTGGAGTATTTAAAGCCAAAGAACCGATATGTGTGACATCCAAACCTGAGCCATCGCCAAGAATCACTTCATCAGTTCCATCATATTCAGAGTGCATAGATAGATTAGAGAGGTCACCCGTGATGTTGTGAGAAGCGGCTGAATCAAGTAGCCAGTTTTTTTTCTTTTGCTCCAGAAGTTTACAACACAATTTATGGAGGCGTTTTGAGAGTGAAATTGAGAACACGTCTTGGCAGTGTGACCGACCTGGTCACAGAGTTGGCACTTTGGCTGGTAACGCCTGTTGGAGTTGTTGTATCTGCCAGGGTTTGCTGTGTAGCAACGTCCATCACCTTGGATGTTGTTTGAATATATTCCTGGAGAAGGAACTGAGCTGCTGACTTTCCTTGGATGTCTTCCTGGAGAGCGTCTGGAGGAGTCAAGCTATTTGTAGCGTTGAAACTCAGGCCTGTTCTGCTGACTTGCATCGAATCCTGATGGCTTGGTTCTGGTGTAGTTGGCAGATGCAACCAAGCTGTGTGTTGCCGTTTCCAGGTGTCTGAGGTAAGCTTCATGACCAACTAACAGGTCATATAGTTCTTCAAATGTTAGAGATGAATCTCGTGCACGAATAGGTGCTGCAATTTCCCTGTAGTCTGAATCTAGGCCGTTCAGCACATAGAGGGTTAGATCATCATCCGAGATAGAGTGATCTAGAATAGCTAGTTCATCAACTAGATTTTTCACAGTGTGAAGGTACTCTGAGATGGTTCTGTTCCTATGCTGAATCAAGGTGAGTTCTTCCTTTAACTGCATAGCACGAATTCTTGATCGGCTAGCATAGAGGTTGGTAAGTTTTTTCCAAGCGTCATGAGACGTTTTTGCTGTGGCTATGAGAGGAGTAATTGATGGGGACGTTGAGGCTAGAATTGCACTCAAGATGAGTTTGTCCTGTCGAATCCAGTGGGTTTTGCGTAGCTCTTCAGTGGGGGTTCCTTCTAAGGAGGGGCATTTGAAGTTGCCTTCAACATAATCAAGGAGATTATACCCAATAAACAGTGCTTTAAACTAGGCATGCCATTGAGGAAAGGTGTAAGGTGTTAGTCTTTCATTAATATGGGCAGTGATATTGAGATCTATTAAGGGTTTTTCTGAGGCATATGAAGATTGAGTATTAACGGTGAAGTTGGGTGTTGATGGTGTTTGATCAGAAGAGGCGGAAGACATGGTTGCAAGGTTAGTTACTCGTTGGAGAAGAACAACTCTGATACCATATAAAGTTTGTACTGCACAGACTAAATGATAATCAATCACACACTATATTGATATGGATTGCAGGTTATATACAAACGTTTACAATGCTATGTTAGGAATGCATACAGTACAGAATCTGATACACTTGATGACAGGATAAAGATCTCAACCAGAGCTTAGGAAAGCATATATGTGATACACACAATATCTGCCACGCTTGAATGCTTATATGAAATATGCACAATATCTGCCACACTTGATAGTCCCCTTGATTCTAGGCTAAACACCCTTTTTTTTGTGTGTAGTAGCATCTGTGCATATCTCCCTGATACTGGATTCTGTAATCCATTGGGCGAGGTCCCATGACAATAAAAATCCTATTCCTGATATATAGTCGACAAATGGGTTCTGACTTGTACAGGGAATAACAAACCCGTAATACATGTCGGTTCTAGGTAAAGGCTGTTGAACCATCTGGTCAGCTGGTCAAACCAGGTGTCCGTGCCACCTCATAATACCCATATATTCTGTATTAGGGTTTCTCCTGTATTAGGGTTTCTCCTATATTAGGTTAACTTCTTCCTCAATAAGTTAACCTATTTTATGTTTTTCATTCATTATCAAAAACATGAAGCATTAATAAAATCTTGGTTTCTACTTGGTATCAGAACGGGTTCGATCCTATGGGAGGGGAGGAGCAAAGCTCCTCCCCAACCATCACCACTAGTTCGGAAAGAGCTCTGTATGAGCAACACCAATGCATACTACCATCGTTACCACCCGTTCGTCTCCGCAACACAACATCAGCGAGCTACACCAAAATCAAGATATCAACAACAAGTTTCGGTTGCTCCAGGTCTACAGCAACTGCCATTTTCGGTTGCTCCAGGTCTACAACAACTGCCAGTTTCGGTTGCTCCAGGTCTACAGCAACACCTTCACAACCATCTACAACTCACAACTCCATCTATAGCAATTATGTCTGGTAACCAACCATTTGAAGAGGTATTTTGACTATCTCAAACAACCATTTGAAGAGGTATTTTGACTATCTCAAACAACCATTTGAAGAGGTACTTTGACTATCTCAAACTATGAATTTGAAGAATTTAAAAATTGAAGAATGAAGATTTTTCGGCTTAAGGCGGAACCTCTGAACCTGTTAAATGGTTAAGTTTCGTGACAATTAAGCAAGCGAAGCCTCTGAATCTATGATGATCAAGCTTCATAAAAACCAAAAAAAAAAAAAAGTGGACAAATATCCACCGTTACCAAGCAAGCTATAGAAGAAAGACAAGATCTATGAAGACAAGTAAGCAACATTAAGATGAGCTCATATCGACGTTGTGATCAAGATAAGCGAAGCATGAGAAGCAAGTTGAATGTTCGCCAGCTACCGTTCAACTTGAGGGGAAGTGTTGAACCATCCGATCAACCGGTCAAACCAGGTGTCCATACCACCTCATAATACCCATATATTCTGTACTAGGGTTTCTCCTATATTAGGTTAACTCCTTCCTATATAAGTTAACCTATTTTATGTTTTCTATTCATTATCAAAAACACGAAGCATTAATAAAATCTTGGTTTCTACTGAGGCCCCAATGATGATGCTAATGGTACTAATCTTACGAATACACCATCATCAGCTTTCATCACATAATCATAACTCCGTGGTAGAATATGAGTGAGAGAAGAGAAGTATGTGTATGTCTTACCGGAGTTCATGTTCTCGGTGCAGTTAAGTATGATAATGTCATGGAAGCGGAGTATTTCTAAAGCTACAAAAATCCGTTGTTCTTCGTCAAGTTACAAAATACAAACTTAATATGGAATCAGCAATAGGAGATGATTGGATTCCATAGAAAAGTCGGAGGAAATGGCGACGGTCATACAAGTCTGGTCGGGTTAGAATTCCGATTAGGAGGCTGAATTGGGTTTGGGGTCGGGGTGTGTTGTTGAGAGAGATGGGGCTGTAACTGGGTGATAGTAATAGCAAAGGGGATTTGATTTGAAGAGTGAACAAGAGGAAGAGGAAGAGGAAGTAGAGAAGCCAGGAAATGGATGATAAAGAAGCGAATACCAGCCACCTACTTGGCATTATTGTTATGTTTTACGAGCCAAGAGGATAGAGAAGGTTTAGACATAAACTAGTGAAAAATGTTCTGGCCAAGTTAGTTCATGCAGGTCTCGTTTTATACTTTTGGTTGAGTCAGTAACGTTTTTTTTTCTTTTGGATAGGGTTGTAACATGTGAATCAACTGTCTAAGATGGTTTATTTTCGTGAAAGAAGTTCATGATATAGATGAATTAATGCAGAGTGCAATTTCAAGTATTTTTGATGATTTCACTCACCTCTACTGATACGTGAATCGTGATCGATGGCCTTAAAAAAAGAAGAAGAAAAACTCTGTGGTTACTAGCTATCCTTGATGGCCTAATCCTTCTTAATATTAATTCAGAAACATAGAGGAGGAAAATATAGTTTTTACTGGTAAATGAAGCTTAAGGTACTGTAAGCGGAAGTAAATCCCCCATCTACAACAAGGTTATGCCCAGTAATATAACCAGCATCGTCGCTTGCTAGAAAGATTGCTGCTTGAGCAATATCTTCCATGGTGCCGCTTCTCCCTGGCAATAAACTGCCAGATTCAGAAATGATCTTATCGACATCCTTGAGGCCAATTTTAGCGTTTCTCAGGATTTTCAGGTATCCACTTACTAACATCTCGGATGGTACTCCATGGGGGGAAATGCAATTGACGCGAATTCCATGAACTCCAAGCTTACATGCTGTGCTCCTTGCCAATCCTAGCATTGCTTCCTTGGTCAATGTATACCCATGGGATGCTAACCCTCCCATAATCGCGGCTGAGCTGGACGTGCAAATGATAGAGCCTCCTTTGCCACATTTGATCATAGCTTTAGCTGCATGTTTGATACCGTGAATAATACCACATATGTTAACAGCCATTATACCTTTGATTGCGTCCATATCGGCGGTTGTGATGCTTCCATTAGCCCCAGATACACCAGCATTGTTAAACATGATATCTAATCGGCCTTTCCTAGTTAGTGCCAAGTTCACAGCTGATTCTACATCGGATTCTTTAGTAACGTCACAATGAATATAGCATCCCCCTATTGAAGCAGCAAGAGCAGGGCCTAAATCATCAAGGATATCCGCGATGATCTCTTCGGCCCCATTTAGGGCAAATAATTTGGTTGTGGCCGCTCCGATGCCTCTCGCTCCACCAGTTATAATTGCAACTTTGCCTTTCAACCTAAAGTTTGGGTTATCGGAACGTAAGAACATCAACAGGTTGTTTAGTTACAAATGCATAAATATACTTGGGGATACACAAAAGAGAATTTATCATAATCTAGAATGCCTGGTGGTACAAAGTTAATATGCAGATTGCCATCTTTTGAGCTTATTAGAATGGAAACTAATATTACCTTTGTCCTTGGCACTGATTCATTTGGTACCCTCCTGAAAATCTGAAGTTGGGCTTAATTGATATCCGTGTAATATTAACACATTATAGATGAAGAAGAAGGGTATGTTGTTAACAAGTTTCATAGTTTGATGCATATTAATGCATGATACACACTTTTGATGCTCTACTATTAAATTTTGATCAAATACCATTTTCATGTACTCATAACTACTTCCATGCTGATAATTGTTAGTTAGGGTGTGTTTCAACAAGGTTTGAATGTTTAGGTGAATACATTTGGGTGTCCATGGATTTGATCCTGGTTCTGTTATTGAACTAAACCAGAAATAAAATCTACTCAAAACGAGTCCAAAGTTGTGGGCACTTTCTCACGTGACATCTCAATCTCGTTCTTTGATTTACTTATTAACTAGAGTATGACCCGTGCCACCGGCTTTGTGATGATTTTTTCACCTGATCTTCAGTTTAAAGGGTAGTATCAAAAATTATGTAACCAGGTAATCAATTAGATCTGAGGGTTCCGACCAATTGCCTTCCAAGTCTAATTCTTGGATGAAACACAGACCATTTGTTCGATTTCAGTGAGATCTGAACTCTAAAGGTCATTTTAGTTTGAATAAAATGACATAGTACTTTTTACTTTGGGTTGTACTATATTGTTTGGCATTTGTTATAAACAAAAGCCAGTATCGAGGAAAAAAAGAAAAGAAGGTATCGACAGAAATCGAGCCCAACATGATCAAGCGTTACTTGGTGAATTGAAACCTAAACAGTTATTTTAGTGAAGTTTATATTCAATTAAACTACGCCCATTTATAAGCGGTACCGAGTGCACTAACTCTCATCTTAATTCCTCGGTAGACATCCATCTGTGCTAGTTTAATATTGACGGAAACACACTGATTTGCCGCAATAATATTTCATCATTCTCTGGTGAGTGGTGTCAAAGCTTGCCTGACTATCGCAAGTTTTGTAGCTTTATCAACTTCTCTTCGTAGCAGGGTGCCGTGTGTCACAGAAGGATACATGAGACTATGAGAAAGTTAAATTGCAGACTAAGTCATGTTCCTGCATCGGTAACAAATAGTTCACAGGATACTTAACACAATACCAAAATATTCACAACCTACTCCAAAAAAAATATAACAACTAAATCATGGACTAAACCCCATGGAAAACACCCAGGAACAATGATGTAACTCTTCTGGGTGGATGGTGTTTATCAAAGGTTATCAAGTAACTTATAACACTGAGAATGATTTGATGATATTCTTACAACTAGGGAGAGAAGATAATAGTCTCTCTTACATTATCAGTAATGACAGAGAGGTGTTTCTATACTCACATGAGTGATATACCGACTGTAACTTGTAACAGAAAATAACAGTGTGAGACACACGAGTACAAATAACAGAAACTGTTATTACAGTAACACCTTAGCCTACACTACAGAAATCAGTTAACCTACAACACTGCATAAATGGCCATCCTGCATGAATAGTAACATGCTAAATTTATTACAACAAAGATCGTCCAAAAGGTTGTAAAAACCAAGAGTAACAAAGTAAACCAAGGTGTGCCAAGGAAAGCAAAGTAAATTGATTAATGTTCGAAACGTCGTTGTGTTCGATCAAGTTGATAAAAACGAAGAACCTCATCGGAAAATGGCTCACCTCTATAATTATTCACATGTACAACACAATATCCTAAAAATACAGGTAAAGAGGCGGTGGCATGGTGCTTCTTTTACTTTGGTTTTTCTTGCAAGGGAGCACATTAAGAGGTGGTGCTTCCTTTACTTCGTTTTTTCTCAAGTTGTGTATGGAATATGGATGATGAGCTTCAATCGATTGTTGAAGGCCTTTTCGTAGTATAGTGAATTAGTTGTATATTTGATGGAGAAAATGAGCTTTTGTTTGAGCTTTTCAGTGTTTATTAGATTCATTGTTTTCTTTTACCGAGTCCAACAATATTTAACAAAAATAAAATAGTGCACATCAATTAAATATCCCTGAATATAATTTATTATGAATCCCGGATACAGTGCATAGTGTATATTGTACTTTAACTTTTTTAGAATAATATATAATTGTTTAGACCGGAAAAAATATGAAATTCAGCAAGTTTATATGACAATTATCACATTACTGACAAGTAACCTTGATGGGTCCCATTGTGGAAATCTCTCTACTGCACATATGAGGGTCAATGGTAGTAACTTTTTCATCCTGAAACAAGTAGCATTTTGAAACTAGTATAAATATTTTGACCTTGAAATATATTAGACTCTTGTTATTTTCAATCCACCATTATTATTAATATAATCCAGTAAAAAATTAAATAGAATTTTATTATTTTTTAAAAATTAAATCAAAATAAAACTTATAAATTCAATTCAATCTATTTTTTTATCTTAACACTCATCGTCTCGTTTCTGTCTGTACTCTTCAACACAAAAACCCAGTCTATTTTATTGTATTCTATCTCTCATGTAACAGTAATCCACACCGTCATATTAACAAACTACCAAAATTCACTAATACTCTCATACAATACATAACAAGTGATACAGAAAGAAGAAGACAAATCTCAACTTTATTTTCATATCTTTCTTTCAAAAATTCTGACAATAGGTAGGTGAGATCTTGAATTCTTAATTGGTATTGTGATTTGGGGTTAATTTGTCTAAACTTTTCTTCCCATTTTTTATGTATTTCATCATAAAAATTCTCTAGTTTGGTTTGACTTTAATCCTGGAATTCTTAAAAAATCTCTGTTTAGTTTTTGTAAAAAATAGATATTGCTTGATTTTCTGTGATTTTTCATGTTTTTTAGTGTATAATCTGATATGGGTTTTCATTTTGTTACTCACCATAGTGTTTTAATCACTGGGTTGTAGAGAATTTACATTTTTGAAATGAAATATCGCATTTCTTGCTTGATGTTTGCAGAAAATACATGGTTAAATTTAGTTCGTTTTTCTTGATTTTTGATTTCCAATTTGGATCATATGTTTTGGGTTTGATGAAGAATTTTAATTTTGTGATAGAAAATGATATACTTTTGCTGTTTGCAGTGAAGACATTCATGACTGACCAATAGTGAGTAATGCTTTTAGTCGAGGTATCGGTGACAATTTTATCACCAATGGTTATAGATTTATATGTATGAAATAGATAGTGATACTAAATTCGATGAAATGGGTTATACAATGAGAAAACTAGAAATAGATTCAGAATTATGTGATGGTTCTATGAAAAGTGGAAATGAAGCTTCCGGCAGTAGGAAACAGAAAGGGAAGTTTAATTACTTAGATGGTGATGAATTTGCTCAGC
This sequence comes from Papaver californicum, assembly GCA_023531435.1. Taxonomy (NCBI): domain Eukaryota; kingdom Viridiplantae; phylum Streptophyta; class Magnoliopsida; order Ranunculales; family Papaveraceae; genus Papaver; species Papaver californicum. Next base: position 9,025,312 of record JAJJMC010012048.1, read on the forward strand.
TTACTAAAATGAGAACGGAACCGAATGAACGTCTTTGTAGGATTGGTCCTGGCAAGCGTGATTTGCCTATTTCAATGGTTAAGTTGTTGGCTGGGCGAGAATGTAACTTTACGGGGAGAGGGAAATTTTCTTCGGCGGATTGTTGTCATGTTCTCAGTAGATATTTGCCTGTTAGTGGACCTTATAGAATTGATAAGATGGATAGCCGAGCTGATGTTTCTCAGTTTTCGGCTGATGGTTTGCTTTTTGTTGCTGGGTTTCAGGTATTGCATTGCTTTCTTCAAGTCTAATTTGCGTATAGTTACAGTGAAATGTATAACCAGTTGAATTTAAAAAATTGTATAGTTACGTATAGTTACACTAATGTTTTATCCACTTTATCATAAGAGTTCAAAGCACCTATTGGTCCTGTTTGAAGGGATTGAATATAGTGTTGTTGTGTTTGAGAAGATAAAGAAGTTAGATTAGATGTGTTGTTAAAAGTTATAAAAACTAAATCCAATCCATAGGATTGTACTAATAAAAATGTTAAAAAAGTTGGATTGGTTTAAGTATATGGATTGGTTAATAAGAACAATGAATTGCAAATAACAAGAGTCATATATTACTAGTAATTAAAAATATTATTTTCACCTTTGCAAGGTTTCTTGAGTAAGCTGTCGTGTAATTTCCCGTAGGAAAAAAATGCCTCTAATAAGTCTGCCAGAACAAGCTGAGGCTGAGAGACATCACTCTCAATTCTCAAACCAATCTTCATTCATATAAACAGAAAAAATTAGTAATGATAGTAGGCATTTAAAAATCTAAAATAAACAATTAATTGGATAAGGTAATGAATTTGTTTGTGCTCAAATGTCAAAAATGTTAAAAGTCCAGAATAATTGTTCAAGGCAAATAGCAAAGATCCCAACAAAAGAATGACTTGGACTTACCAAGATAATCAGAATTTTGGATCCTTTTATCATATCTCCATAAGCTTTGTTTTGTTAGGAAACCAAAACCATCAGATTGCTCTTCATCTTCATTAACTATTAAGTTGTGTAAGAATGTGGAAAGATTGTATTCGTCAGGGATAGTCATCTTTGGATTATCTTCATCTTCATTAACCATTAGACTGTTCTTCTTTCTACTTTCTCCTTTCAAGAAGGTGTCTCGGATAGTCGTCTTTGGATTGGTAATGAAAATGGTCAATGTATGGTGAAAGATGGTCTTAAGATCGAAGAGGAACAAGATTTGCCAAATTACAGAATTGATGTGGTATGGAGCCGCAATTACCCTAGCAAAATCAATTTTTTTTGGCTCCTCTCTCATGATAGGGTAATGACTAAAGATAAGCTTCGGAGAAGGGGCATGGAGATCTCTAGCCTTTGTTGTTTTTGCGACGATAATGATGAAACTGGCGAGCATCTATTCTATGATTGTTGGAGGATTCGAAGGATTTGGGATTACTTCATTGAAGGGTCTAGGAGCAATTGGAATTATTCATCCAACATCTCTCAAAACGTCAAATCTTGGAAAATAAATTGGGGAGATGATCGACTTAGAGGAATTTGGAACAACATCCCGGTAGCAATTTGGTGGTGTATTTTTGGAAGGAGCGCAATGCAAGGGTATTCGAAAACAAAAAGAAAAGAGTAGAATGTATCATTAGAAATGTTAAGGGCTTATGACTGGAATGCCCCAATTTTGGGGGGTCAATTCTCATTTCTGCCCCGACGAAAAAAAATAAACAAAAATGCCCTAATCCGTTAGTTTTTCAGTTAAGTTGGGGCGTGCGAATTGGCACGTGTGAAAAAGGCCAAAATACCCCCCACATTTCATCTTGGAAAAATGCCCTAAAAAGAGATTCATGTTACAAAAATGCTCCAAAATGAAAAAGTCACAAAAATGCCCCAAAATGAAAAGAGTAACGCAAACATGAAAAGTCTTTAAACATAAGGTTACATGTTTAAAGATTTTTCATGTTTGTGTTACTTTTTTTATTTTGGGGTATTTCTGTGACTTTTTTTCATTTTGGAGTATTTTTGTAGCTTTTTCATTTTGGGGTATTTTTGTACATAAATCTCTTTTTAGGGTATTTTTCCAAGATGAAATGTGGGGGGTATTTTAGCCTTTTTTGACACGTGTCAATTCGCACGCCCCAACTTAACTGAAAAACTAACGGATTGGGGCATTTTGTTTATTTTTTTCGCTGGGGCAAAAATGAGAGTAGACCCTCCAAAATTAGGGCATTCCAGTCATTATTCCAAATGTTAAACTTCAAGCGTTTTTTTGGGCCGAATCGAATATAAAAATGTTAGGTCTAACCGCCAATTTAATTGTAGCCCTTTGAGATTCTTTATTTCGTCCACCTTAATTGTATATGTTTCATTAACTTTTTTTGTGGGTTTTTTGTATTCATTGGGTTGAGGTACCTCTTAAGTACCTTCTCTTTTCAATGAATTTTTTCATATCCGATAAAAAAAAAAAAGAGATTGTACTCGTCAGGGTGTGAAGTGTAAGTTTCATCAATGACAACATCAACTGTCTCCATAAAGAAAACAAGATATTTGAAATGAAGCCTGTAGAGGCAGACCAAAATTAAATGACCCAATTTGGGTCGACAAACAATAACCCCCTGCAACACTGACCTCATGAAACCTTAGCCATGCCACCTCAGGTTTGAATGCGTTTTTTCTGCTCTCTGCCGCTTTTGTCAGACACATGTAATTTGTTTTCACCTGCAACAATTCGTGATACTAGAAAGGAGCCACATTAAACCTTCCCATCATTAGATATAAGGTGAATATGATGTTTGTTCTTCATAAGATATATTTTTATTTTTTGAAACATTTTGTGGGCTGAGATTTCCGTCATAGGTTTTTAGTACAAAAAAGTTTACATTATTATCAGAGATGAAAACTTTAGAACGAATGAGTTATTGGCTACTGATTTGGATTCTGACAATAAGTTTTTAAGACTTAACTGCCTCGTAAACGTGGTTTGCTCGATCTTCCAAATTCGCGAAAGCATCCAAGTACTTTATCCATTCTGCTCGCTGAGAAAGATAGCAATGAATGAATGATTTAGGTGTAACTTAACTATTCCAATACTATTTTCTGAGGATTAATCTTAAAGTCTGACTGACTGTCTGTCTACCACGAGACATCCTAAAGTTACCTGGAGAGGAGTACCCTCATCGACCGGAAGGAAGGAAGCAAAATTACAAGCTTCCATTTTATCAGGGTTGGTAACAAAATAAGCAGTGAACTGAGTAGTAGATTTCTCTACATCAGTTTTGTTGATCATTTGGATACCTCCATCCATGTGCGATTTTAGGACACATTCCGAGGCAACTAAATCTGATGTAATTCCCTTCAAACTTCTCCCCAATCCTAGAAGCTGTTCATCAATTCAATATATACATAGAGTGATAGAGAGATAAAGAAAAGGTTAAACACCTAAACCATAATTCGCTCTTAACAGATTAACCCATTTTACCTATAACTTTTTTTTTTACTAAAGAATGTTTTCGATTTTAAAAATATAAAGGTATCAAATAAAATTAAGATTTTTTTATAAAACGTATTTGCAGTCAGTTAACAGTTTCTTTTTTTTTTTAGCCTTACACATGGAAAGTTGGAAACCAACATCGTTCTCACCTCAAAGAAGGACACTGCAATAGTAAAAAGAAGAAAACAAGCCCGTAAATTATAAATATATCCACATTTAATAGCGAAAGAAAATGCACAGGTGAATTAATGTGTGCACACTATTAAAATGCTGGCCCAGGTAATGCTCCTTTTTTTCGCATGGATTTCATTTCCATATATATCTTTGTTTGATCGAAAAAAAAGAAGATATATACGAAAGAGCATAATCAAAAATACCAGACTACCAGTAGTGGAAGTAATTGACAGATTATGTGTTAATCACCTGGAAAGTAGTCTGTGTTGATAGAGTAGTTTGATAGGGGTACTATAAACGATTTGATTCTTCCTGTGCAATATTTTGTTCTCGTCGCCATTCTCGAAGTATTCTTCAAAATTCCAAATCAACCACAATGACGTTTAATGAGTTCTAAACTTATAATTATTAGTTTATAATTGAACAAAAAGATAACATCAGATAGTGAAATCCTGTCTCCTAATTGTATATGTACATCATATATTTTAGCCATTGTATAAGCAAAAATCGTTGAAATGCTACTAGAGTCAGTGATTAGCACCAGAAGAATGAGACTCTTGAAATACAATTTGGTTCAACTTTCGTCAGGTGCCAAATTTTACCGAAAAAGAAAAAAAAAACCCAAATTTTACTGAACCCTAAAATTTTAATTTCATCCATTTACAAATTAATAGAAAACATCATGTGATTCCGAAATGAAGGTTTGGTGGGTCTGTGGGATGTAGATGTAGGCAGTGTGAATGATGCTTTCCTTTAGTGATTTTACCTGGTCTCTTCTCTCACCTGTGTAAAAGAAAAAAAACGAAAAACAAAATAGTTCCTCAAAGTTGGATCGAGTGGTTAGAAACAACCTAATCCTCCACGCGTGCTAAACCATTGCATGAACAGTGACACCTCACGTGTCTCAAATCCCGACATGTGAACAACCATGCGGCCGTCGAATGAAATGGCTACGTGTCTGCATCTGTACGTTTTGGTAATCACGTGAATAGTACGCGACAAATCTTTCTTTCACGCGTATGAACGTTTTGGATATTTATGTCTTTTTTCGCACGTGACGACTCACACGCGCGAGGTTTATGGGAAAACTAACAGAACGAGACATTTTCACAAATTTTAAAAACCCGGGGCATTTGTCCAAGATGACCCCCATTTTAAGGCATTTTTCATATTTTCCCTAATGTATATGGAAGTACTTTGCATCTCGAACCACTGAAATATTACTTCCAACATTTACAGATTTTGTTTCACGACTCTCATATAACTCCCACACAAGAATAATAATGAGTAGAAAACACCATTTGTAAAGCACCAAAGGCTAAAGAGTAATAATCGAAGAGAATATGTAAGCTCCAGGATCAGAAGACATAATATCTAGGGCTATTATCGAAAATGCCCCAATTTGGGAGGGTCATCTTGGATTTCTGCCATGTTAATTTTTCCGTTAATTATGCGCGTGCGATACCTCACGTGCGAAAAAGGACCTAAATACCTCCATACTTCATCTTGGAGAATGCCCCAATAAAAGACTCATCTTGGAAAAATGCTCCAGACAGATATTAATACAGAAATGCCCCAAACTTTTATGCAAACTTTTCATGTTTCTGTAAAAAATTACAAGAATTTCATCCATCATGTGCTTTCATGTTTCTGCAAACTTTTCCTGTTTGGGGCATTTCTGTTAATTTTTTCTGTTTGGGGCATTTCTGTATTAATTTATGTTTGAGGCATTTTTCCAAGATGAGTCTTTTATTGGGGCATTTCTCCAAGATGAAGTATGAGGGGTATTTAGGTCCTTTTTCGCACGTGAGGTCCCGTACGCGCATAGTTAACGGAAAATCTAACAGAATAGACATTTTTATTAATTTTGAAATCACAGGACAGAAGTTCAAAATGACTCTTCAAATTAGGGCATTTCTATAATTTCCCTAATATCCGATGATACTATTACTAGATAGATCTTCTAGCTGAAACTAAATGATATATACTGTATTACTCTTGGTGTTTCACTTTTATAGTTGTGGGATCTGCAGATTCTGCCTCTCTAGACAATTATGGTGGTATTATTTGCTTCTATCCTCTAATTACTTGGTGGATGGTATCTTGAGAATTGTCTGGTTATTATATATATATATATATATATATATATATAGAAGACCACATCATTATCTTGGTCATTGAATTTTCAATTAACAAACACTGGCATATACAGTTTAGTATAGCTTCATATACAGTTTAGTATAGCTTAACAGATGTATCACATAGTTGATTTCTGCTCACATATGTTTATCGAATTGATTAACAGACTCTTGCTTGAGAATTATCCTACAAATGTTCCTACCACTCAACTAAAACCATTGTACTCTTTAATTGGTTTCTCTAATTAACCCTTATAAAATTGGTTCCCCTTAAAATTTTGTAGGTAACGGTGTGTTGCATTTTTTTTTGGTACCTATAGTTGATGTGTTTATCTATTCCTGATAAAGGTGGAAGAGACATATAAAGCCCGTGACCAACCATGATGTCTTGTGATTTTGTCACCTACTTTCCATCTCCATCTTGTTATTGTTTTCTTCCTCCATATCTATTTTGTTTTATCCGCTGTATTCCATTAATTATTCATGTGCAGTGCACCACCGAGAGCACCACCACTACTGTACAATGTGTGCATCAGTTTTACTCGGTATCTCTAGTCACACCACTACAGCTTGCCATCCGCATATTTTTTTTAGTTTCAATCTGTCTAACAAGATATGGCAAAGCAAGCAGAAGCTTTGTTTCCGTGTATAAAAACCTTAGCTAGTTTGAGGCCTGCTCAAATTATTTGATGCCTGCTCAATTTTGTATCTATTTAGACGAGGGGTTAAGGAGTGTTAAAAAAGGATAAAACTACTAAATTACCCCCATTATTAAAAACTTAAAAGCCTAAGCCAAATTTATTTTAATTCCACTCTCTTATGTACTTTTCTATCAACCCATTCCTTTTATTTAATATTTTGATTGATTCATAGTTTAAAATTGAAATAATTGAAATAATTTAAAATTTTTGGTTTTCTTGATTTAACCAGAATTTGCCGATATGAATGTTCACATCAGCCGATTCTGAATAATCGACTGATATGATACGCCGATTCTGGTTTGATGTTATCCGTTGTTGAAGAACATCAACACATAATCGGTCTATGTGAATATTTCAATAATTATTTATTCCTTCGTAATTTGTTGTTGAAGACTCGTTGGTTTTTTCAATCCAGATGGACCAAATTACTTTCTCACAACTTATGAAGGCTTCAGAGTTCCACTGATAGAGCCACACCAAAATAAAAATTTTGGTCTTACCCAAGCCCAACCAATTTTATGAAGCAACAAATTCCAAAAAGTTTGTGACTTTAAAATGGAACGATTTTTCGGGGACCATTCAGAATTTGAGGGGACCCTTATGTGCTTAGGCCATATAAATTACAAAGCTAAGGGGTGTCCAAATGGGAGAAAATGACTAAGTTACCCTTTATTAAACTAATTCTAATCTAACCTAAACCCTAACTCTAATCATATATAAACCTAAATGTAAACCTAATTCTATTTCTAACCAAAATTGAAACACTTCTTCTCTTTTTTCCCTCTTCATCTCCCATATTCAAATCATCCTTTTTATCTTTAACCTAATCTAATCATCCACTAAAAGTTATTCCAATGGCTAAACCGAACCATGGTCTTGCATAAATTGCAAAAGAACTGATTGATGAAGTGATTCAAACTTGTACCACAAAATAAAGAAAAATCGGTTGTTAATGGTGGAGGCAAAATCGAGACCCAAACAAAAGAAACAAAGGTTGAATCTTCCAGTAGTAATATTAGAGGGTAATTCCCGACAAACCCCATCATTTTTATGCGTTTTTTGATTTTTATTTCGACTTGAAATCATGAAAATTATAGTTCAAAAGGTAAAATCAGTGAAAATTTCGGTTAGGATTACGATATTTTTTCAGCTGAACTTTAGGTTAGGAAGAACACCAAGAACAGTTCGGTTGAAAATAAAATTTAGGGGCTAGCCGAACTTATTTTTTTGTCAAGAGTTATCAATCAAACATTTTTGTTTAGTTAAAATAGTTGGAGTTCGGTTAGGTCAATAATAAGCCTTATTAACCGAACTTTTTAGTCCAAAATGGGAACAAAATGTTCGGTCAGAATTAAATTTTTTTTTTGTCAACTTTATGGAAATATGAATTCATGCTAGCCGAACTTCTTTATTCCTGGCCGAACTTTTTATTCGGTTATTTCGATATATACCATTCATGCCGAACATTTACATTAGTTTATCCACATATAATTTTTTATGGATAAAATTTATTATTTAGGCTACAAAAGAAGGTAAGGCAATGGAAAAGGAAAAAGATAATATTCGTTCAAATCCTCTTCTCAATTTACCAAAAAGAGTTACTCCTGAAGAAATATATCAAATGATGCTGAATGATCCTGAATGGGTAGAAATAACGAACAATCCTGAGCATCCCTGGAAAAGTGCTGACAATCCCCTCAACTACATTGAAGTTTCCTCAGATGAAGGATCAGAGAACAAATTCTTCGAATGATGGAGAATGATCCAGATTTTAATCCGAGACTCTTTAGTTTTCAGGGAGAAGGACTTTACAGGCGTAAACCCATATTACAATGACGCTGGTGAGTACATAGGTCCAGCTGAGGGAGATGGTGATGAGGCTAAGAAGAAGAAGTCAAAAGTAACAAGGATTGGAAGAATTGGACGAGCTCGTTTTTATTGATCACTTTGAATGTCTATGGTGTGTTTTCTTTCCTTTTTCTTGGATGTTTTAAGTTATTTTGAACAATATGTATTTTAAGTGATGAACCTTTTGTTGTTGGGTTTTATGTTATGTTTAGTCAATATTATGAACGACTTACATGTTTAGACAATATTCGGTTAGAAGTGAAATGTTGGGTTGACATCGTTTAAAAGTGTTACAAAACAGTGAAATGTTCCAAAAAGGAATTGAATTCTTAGATGAACATTTATTTTTGAATTGGACTAATAAGTTCGGCTCGGAACAACTAACTTTGACCTAACCGAATTTATACAATAAAGAGTAAAAATATAATTTTTTCAAAAAAAAAAAAAGATCCGTTGGGGCCGCTCTATATATAGGGGAAACATGAGAAATGCCCTAAAATGGGGGGTCATCTTGGAGAAATGCCCCGGGTTTTCAAAAATTTATGAAAAAGCCCCGTTCTGTTAGTTTTCCCGTTAACCTTGCACGTGCGAGTTGTCACGTGCGAAAAAAGACATAAATACCCAAAACGTTCATCTTGGAGAAATGCCCCAGATATAGATTAAGACAGAAATTGGCCACGCATGAAATTAAGATTTTTCACGTGCTATTCACGTGATTACCAAAACGTTTAGAACTTTGATAAAAATGACTTCCATGTCCTATCTCCCGGATTGCTACACGTCATCATCTGTCCTAGCATCCAACGGTTTATTAGTAAAGCTACCAGATGCTGCCACGTGTCATTCTCAATATCATTTTATGTATATTGTTAATAATTTCCTAAAAAAAAAAGGAAATAACACAAACAACAAACTATTATAAAATTGTCTTAGGAATTATTACAGGAGCAAAAGTTAGAAGGAAACATAAGATTACATATACTTTGAGTTTGACTTTCTTTGCCTTTGAAGATCTGGTTCAATAACATTGTTTGGGTTCCTAATGTTAACTGTGCCATTGCAAATCTGGTTAAAAGCAGGAGGAGATAGAGTAACAGAGGTGGATGGTACAATATCACTTACCTTCCTTTTAGCACCAGCAGCAAGTGAAGAAGAAGCGGGTGCTGAAGTGGTTGACGTCTTCTTTTTGGAGGCACCAACAACAACTGAAGAAGAAGTGGGTGCTGCAGTGTTTGACGTCTTCTTTTTGGAGGCACCAACGGATGTTGATTTGCTTGAAGATGCAGTTGTTGATGAATATTTCTTCCTTGTCTCCTTTGGGGTTGCAATTCTCTCAACAAATGTATCTCCATCAACCAAACACTCTTTTCTACCACTTTTCTTCTTTGGATTTGATCCAACTGGTCCACCTTGGCAAGTTCTGTTGTAGTGATCCAAACCACCACATGTACTACACTTTCTAGTTTTTCTTTGGCTATTCTTCTCCATCCAAGATTTCTTCCTTTTTACACAAGGTCTATCTGCATCTCTTAGTTTTATTGGATGTTTAAGGTTCACACCAGAGTACACAGATGAGGAAAGATGTTAGTGTTAGGAAACTTTATAGATACTCAGATCTAGAAAAACTAATAAAATACTAAAGAAAACAAAAGTACAAAAATATATATTATTTAAAAAAAGATTCTCAAAACAAGCACTAAAGAGTAAAATATAATTTTTCAAAAAAAAAAAAAAGATCCGTTGGGGCCGCTCTATATATAAATGTGGCACTCTCTAACTCATTTTGCCCAACTTATTCTCGTCTTAACTTCAATTTTCTACATTGATACTTTCTCTTCCTCCAATTTTTTGCATTTCTAGTAACAAATGGAACCATTCACCGCAGAGGATGATCTAGTGCTTGCTCGAGCTTTCGTTCCGACTTACCTTGAAAAACCTAATGAACGTTATTCGATGTTTTGGAAGTGAGTCAAGGAATTCCATTTCGAATTAGATGGCCTAAACACGGTAGATGGATGAAGTTAGCCAAAAGATTTAAAATTATACTCTATTGTTTGCGACTATATTAGAATACTCCGTTGGATAAAGTAATCTCGTCACATAGCTAGGCTCGTAGAAAGAATGAGTATTTAAACACATTTATCTTGGGAATTGTATCTTTTTGGTTTTGCATACTAACTTGATTATTCTTTTATTTGCAGAGAGCTATAGTTTAAAGTTTTTGGAGAATACGTCATGGTGGAACAACATTCGAGCACGAGGCGTTTATGGTTATTTGAAGAGACTCACTCCGTAATTTATTAGACAGATATCCGCCGAGGTTTGTTAAAGAGCTATCCGTCTAGATTTATAGATTAAGCTACTATATGTAAAGTTATTTGAAATTAATATGATGTAATGATATGTAAGTGGATGTCATGTTGGTTAGTTATGTAATCGGTGATTTTATGAATAAAAACAAATGTTATTTTACGTTACAGCTCATCTAAATTTGTAGCCGAACCTCTAACTTATAGAATACATAGTAAAACTGAGAAATGTTCAGCTAGTAAACTAATACTGTTGTAAGCCGAATGTTTTTAGTTTCCATATTTTTCAAAAATATATCCATTAGGAACATGTACTCTATATATACCCAACTATTGATTGATGTTTAAAAATCACATATTCACTAAAAAATGACACTCATTAGTGCTAACTTTGTTCTAGAGGAAGATTTATCTCTTTGCACAAACTATGTACTTTTGTATCCAAATAAGGGTAAAGAACGACATCAACATGGTTTATTTAGTATGAGTTATTGGGGTAAAATTCGTGAAACGTTCTGCACCAAAACTGGTAATCCTCATAACAAGGATTGTCCGGTGTTTTCTTATAGATTTCAAACTATAAGAAAACAAGTCGAAGACTTTATAGATTTAATTCGGGTTGTCAATCGTATCGACTTAAGGGTGAAACCAATGTTGATGTTGTACTGGAAGCCGAGAGGAATATCAAGCTCATTATGACATCCTTCATAAGTTTCTCATAACACGTATGAGGTGTTAAAGATGCTAAAAATATAATCAATTTCTATATTTGTAATTGTGTGTTAGTAGAAATACTGGTTTCTAGCCTTGTAATTCAGTGTTAGTAGCATATTTAGCAAAAATATTTGGAACTCTTGTGTAAAGTTCAGCTAGGGAGAAGCAGTTCGACTAGGAAACTGTCAATCCAGTGTAATGTTTGACTACTTGTTTTTTTAGCTTAACTTCTGGCCCCAAAAGAACCTGGTAAAATCATCAAAGTTCGGCAACCTGCTATATTTTCGTCCTAATCGAACTTTTGACACAAAAAAAAAACCCTGGTAAAATCAGCAAAGTTCGACTACCTGCAGTATTTTTGCCCTAACCGAACTTCTGACACAAACTGAGCCTAGGATTTTTTCATGTTCGACTACATTTGAAATTCTCATTAGCCGAATATTACACTGGATTGAGCAATTCCTAACCGAACTATTACCCCCTGTAGTCGAACATTAGTTTTGTAAGGTCGTCAATGTGTCTTTCTAGAAGAACCTTGTACCAAGTATAAAAACAATTTCAACAAAAATATTCTTTTATTCAAAATATACGATCTTCAAAGCACATTTGGTTCAAATTACATGTGTCATTCACTCAATTATGATTGGTTGGGATTTTTTTTTCTTGGGAAATTCTCAAAGCTATCCACATCTTGATGTTTTCCTCGTACGAATTACACCAACTCTTCATATCGTCAGTGTTAAATCCTTCCCAATAGAAAGTTAGGCACAACAGAGGGATTTAACATTCAGGTTTTAACTGGAGACCTATAAAGTGGTTGCCCCCAACCAATATAATTAACACTCTTTGATGCAGTTGCACATATTTCGTTTGATTTTGAGGTGAATGTAGCACTATAACCTTTTGTGAAATAATGAACCACACAATTGAATGAGGAGGCGGTTAAGTGCTCACAGATCGGCATAGTCATCCAATGATCCCGTATAAGTGGATTGGCCCCGTGTAGACGAATTTGATATTTTATAACCTTCGAGTTCACCTCACCATCCAATCCTCATATCATTGTCTTGTAAAATGGAAGGTTCTCCTGTAGTTTCGCCAACAACTTTTTCCTCATATAAGTGATTTTACAACCATTGTATTCCTTGGCACGGTACTGAAACAACCCTAGTTGTCCAACCACAACGTGAAAACCATAATTTTCATCGTCAGGGACGTCGTCAGTGGAAATGACGTACTCATGAATAATTTGAGGTAGTTCTTCGAAGTATACCATATCAATAAATGTTCGACCATTTTTTTGATTAGGAAACACGGGACCCTTTAGCTTCACGTCTCGAATAGGTGGTTCGTTTGGTGGCGATGGAAACATCATACCTTTTATCTTCATATCTCGTTCACTTGGTTCTCCTTTTTGCTCACTACCCCGACCTTGTTTGTTTGATTCTTTGGCGTAAATTTCCGCAGTGTACTCATGAATCGAAGGATCTCTATGATTAGTGTGGATGCTACCATACTTCTTAGCCAAAATCTTGACATACTTCTTCTCTTGTTTCTTTGTTGCTTGGTCTACTTTTGGGCTTGCCCTTTCCCGGTTCGTAAATATTCTCCATAGTGTGTGGATAAAGGATCATCCTCATATCATCCCAAAAGATTTATCGTCATATTTTGTTCATGTTGCGGTACATCTCGAGTACGGTTCTTCCAAATTCAGTATCGCCAAACTCTTCTCCTGCTCTTCCTTGGGAGGTTGAAAGTTAATTGTTTCCAAAATGGATCAATGTCGTCAAAATGAATCACACCATGTTCATAGTTCACTATAATATGGCGACAAGGTAATCCCATCGACTTCTTCATGTTACAAACACATAGCTCGTTCGGCATGATGTCCCAATCCTTAATCAAATCGATTTCTACCATCAACTTCTTAATACACGCATGGACACATTAAAATGGATTCCCTTGAGAAACGGAAGATCAACCCATTTCTTAATCTTGAAGATAAGACTCTTTTATAACTTCTCTTTGATTCTATCAATGTCGTGAGTGAAGTAATTTTCCATAACATCAAACACGGTCACTAAATTATCAACACGTTCAAAAAAATTCTTCTTCAACCGGTGGTGAGCCGAATCTGCCAAACTCGTCGTTTGATTTCCCAAGTGTTTGTGTTGGTTGGTAAAGGAACAAACAAACCTCTTTTTATGCGGTTCCAACAATTGCCTCATCAAATACGGTATCATATCCGGGTATTCAGGGCTAGTTTAATGCCCGATAAGCGCTGCAAGATTTAGATTGTAATCATCCTCATTGAAAGACCAATTCAATGAGTCCCATTCGTTAGAGAAACAAGCCCATTTGGTTTCATTTAATTTATATTGTTTATCAAATTCTTTAGCTTTGGATTGTTCATTTTACGATAGTTTGTTTATCTCATCATAACCCCTCTTCTTTGGTGGTAGAATTTGAGGCTTGCACCTATACATCATGTTATACCATATGTGGAACATACATAGAAGGTTATGTGTTAACGGGAAGACTACCTTTATTGTTTTCATTAATGCGACTTCGTTTTCGGTGACTATAACTCCAGGAATATCCACTACACCAAATTAAAAGGTTAGTAACTAGATTTTGCAACAGCTTTGCCCCTGTTGTGAATTTTCAGTTGCGAATTTCAGTTGTAAATTTTTTGTAACGGTTTATCTTTGTTACAAAACTCGCAACTGTTTTTCCTTTTTACGTTTCACAACAAAATTGAGTTGTATGCATGCGACTCATGTGTATGCTGCCCACACTTTCAATCTGACTCGGTTTCAGCCCTTTCAGATACTCGGAGTCAGCTTTAAAACTGACTCGGGATTTATCATTATCGAGAACACCTCTTTCTCTTCTCTTATCTACCTCTCATTCTCTTCTCTCTTCCTTTCTGGTTCTCTTCTTCTCTTCCTCACTCTCCATGATTCAGTCGATTTTTTTCCCAATCATAATAAGTCGCTTGTGAGTCAGTATTAGGTTTTGCTTCCTCTTCTTCTTCAAACAGATCCATCACAAATGAAATTCTTAGACCTATAGTTTTGAGATTTCTCTTATCTGAATCAGTATGAAGAAATCTCTTAGAAAAATTTCTCTATTTCGTGAGTTTTTTTTTTATAATGGAAAGACTTACGTATGGGTTTTATTCAATTTCTATTTTGATTCTTAGATTTGGGTTCTAGGGTTTCTGGTAATGAATAAATTGTTTTTTTTTTCCAGTTTGGTTGGTGTTGAAAAGGGTTTTGAATGAACTGCTTCAACAACTTCATAAGAAACAACTTATAAGGTACATAAACATTATTACTTCATTTGATTTCAATTTCTCAAATTGGGGCTTATTCAATTTAACATTTTTTCTTATTTAGAGTTTAAATTCGTAAATTTGGATATTTTTGATTGATTTTAATTGCTTATGTTGTTAGAATCTATGTAATGTGTGTTTCAATGTTTCATGGGCATGCTTCTAAGTTAAGGAAGTGGCAAATAGATCTATTTATGCAATTAAAAATGGTTCCACAACAAATATTCAATATATATAACAATTGTTAATAGCTTCTTACTAATCACATGATTTAACTTTGAACATCCAGGTATGGGAAATTAATGAAATGAAGCATGAACCTGGTGCAGTTTTTCATACATTGGGTTGGCCACTGGATAATAAGACTTATGGGGGTTCATTCACGTACCACATGCAAGATAAGCAGGTATTTAAAAAATTTCTGGCTTCTGTTATCCCTGGACAAGATACTTCCATTGACACTTTTGTAGAATTTGGAGATATGGGTGATCCTATTCAATATTCATTCTTTGTTTTTATGATAAATATTAAATTTGGAACAACTGTTTTTGAGGAACTCAAGGACTTTTGCATGTGGATATATTTGTTTCCTTGCTTTGCATTTAAGGCTATAGAGTTCTTATTTGGTATTCTTTGCAGATTTCTCTTGGCCTTGTCGTTGCACTGGACTATAAGAACCCTTTCTTAAACCCATATGAGGAGTTCCAGGTAAACTGAATTCTTATATCATCACCATCCATTCCAACAATCATCATTATCATGAATGCAACCTCTGAAGTTGGAAAAAAAATCCCCTGCTACTCTTGTAGAAACTCAAACACCATCCTGCTATCAAACCACTTTTGAAAGGCGGAACTGTTCTCCAATATGGCGCTCAGACATTGAATGAAGGCGGTTTTCAGGTGCATACTCGTTTCTAACTTTATTTTATGTTTTTCTTATCTTTTTCATTTAAATTAAGGATATGATACTAGTTAAGTTTCAGTCTATTCCACATCCATTGTTTTCGTGAGGAGCAATTATCGGATGCTCAGCTGGCTTCCTAAACGTGACAAAAATTAAGGGAACACATACAGTGATGAAATCAGGTAGTAATCATTTTGCTGGAGAATATGATACATCCTACTTTGTGTGAGTTTTTGTGAGGTTAAACAGAACAATAGAATGCAGTAATTTATGGTCATCCCATATGATATAGGAGGTGGGACCATCGAGTTTCCACCATCTATCATCTGAAAAATACTCCTATATTAGGTCACTTCTTACAGGAATATTGGATGCAGAATCTGCTTTTGGGGCATTGCACAAAGGCTCTAATATGGAAACGTATTGGGATAACTTAAAGAAGTCGTGGATCTGGGAAGAACTGCGTAAAGCTCGGAATTACCGCCCGGTTAGTGTTGATATTCACCGTCATCTAGTTATTCTATTAATGATATATCACTTTAAAAATAATAGTATGTTTCCTTCTTCTCACAATATTATGCTTCTCTTGCAGGCATTCGAGTACGGATTGCTTTCAGGATTGGCTGTATCTGCAGTAGAAGTGTAGAACAATAAGATCTCGCCACATTTTTGCCACTTTTGTAGAGTGTATTTTCCTTGAAAGCTGCACATAATTAAGTTTCATTGATTAAGATGGCTAGCGGGTCAGCTCTTATATCTTAGTTCTCTTTCACAGCTATATCCTGAAGGGAAGATCTCCTGTGACACTGAAGCACGGTAAACCTGATCATGAAACAACAAATGTAAGGACATTTATCTCCCAAATCTTAAATCTCCAAATGTTAATCCACTCCAAAGTTGCCTCTCTGAACTTTGTTTTATTTGATTGTTTGATCTGCAACGAGATACTGACTTGTCTACTTCTGCATTGCAGCCAGCTAACTTACACACTCCAGTTGCATACCCTAAGCTAGGGCTGTCAATGGGTATCCGATTACCCGGAATCAAACCGGACCCGGGTGAATCGGGTCCGGGTCCGGGTCCGGGTCCTCATATTAGATCCATTAGTAGTTTTAATACCCGACGGGTAGATCCGATTGGACCCGAAATCTTAATGGGTCCTAACGGATGTTATCTGACGAGTACCGGCGTATCGGGTACCCGGATATTTGTCATTTGTTTGTTAATTTTACCTAAAATTCAAAGAATGCATCTAGTTTTACTTGGATTTTTTTTCATTTTTCATTTTTTTCTTATATTTAATCTTTAGTTAGAACATTTACATAATGTAACAATAACTTTATATGAAAATTATTTGTTTCAAGCTAATAGAAAAAAATTTTAAAAAAATATTTTTGATTTTAGAAGACCCGTTAAATACCCGGACCCGGTGGGTATTTAGATTTTTAATCGGGGTCGGTTTCGGGTCCAATAAATTAGGAACCAGACCCGAAATCGTTAGAAACCGGACCCACTTTTTTAATCGGGTCTGGTTTCGGGTCCATTGGTACCCGGGAGGAACCGGACCCGTTGACACTCCTACCCTAAGCCAGATGGTTTGGTGTCTTTTGATGTACCAACTTCTCTATGCAGGTTCTCTGAGCTGTATCTACTTGTTATTTAGGGTTTCTTAATTAGATTTTGTAACTCAGTTAAATAATGTGAACCATCAAATTTATATCTCACTTTTGGGGGAGATGAGACAGATATGCTAACTAAGTGAACCATCAAAAACGACAATAGTCGTTGCTGTTGATGTGTACGTTCTCACTTCTAAAAGAACTGTAATTTAGGAAATAATTGTATGCTTACTTGTTTTTCAGAATGCATGGAACTTGATTTTGATTTCCAAATGAACAAGGGAAACTTGATTATGTTATAGGGGAAGTTTTGACATGGTCAAAAAAACCACTATTTTTTATGGTTCAAAATTTTTCGCAACTGCAACAACCTGTTGCGAAATTCTAATTTTGCAATTGTTGGAAACTGTTGCGACCAATTGACGTTGCAACAGTTCAGAATTGTTGCGACCAAAAATTTGCAATGGTAATGTAGCCGTTGTGAAAAATTGTAACATCGACTTTTTTAACATAGCAGAACTGTTACGACCCCACTTTGTAATTGCAACTCACCGTTCCTAATCACTAGATTTGGTGTAGTGATCATCACCTTGGAAGATTGACTTCACTTGTTGCAGCGCCCAAGTGTAATTAGGCTAATGCTCATCCTTTAAGAAACAAAAAGCCACGCTAAATGATGACTTAGTCGACGTGCGCCAACAACATTCAACATTAGCATCTCGTATTTATTAGTCTTGTAGGTCCATTATAAAAACTTGGTAAAAGCATTGCGCCAATAGAACACACATCGGATGCACAATAAAGAGATGTTTTATTTATCCATCCAGACCTACTTGCTTTTGAACGTCGTAGTTTCTCTACTGTGCTACATAAACCCATTTTTGCATTTCCTTCCTATCTCCTAATTTCTTCTTTTTCAACGTCTCGTTTGCATTGTAAATGGTGGACAAAGAGGAGAGGTTATTCTTGTTGTCTTGTTTAATTATGCGAAGCATAGTAATCGGTGGAATACGCATTTTCCTCATCTTACCTAGTTTCTTCATTTCAAGAGGGGAGAGTCTTACGACGACTGAATGTCCTTCAAGATGTTCAGGACACTAGTAGTCATGTCTCCCTTCCGCTACTTTGAATCATTACCTTAATTTTTTTGTTGAAAATAAACACAAGCTTGAAAAGGAAATTATTCTTCTTTGAGATAGTTACATTCTTCCTCCTGGTCTTTCCGATATACACATAACCCTTCTTCTTATGGCTTTCGGGATTACGACTTCTCTCATAAACCATTTCAAAGCGGATTTTGCTAGATTTTCCATTCAAAATCAATATACACATATCGCATTTTGCATGTTCTCTAGGCCAACTTTTTGCTTCATCGGGATTATCCTATTCTACATTGAGCAAAACACAAAGTTACAAAACTTGACAATTTTCTTTGAAACACATAAGTACACACAAATTGGTAACCTACCAAGTCATTTGCATAATAATGCGATGTATCTTCTTACATAATATCAGCAGGAGTAGGTTGATCATCCATAGGTACATGTTGTGATTGGATCCATAAAATATACGATAATATTAGTTGCAACAAAAAAATACTACAAAGTTCGACTAAAAATATATCTATGTATCTAACTGAACATACAAGTTCGGAAAAGTCGATAGAACCTATATGAACCAAACAATTAAGTTCAGATAGGACCTTTACTACCATACATTGTCGAACTTTATACTCAAAGTTCCTGCTACTTCTATAATTAAGAGTTTGGATAGTATATTTTTGGGCTCGAACTAGCCGAACAAACTCTGTTTCATCCAAAACTAACCGAACATTAGGAGTTCTTCAATTAGCTATCCGAACTTAGTCCAAAACTCCATGAAATCAGAGTTCGGCTACCTGTGTTTTTCATTGTCCTAGCCGAACATATATCGAGCTTGCCGAAGCTAAGCTATAAAATTTTAACAAGTATATATGACCCTCAAAGGCATTACAATCTTCATATTCTTTGCTGTGATCCTCGTGTATCTTGTAAAAACCCTCATTTTGAGATTAAGATTGGGTTTGGGAATAAAATATTCACCATCTAACAAATCATCCATCACCATATCGTTGTAAAGATTAACGAATATACTTTCACCAGATGGTGTAGTTACGCCCATTATGTTTGCGAAATTTCTGGAAACTCCTAACCATTACTCTATTATTTCTTTAACCGCTATAACCGTCAGCACTATATTGTAACTTTCCCATCATGGGGTGTTGCCACACCGCATGTTGCTGTAAGACACCAAACCAATACCCATGAAGAATTCCCCCATGTAATATTTTTTAATTTCTCGTAGGGATTACTGGAGTCATGGACTCAAAACACGTGAATAATTTGAGAGTCTTGTCGTCAAACAATGCCATTAATAAGTTTAATGCCAACTCAGCATAGTAATGACATATTTGTTCCATGTTTGCATCATGCAGTTTGTGCTAGCAACAATGGTACATGAGAGTGCTATAGGCGCAATTAGGGTGTTGCTAGCACATGCTAGCGTCATGGCTATGACCTAGGTGATGGCAACGAAGGATGACGCTGGCACGAGCGGGCAAGGATTGGCGCTGGCACAAGCATTAGCGAGGATGACGCGGCATGCAGGTAAGATAGGTGCTAGCGTAGGTGTTGTTGGCAGTGTTAGCACTGGCATTGGCACTACTGTAGGTATTAATGCTAACTGGTATTGCGTCGGCGCAGGTTATGGTGGTGCTAACATTAACCAGGTAATGTTGGCGCTAAAGGTACTTAGGTAACGTTGGCGCTGGACTGGTGCTAGCGCTGGAGAGGTGTTAGCACTGGTGCTGGCAAGGCGCTAACACTACATGGGTAATGTTAGCGCTAAAGTT
The DNA here is from genome assembly GCA_023531435.1 of Papaver californicum. Taxonomy (NCBI): domain Eukaryota; kingdom Viridiplantae; phylum Streptophyta; class Magnoliopsida; order Ranunculales; family Papaveraceae; genus Papaver; species Papaver californicum. The sequence continues at coordinate 9,045,440 of JAJJMC010012048.1, forward strand.
ACTTGGGTAACGTTGGTTTTGAAATGGTGCTAGCGCTGACAGCGTAGCTCTGGCACTTGCTAGCGCTGCGGCCATGGCCCACACGTTGCTAGCGCTGGCCTTTGCCACGACCATGGTCTATGCGCTGCTAGTGCTAGCACTTGTCAGCGTCGTGGATATGGCCTACGCTGCTAGCGCTAGCACTTGACAGTGATGTGGCCGTGGCTTATGCGCTTCTAGCGGTAGCACTTGTCAGTACCATGGTTATGGCCAATGGCGCTGCTAGCGCTGGCACGGTGTTGAGGCCTTAGCCATGGCCTGCTTAGGCCTTCTCAATTACATGAGGTTTAGTGTTGGCATTATGCTTGGCTTTTACGTAATGCATACAGAACATATTCAAGGAATTCAGTCGTGGAAGTTTTGCGACTTGAGATGATGTTCAATGCGACTTTATATTTAGATGGTATACATCTAATTAGTGTCTTCATTCAGAGATGACATATCATCCATTCCGAATGTTCATAATTTTGTATAACCAACGTGTTCTGATTAGTACAAATAGTTTGCATGTACGTATATGAAATAACAAGGGTTTAGCCGGGTAAAGCCCCTAAAATTTCACGGGTGCATATATATAAAAGAGATACATGATTTATGTAGCCATGAACTGGATATGCATTCTCAATTCTCTTGCGAATGTAAGAAGGAAATACGTAATCATAATTATGATCCTGGGTCAAAACGTTTATTTTATGTCTCTGTAGCTGAGTAGAGGCGAATCAGTGTGATAAAAGTGAATACAGTAGAAGTACTGCAATACTCCATATATATATATAGGATGTCAAGAGTCAAGCTGGTGAAGCCCTATAACATATATACTTATAGATATGACTCTGATACAAGGTTAGAAGCAATTTTACAAGATTTTCCCTTGTCAAAAACTCATATCACCACAACCATAATTTGAATTCTTCAAGATCTTGTAAATGAATGTCATAGCTTCATCACCTGATTTTTTAGCTTCTAGACGGCTAGAATAGAGATCTAAGATGAAGCCTTCGAAAAGACTTCACTTCTCTTAAAACATATAACCCCTTAGAGGTATAATACGATATCCTAATCCACGTGCAAATTTTAATTGTTTTCTATAGTACGGACCTACTTGACTCAACGGTTAAAGTATTGCTTTCATACGGTAAGTAAGAGTTATTGGTTCAAAGACAATAGTAGGTAAGAGGAGTTGGATGGATGTCTGGGCGGTTGAAGGAGTCGGTGTTGAAAACCGAAGTCTTGCATAGTAAGACTGGGGGTTCGAATCCCCTCCATCCGGTGCTTTAGCGGAGTAGAGGAATTGGTCATCTCATCAGGCTCATGACCTAAAGGCTACAGGTTCGAATCCTGTCCTCGTCTTAGTTAAAACAATTAAGGTAGTGTTCTACACTGACTGACTTAACTAACTCTAACTATTACCTTCTAATCAAGTGAGGATATTTTTTCCATTACTAAAATAGTATGGATAGGGGGGAAAGGAATTACTTCCTAATGACTGATGTGGTCGTCTGCACGTCAAAATTACTTATGATTTATTATGAAGCAAAGGTAAGAAATGATCGTTCCCACGAGGAGGTCTTGGTTGTTATATGTTTCCGATTACTTATATAAAACAAGGGGGAGTTTTTCAGATTTAATAAAATTAAATAAACAAATTAACAAAACTAAGAAATTGTAGAAAAGATTCAAATAGTTGAGAATATTGATCAAGGTTTCGTTTTCATTCAAAAAACATGTTCTTGTACTAGTAATTAGAATTGATATTTAATTTCATCTTATCAAAATCCCTAGAATACCTTGGTCGTAAGAATATCTCGCAAATTTCCTTAATTCATCAACAAACACATTAAAAAGATGTGAATATGAATTCTACCAAGAGAACAACCTAACGTGTAAAAAACACTAATCAAGTTTAATTTCCAAGGAGCATTAAGATTCATAAAATTAGGCTAATCAATGCAATTGAACGTGGAAAGTGCACTAATTCAATTTAACAAAGGTCACAATTCACATATGATTACTAGGATATATCACTACAAGCAATAACCATATTTATGCTACTTGTATTCAAGGAATATCACTTTTACGTATAATAAAACATAAATTAGCTATAAATATGAACGTGAGTTCGATCAATTGGCCACTCGACGAAACAAACATTCAAATCATACATGGCAAAATTTGTAGTGAATCACAAACGATAAAATTGAGACAAAACTAATGTATTAATTCAAAGAATCATGTATTGTAAAATTCAACTATTCCCTAACCAACAATAAAATTAACTACTCATAATTATTGGAGTTCACACAATTGAAGAAGAAAATAAATTGCAAACCCTAGATGTGAGAAATCTTCCCGCGCAAACCTACAAAAAGAAATAGAAGAGGTAAGAAGAGAACTAGATAAAAACCAAGATATCTTCCTCTTTTATTGAAGTTGCTCTTATATAGCTTTCTTCCTTGTAAAATCACTTTTGGAGTAGAACTCTCCTTTTCTATAAAACCCTAACTCTTTATTTCTAAGAAATGGTCACGTCCAAACTTCTAACTCAAGCCAAAAATCAGATTCTAAATAGAGCCCACGAATTAAGCCCAAACCAGAGCCGAATAATCAATTGAGCCTGTCTAAGGGAACTGACAGGCTATTCACGGCCAACTCTTTTTGGCATTCTTTTAGGCGATTTCACAAGCACCTTGGGTGCGTTTCTGTAGTGAATTCACGCCTTCTCCTTCCCTGCAAAACCCATTGATAACCATTCAAACAATCATTCATTAGCATCAATTCACACTTCATCTCACACCATAGTTGCAGCATATTTCATGGCCATTCTCACTTCTTCAAACCCACAATGCATCAATTAGTTCAGGGTAAAACTCTGTCCAAATCCTTGCTTCTCTATCTTCTAATCACCAGACTCATTCACCTGTCCGTCATCACAACAAGAACTCAAGAACCCATGTCCCAAATTTTTCTCCTTTTTTCTCACTGAATCTTCTTTATATTTATTCTCTCTTGTTTTTCCGTCCACAATAAACAACACCAACCCAACAACGCCACCATTCTTTCAATTCGCGAACCCATCTGAACCATCTCCTTCTTCTTTATCTCGCCGCAATTCTCTAAACCACCGATCCAGAACCAATTCAGGTTCTCACCCATATTTATTTATTCAACAGCGAACCCAAAGTTCCTCTTGAACTCGACCAAAATCTCATTCCACAATTAACACAGTAACACCCAATAAATCTCACTTTCTTCATCCTGTTCTTGCTGGTAACAAATATTCTACTCTTCGCTGGACCAAAACCCATAAATCCACCTGCGATTGAACAACATTAGCTAACCGATCGAACCACTGCCAAACACAACCATCTTGAACCCTAGTTTACCGGCGGTGGACTTGGTAGCAACGACAAAGAACTGGAGGCAGAGCTGGTCGTAAATTGAGACAAGAAATGAGTCTCTATCCGCTGGCAATACTGGGTTCTAAAGAAACCTAGTTTTCTTCCCTGTAGCACTTCACGTGCCAAGCACACATACTTGGAAGCATGATTCTCTAGTGTACTGAATTGATAGTCTTATTGGGCTGCTACTTTACTCGGCCTCTATAAAACCTAAAAGCTTTTATCTTTCAAACACTTGTGTTCCCTGTATAAGCTTCATAGAAGTTCACATCTCCAAGAGTAAAAACTCGTGGTTACAGTGTGGTCTACGCCCTGTTCTGCTTTCTCGAATCCGAGTATCACAATTAGTTTCGTTTCTCCTCTTTTGTTGTAATTCAACTCATAATACCTAAAATATGGAAAACAAGCGTAATCTACAAATAATATACGAAATTAACCAAACTTTTTTGAAAAAATAATATTTAAATAATAAAAACCCACAATTAAAATGTTAAATATATAAAACTCATGGATACCTTTAGTACTGCTTCATTACCAAACTAATTTTGTTATCAAAATATGAAGATATAAATTTAGATATATTTTTTTGTTTAAAAATATTATAGGTGTGAAATATTTTACTGCATTGTAAATATACTTTTCGAGTCTGGTCTCATTTTGTTGATGCTTTTCAGATTTCATAGACTACTCCTGGTATTATGTTGTTTTTTTTTTTGAAACTTGGTGTGAAATGGATATTAGAGGCAGATGCAAGGAGGTGGCAAGTAAGTTGAGTTATGCAATTATTTGTCATCTATGGAAAGAGAGAAAAAACACGACATTTGGTGGAAGAGCTAAAGAAGTGATTGAGTTGATTTCTTTGATTAACCATAATGTTATTCTTTGGTTTCATGATAAGGATGTATTTGGAGGAATGACTGTAAATCAAATTTTGTTTAATTTGGAAACAACTCTTCACACATAGTTAGAATGAAGTGTTGTTTCTTGGCGCTGTACATGTATATTAGTCTAATATAACATCTCTTTTTATTTCAGAAAAAATTTCCCCAAAATTACATCAATGAAAAGTTAAATATCATGATATTTAGGAAAATCCCAAAAATTATGTTATCATCGCTTATCACGTCGTTCATTTCTGCAACTTCTTATCTTTCCTTTTCTTGATGTCTAAACTTTACAGAGACTTAAAAGAAGAACCTTTTATCACCTAAGAATTTAGATATTTATCACGCCCGTAATTTTTATAAATTCAATTTGTTGCTGTAAATTTTTTAGAAGATTTGTAGTTTTCTCTTCTATTTGGTTTCTTTATATTCAAGTCCTTGAAGATCTGATTTGATTATCACCATATGTGCTACCTAGTTTTCACACCATTTAAAGGTCAGAAAATTGTGCTTCTTGTTGTATATAATTCACAAATCAACACGCAATCAACCTTATTAATAGATATATAGTGATTCTTTGATATCTAAGCTTGGATAGTGTATTCTGGTTATTGCATCGTTTCGTCATCATGAGTAGATAATAATATTTGATTCTTTGATAATTCAATTACATCATGATTAGTTATCACTTGATGTTGTATTTTGTTTATTCGCCGGAGCATCATGTTACCATTGTTTTGTCATGTTGTGTAGTCATTATCTGGACTTATTAGTTTTTCTTGTTGTATATAATCTAATGGTGCTACATGCAGTAATCCCCCATTATTATTGTTTCTTCAATGTAAATTACACGTGGGATAAGTGGTACCCATTAATATTGTTGTTGTTGTTGGATTTACATTTAAGAAATCAAAATTATCACGTTGTTATGTGTTTTGAATGATTAAGTTAGATTATGTCAAACACAAAAGGGTGGGAATTTCTGAAAAATTCTCCAACTTTGTCTGTTGTTTTCAAAGAATTCATCTGCGGGAGTTACGCGACTTGAGACTAGTTCTATATAGCATAAATTTATGTATATATTTAAATAGGCTAAGGGATCAATATAGAACGCCTGTAGCTACCTGTACAAATTATATTCTTGATTTTCTTACGAAATATATATATATGTAGAAGTACAATATACATATTCTAATATAAAGTCAAAAAATGGGCGGATATTTCTATGATTCTACTGTTGGGCAGAGGAAAATTTTACGATTCTAGACCTTGTCAAAAATTCACCTTTTACACTAAGTCCCCTGCTTAGTTAGAAACAATAATGCTACACAGTAAGCACTAGATGGTGACAATATGTTTTCCAACAATCATGTGAAGTTAGAAATTTAAGAATAAAGAGGATATACTTAGCTTTTGTCTCCCGGGACTAAGATAGATACCCCTTATCATTAACCCTAGCTGGGATTAGTAGATGCTAGTATTGACGCCATGAGGATTGGAAGTGAGTAGCCAAGAAACGTTGAGCATTAGTCCACAGGTTGGTTGTGGTAATATCCTCCATGGATCTTTTCATCCTTGTCTCTGCCACTGGTACCCTCTTCGTTGACAGTATGGATAAAATTCTCTTAGCTCTGTCATGACCGCCAACAACTTCAAAGGTCGGGTAAAGAGTCCTAACTTCTGACTACGCCCAGATCCAATATTTTTGGAAGAAGTCTTCGTTGAATTATCAAAAATTCAAAAATTCAAAAATTCAAAAATTCAAAAATTAAATTTTAGAATAGAGAGATAGTGACTTAGCTTTGTCTCCTCCAGGAAATGTCATTGATGCGGACTTGGGCCTTAGACTTATCCTCTCTTGTGAGCAGGTAGTAAACGTTGGTGCTTAGGGTTTGAGTATGTGACGATCAAGTTCTAGTGACAGTGTTAGTAAGAAAGCAGTAGATGAGAGATATAACACCCGAAGACGATGCTTTGAGTTGTGTCTAGTAGCAGCAAAGTTGGAAAAATCGTTAGCCAACATAAGAAGCTGATGGTAGATCAGAGCTGCAGATGGGGCTAGCGGTGGACTCTAGTTCTCCAATCGTAGACTTGAACATATTAATTCTCCAGGTACAGAATATCCGTTGGTTTGATCTCATTTGAAAAAAGTATTGAGCAATAGGGTTGGCTACAAAAGCATCAAAAGTTGAGACGACATGGTCACAACTGTAAAGTAATGGTGACACAAGGTCGATGATGTCCTGCAGTATAGTAAGATCTTCTTAAGAGATAAAGTGAACCATGAAGTGATACTTTTCTTGATCATATGAGAGCCCATGAGTAGATGATGCCTCTGTGAAGCTTAGTTTCTTAAATCCCGTCTAGAAACCCTAGTTTGCACACTATTCACTCCAGAAGGCGTAAAAACTTCATACGATGTCGGATTTTAACGGTTGACCCCAATATCTTGATCATAAAAGAATTTTCTACGTCATGATAGGAAAAAAAAAATCAGGTTTTGATACTATATGGGACGTCAAAACGACCTGACAGTAAAACTCAGGAAGAATCCAGAAAAATTATGACAGTTTTCAGCTGTAACGTTACCTACCGTTTTGGCCATAACACTTAGATCGTTTATCCGATTGACATGCCCTTATAGTATGTTACAATATACATCTATCCAAAACTGTTGATATATTACTCATTCTTAGATTCGTCATCAATTATCCCCAACCTTCAAGTTTGCATAAGAAAGTGCAAAAGCGTTTCTGACTAAATTTTTGCAAAATGTCTGGTAATTATTCCGGACCATATATTACCACCAAAAATACTTGATAATAAATTTATATTCTAGTAATAGATATCATTGTGAATTTTGTGATCCATGTTCGTATTTTCTATGTTTGGAACATTCTGATCTATTATGCCCGTATCCCTCTACGTTTAGGAAGGAATGACTTGAAATAAAAGATGAAGTAACTGGAGGGAAGATGGAGATTACTAGGAGTCATGATGCTGATGATGTCCCTTTTTAAATTCAAATTATGGAAGAGCTTCTCCTGATGCATTTGTTGAGGGTGATACTCTATATGGTGTTGATATGTTGTATGGTGGCATAACGAAAACTACACTAGTTGATGGTCTCGACACAAGCGTTAGATTTGAATTCTAATAGATTCCCCCGGTATATATGTGAGTGGGTCAACACCAGCAAGGGAAAGAACAGAGGTTGGCTCTATGGAGAGAGTCAAGGAGAGAGGAAGGTAATATGTGCCAGCGCATGAGAGGGAAAAACTTGCATCCTTTGGCGCCAGCGTAAAACGGCATGCTGAAACACTGGAACTATCTTGAGATGGCATTGGGGATGGTTGTCATTGTAAAGATGTTGACTTCATGGGGATGCTAAATATGTGAAAATCCAGGATCTGGGAAAATTATATACTCGGGGAAATTTTAGCTTGTGGAAGGAGCTACCGTCAAAGATATTGACATCATGAGCATGCTAGAGTTACGTAAGATATATAAGAGGAAGTAATATTCTGAGAAGGGAGTAAGGGTCTCATAGGAGGTGAAGACCTCATGAAAGACGGTGAAGGCTTTATGGTTTGGAGTCTATAATATGATCGGATTTCTGAGAAGTTGGATCAGAGGTGGAGAAACTAATTCTCCAGTAGGAAAGACTTACCTTTCATCTCTTAAAAATATGTTAGGCTTTGGAGTATCTTGCCTCATCAAGGCCATATTTCTAAAGTGAAAGCTGAAGAAGCAGAATGGATAGTTGATGAAGATAATTGGACTACTATCATGGATCAAGCTAAGAGAACAAAAGAATGGCGTGATATTTTTCTTCATGGTGAGCACATCACTAGATCCATGACCAGCAACTTGTAAACCAATATTCTAGAAGTTGAGAGGAGAAGCCTGAATTTGAGGGGACCGTGCCCGTTGGGTGTTCACTTTGTGCTAGAGATGGTTATGGCTGCCTCGTTACTAGGGATGTCATAGGAATATCATGACCATGGGTATTATCCATAAAGGCTTGTTCGAAGAGTGAGATGACTTGATGGCGTCACTAGAGAATTCCAAGTTCAGTATATCTCTACCAATAAATCGGTGTGGTTGAAGTAATGATGTGTTTTAGAAAAGTGGTAAAAATGTGTTCGTTCGCTGAGAAGTGTGAAGATTCGTTTTAGAACTAATTCTGAATTAAACTAGAAAATAAGTAAAAGATTTTAACATTATTAGGAAGAACTGGAACTCAGGATTCCACCAAAATCACTTCTGATTGATTTCTACAATGATTCTTTAACAAATATAGCTCTTTTATTGACTCGGTTTCTTTGTCAAAAGTAGATTTCTAAAACAATAACTGTAAATCACAAGCATGGCACATCAAAATCTCTTAAGTCCCAGCATACACCATCAAACAAAAATCACAACTAATTATGAAAAATCATAAATCAATTAAAAGTCAATGCAAAAGTCATTAAAATTCAAAACTAGTTACCATTCATTCATGAAATATGGCTTCCACCATTGTCCTAGTGCTTGGGTTTAGCTCCTCATGATGTACACACTCTCAAAACAATTATTCATGGATCAAAAGTGTGTAAAAAGAAGAAAAAATAATAACACAGATGGTTCGCAACTGTGTAATGGCGTTGCAAACCACTGTTCTCACTGTTACAAAAAAGTGTTTTCAGGTGAAGATAAACGTTGCAGATGCTAAGATATCAGTTGCAGATGGGTTGAACGAACAAACCGTTGCAACTGAAGATAAACGTCGTAAAGCTCAAGATAAATGTTTCAAAACGGTTAAAGAAATCGTTGCCTTTTATCTGTTCTCCGTGTTCTTCAGCAGCAGCATAACACTTTTTCCTGTGATGATTTTTTTCTCCTTCTGTTGGCCTCCTGAGCTTGACCCAACCTTTCTAAATCCTTTGTATCCCTTTAATTGACTTAAACAACCCCTTTTCTACCCAACAGACCCCAAATCTCGAAGATATTTCTTATCTCAATTTTTCCGGCCGACCACCTTCTCCCCCCCCTTTCTTTTCTTCGATCTCTTCCTTTATATAGTTTTGTAAAAACCTAATAGCTTCATCCTTAATCGATAAGGACTAAATATCTAATCCAAAACCAACTCAGAATTGTGTCAATCTAAATTTAGGAGGACTTCTATTCCGACAGTAAAATGAACTTTCAGCCATGTTTCACGACAACAAACCCTCTACTTGACGTGTTTTGAATGTTTCTTCACTTGGATATAACGAAATCCTCTTTCAAATCCCTTTAAACTCGATACCCAAATTATCAGAAACTCTCGGTTTTATGTAAAAAAGAGATCCCACCTTTTCCGGTTTTTGAATCAAAATAAAAAAAGGGTGCCCTTATCCAACAGATGGTTGCCTTTAACATTTTCACTGCGGTGCCTTTAACAACTTTTTGAGCCAATTTTTCCATAAATATTTATTTTCCAAAAATACCTGCAAAGAAATAAAAACCCATAATAAGTACAAAATAAGTTCTAACAAAATAGCGAATGTAGGACAAATAAGACAGAAAACTGTGTCTATCAAATACCCTCAAACTTATTATTTGCTAGTGCCCGAGAAAATCTAATCTAAAAATAAACTAAAACCCTAACTCCCTTTCGCAGAAATCGCGACTACATTTAGCATATGTAATAAGCCTTTAAACCCCTAGGTGTCCCTTGTGGACGAGTTTTATCTCGTGAGTGTTTACAAGAGATATGCCCACAAAACCTTTTACTCCAAAGCTTAGATACCTGTAAACGATTGAGGGTAGACACTAAACAAGCTATTTAGTTGGCATACTAAGTTCTTCGGCTATGGGAATCACTACCCTATATGAGTCCAACTGTTGTACACGAGTTTTCACTCAAACATACTAAACCTCATTTATAAGAAAACAAAGCACTACTCAGAAAGTCGTTCAACCACGATACTCAGAATCTATCAAAGTTCAATCACATGAAAAGATTTAGAAGATGGATATGGAGATGATGAAGTTTTCTCATGTTGACTAAGGTGAACGGTGTTTCCCATATCTGTCTAAAGGTCAGTGCCAGGATGAATCCTAATGGATTGAGATACGCTCCCACTGGTCTTACTCCTTATACTAATATCGACTCAGATGGTATATACAAGGGTCCCAATGGATAATTTATTGAAAAAAATTATTTATTATTTTTAAATATACTGACAACATGATTTAATCAAATGAATCCAAGCACATGCTCCTTATTAGCATCTTACATGATAGTTCTCATGGATCCTGCGTTCCACGCTTTCTTAGGTGACGAAGACATGGAGAACACACACATATTGCTATCAAAGTATTAATACTCGATTTTTTTCTAAATAAATACAATAATGGGGCTTGACCTCAAACACTCTACTTCATCCGGGCGACGATAACAATTCGATACTGGTGCCCCACCAAATCACTTAGAGAAACACAAAAAATTATAAAAATAAAAACAAAAAGTGATATGGTCGAGATAGACTCCGAGATATTGTGACGACTATCGTGTTATTTCTAACACCTGAGCTCTATCCTTTTATGAATAGACCATTTAGCCGGGGAAATAAATTTCTATAGAAAAAGAGCTAAGTTTGCATCTAACTAGAATGGATAGTGTCATCCTGAATTGTTCACAAGTTTCTAGACTTTGGAGTTCCATATTTCACTAAAAGTTTTTCCTTTACCCCCATATTTAAATCTAACGTTGTCCTCAATGTTCTAAAGATAAATGATTAAAAGAATGAACAAGAAGACATTGTTACCAATCGAAGGAAAGGAGTTAAGGAAAGATATTATCTTGTCGCAAGAGCATGGGTTACCTCCCAAGAAATGTTAAGTTTAAAGTATTTAGCCAGACCAAGAAAGAATTAGTATCCTCATAAAATCATATAGCAATAGCCGGAACAATTGTGGGTCATCTGAATCAAATAGTGCTATCACAAATAAAAGAAAACTGCAACAGGCCAATAAAATGAACAAACCGAACACACCCTTATCTATTTTTATGTTTAAGACAACTAAATTTAGTTGTAGCTCAGGTTCAGGTTTTATAAAAGGGTCTAGATAAAATATTTTCATGGGTTGGATTTCCTTGTAGGCAGGATCAACAGGATCAGGTTGTAGAGTCTGGAAGAACTCAACTAAAAACTTTGAAGCACATAATAATAAACTGAATAATTGTGGATCCTCAAAGTTAATCATATTGGACTCACACAGTTGACTACTATGAAAATGGTGTTCATTCTTAAGAAAATGTGTCGATTCTACTCTCCTAAAGTAATTAGGCTTAGTCTCAAAACTTAATAGCTGACACATTTGAAATTCAAACGTTCTCACAGTTGGTAGAATTTTTTTTTTGTGGAAAACAAATTCAAACTTGGTATTATCGCCTGGATAGACCACATCAACCAGAGGATGGGTTTCTAACAACTTAACTTCTTTCTGGACAACACCAGGCTCAGGAAATCTAGTTTGAAAATGATACTGTAAAATGGTATAGGTGCAAATTTCAAGTCCCAAGTGAGGGACCTTTTTAAGAGTCAAAGGTAAAGCACATGGAGAATAATTATCACCCCCAAACTTAGAGTTTTCAGTGTCTCTAGATAGACTAATCATAATTTTCCTAATTTCTGGATCGTCGTATTCTGAAAATGGTCAATTGATTCTTCTAGGTTAATCAGGAGGTGCATCCTCACTCTTATCTAAAATATCTACGAGTCTATCTTTTTTTATCTAAGACTATTTTTTCTGAATCGCTGGACTCTAAAACAGTATTCTCAGGATAAACCTGTTCCTCTAAACCATTATCTGCTTCAAAACAAGAAAATTCTACATCGTCTAAAATAGTGTATCTCTAGTCAAATCCTCTTCCTTTGAATAGGTGAATAATCATTAAAATTATTTGGATTTGAACCAAAAATAACATTATTATCATGAAGCACAATTGGAGTGATAAGTTTTTGATCACGCTGCCTGTATATTTCAAGTTCTTCGTCAATACTATCCTCATCATCATAATAATATGAAGATTTTTGAACCTCGTCTAAATAAGTAGTGTTACCAATTCTATCCTCGTCCTCTTGACTAGGTGAATAATTATCAAGGGTAGCACTATATTGACAATTAAGATCATTTTGAACAATATTATTCTTTGCAAGACTTTCATTCACACTTAATGCAAACCTATTTGTATTCTCAGTTAACTGCTTGAGGGATTCTTCTAGAGAAAGAGTTGGACTACTAATCGTTCCCCCCATACTTAATACGAACCTATTTTTATTCTCAGTCAACTTCTTGAGGGAATTCTCTAGAGAAACAAATGGATCATAAGGAGTACTAGATCGCAACTGCTCGTTTGATTCTTCTAGAGAAGGATTTGGGTCATCATAGGGAGTACTAGATCGCATCTTCTTTAGGGCATCCCTCCAAGACAAATAACTTGAATTTTTCTCATTTTCATGTTCATATGACGGGTTTATGTACGAATAGTAATTGAGATCACCTTGGTATGAACAATAACCTCCAAAAGGTTGGTGGTGGTCCCGACTACTATCCACACCATGTTGATAGTGCGGATAAGGTCTATTTTGAAATTCAGTCGGATATTCATTGTATTGGTCCTCATAATACAATTTTAACATTTTCTAACAAAAACTTCCTAATATATTTACAAAAATAAACTTTAAAAATAAATCCTACTGGAAGAGGTTCTAAACAAACACAAGCAAGGCTGAATCGACCAAGAAAACCTACTGAATCTAGCAATCAAAAAGCATGATGACTCCACTTAGATTATTTCTAGAACAACTTTTATTCTTCCAAAAGGCATCTAGTTACAGTTTTAGCAAATCTCTTAAAACGATCTGGATTAGATTAAGTCGAATAAAAAAAGGATGAGCTCTAAGGTGCTTTGATAACCCTGTCTCTTTGGCAACGTTTCCTTGGGTTACAAGGCGGATCGAATCTTCTTAAATAATCTTCCTGAACTTTGAGTTAGGCTAACAGAGTAACCGATTCAGTCCTTTTGAATGACTTTCCTATAAGCGCGTTACCTTATCGGTCTCTTCCTAATCAAAATATTAAGCTTAGGTTCGCGTTTGGTAACGTGTTCATAAAGCGGACAAGAAGGAAACAATGATTAAATCCGAGTCCTTATCTTGTATGACCAGTTCGTGCCCTTTACTAGAAAATAAATCCGTATCAGTCCTCAACATATATGCATTACGAAGAAATACATAAAATCCAGTTGCAGGGGTTTCGTGGATTGATAGATTTTTACCTTCCGTACTAGACGGTCGATGAACCGTTGAAGTCGACTCGGTCCACTGACTCCTGTTTCAGTGTACGAACCCAAGGAGCTGAGACAATATCGTAATTGTCGTCCTTCCCTGTGCAGTTTATATTTAATACTACCCTTCCGTAGGGTTTAAAAATAAAAATAATGTCCAAAAATGTCCCAAACTGTCCAAAATATCCAAAAATAAAATAAAATTACAAAAACAATTAAAGATTTCCTAATACATTTTTTCTAAATTAAAATAACAAATAAAAATCCTAAAATGTAAAACTAAATAAAAATAAATTGTCTGTCTTCTTTTCCGTTCTTTTAGCTTGAACTTTACTCCAAGTATTTTAATCAACGAAATCTTTGGCTCAATTTCTTTTCGTTTTCGTTCCAAAACCTGTAGCAAAAGAGAAATACCCGAAAAACGTAAAAAAGAACAAAACAAAAAAAAATCTAAAAATAAAACTAATACTAAAAACAAAAATTAATCTAAAAACCTAATATAAAATAAATCCCCGGAAGCGGCGCCAAAAGCTTGATCTGTTTTAGAAAAGTGGTAAAAATGTGTTCGTTCACTGAGACTTGTGAAGATTCCTTTTAGACCTAATTATGAATTAAACTAGAAAATAAATAAAAGATTTTAAAAATATTGGGAAGAAATGGAACTCTGGATTCCACCAAAATCACTTCTGATTGATTTCTACAATGATTCTTTAACAATTATAACTCTTTTATTGACTCTGTTTCTTTGCCAAAAGTAGATTTCTAAAACATTAACTGTAAATCACAAGCATGACGCATCAAAAGCTCTTAAGTCCTAGCATACACCATCAAACAAAATCATAACTAATTAAGAAAAATCATAAATCAATGCAAAAATCATTAAAAATCAAAACTAGTTACCATTCATTCATTCATGAAATATGGCTTCCTCCATTGTCCCAGTGGTTGGGTTTGTCTCCTCATGATGTACACACTCTCAAAATGATTATTCATGGCTCAAAAGTGTGTAAAAAGAAGAAAAAATAATAACACAAATGGTTCACAACGGTGTAATGGCGTTGCAAACCATTATTCTCATTGTTATAGAAAAGTGTTTTCAGCTGAAGATAAACGTTGCATATGCTAGATATCAGTTGCAGATGGGTTGAACAAACCGTTGCAACTGAAGATAAAAGTTGCAAAACGGTTGAAGAAACCGTTGCCTTTTCTCTGTTTTTCGTGTTCTTCAGCAGCAACAAAACACTTTTTCCAGTGATGATTTTTTTATCCTTCTATTGGCCTCCTGAGTTTGACCCAACCTTTCTAAATCCTCTGTATCCCTTTAGTTGACTTAAACAACCCCTTTTCTACCCAACAGACCCCAAATCTCGAAGATATTTCTTATCTCAATTTTTTCGGCCGACCTCCCCCCCCCCTCTTCTTTTCTTCGATCTCTTCCTTTATAAAGGTTTGTAAAAACCTAATAGCTTCATCCTTAATCGATAAGGACTAAATATCTAATCCAAAAATAACTCAGAATCGTGTAAATCCAAATTTAGAGAGGCAGTAAGATGAACTTCCAACCATGTTCAGGGCGACAAATGATAGGATTTTGGAATAACCTATTTATAATAACCGCAATCGCACGGCATCTAACTAGTAGACAACGGAAAATACGGGTCGAACCCACAGGGAGCGGGGACAATACTGCAATCAATATCTCTAATCAACTAATCAAGAATAAATTTTTGGATTTTTCAGAAATTCGGAACAAAATAAAATAACAAATAATCCTAATAATAAACAAAGTGGGGACTGGGTTACTAGGGTTTTCTATTCCCACCAATTCAATCATATAAACTCTACTAATATCTAAAATATATTCCTTGTATTACTCGAGACAAATATCAAAATTAATCTGTCTCGGAAGATGGTATGTTAAATTCTTAAATATTATTTCTCCGCTGTGATTTCCTTCGCTTCATAAGTAGTGATTCTAAAGAATTATATATCAATCCTAAAGCATATCACGTCAAAGAACTTAACCGATGCACGCAATATCCATTAAAAATCATAAACAATCAAGAAAATCACATGAACGATTAAATATCAAGCTATATGAAGTGAAATCACTAGTCAATCAAATCATCATTAGAAACATCATTGTAGAGTCTATACAATTAAATTGGTTTCTATCTAAATCCTAACAAGTAATTTAGAAAACCATGGAGATGGATTTCTTAAAACCCATAAAAAATAGAACAAAATTAAAGAGAAAAGATTAAACCCTTTTACTACTCTGCCTCGTTTTTTTTTGTGCCGTCTTTACCACCCAACATCCGGTCGTCCACCTGATACTGTATGGGTTCTTGCTCCCAAAAACTCAAAGAAAGCATACCACCTTCCTCTCCCAGACCTCGTGTTCAGTGCCTTTACTTCTCCTCTTAAGCCTTTCACGTAACTCCAGGCGTAGCCTCCAACCTCCACTCACAGCTGCCAAAAACTCATGCCTCCAATCAATCCCTTTACGACTCTCAACAGAGAACTAGCCGCCACCTACTCTCCCCTTAATATTTGTCTGCCTTCCCCTACTTCTTCCCTCTCCCAGGAACCAAAAGCAGCGTTCAGGCCTTATCCCTCTCCACGTGACAGAACCATGCCCCACCTGCCTATTCTGTCTCGCCCCCACGTTTGTACCTAGGCTTCAGTTAGTCTCCCTAAAACAAAAACAACGCCTATCCCTTCTTTTCAAGTCACGTCACCTATTCTATTCTTCCCAAACTCTCACTTCTTTTTACTTTCTGTACCTTCATCAACTCAATTCACTTCGTCTTTTGTTTTCTGCGCCCCGACGAAAAGCAACTCCACCAGCCAACTCTTAATTTTCGGTATAATACCTATAAAAACACGAAAACAAAAGTATTAACATAGAATCAAGTACTAGCAAATATAAATTAGTTGGTAAAAATGTATAAATTAAGCGCCTATCAACAAACCCTCTACTTGACGTGTTTTGAATGTTTCTTCACTTGGATATAGCGAAATCCTCTTTCAAATCCCTTTAAACTCGATACCCAAATTATCAGAAACTCTCGTTTTATATGAAGAAGAATTCCCGCATTTTCTGGTTTTTGAATCAAAATAAAAGGGGTGCCCTTATCCAACAGATGGGTGTCTTTAACATTTTCACTGGGAGCCTTTAACAACTTTTTCTTCCAAATTTTCCACAAATATTTATTTTCCAAAAATACCTACAAAGATATAAAAACTCATAATAAGTACAAAATTAAGTGCTAACAAAATAGAGAATATAGGACAAATAAGACACAAAAATGTGTCTATCAAGTAAGTAGCAACAACTAGGGTGAAGTCACCGTTCTGGACATGATCAGGTAAGAGGAAGAAGCTTCCTCGTTGTGTGAGGTACTGATGTAGAGAGGTTTTACCGATGATACTGACATTTTACCGACTTGGGTTCATGACATCCATGGGTAAATTATGTTACATATACTTCAAGCATTTACTTAAAGGGTATTGGGGATTCCATGGACGGTGTGATGAGTTATCCCCGGTATCTATCCTCTCACGAGTGAGAAGGCTCTATGGCAGAGAAGTGAAAATAAAACAGATGATGATGTGGGTGTTACTTGCCATGAGGGTATGAGTTTGACGTATACAATTTTGTTGCTAGTGCCGTTATAATCAGACCTTACAATTGAATGATGTGACCATATTGAATCTTCAAAATTGAATGAACCTTCAGTCCCAAATGTAGATTACTTGGATCTGCTAGGCAAAAGATAATCTGACAGTGTCCTGACGGGTCCATGCCTCCAGGAATTCGAAAGGGCAAAGCAAATATTGAAGGTTAGATTCTTTCTTTGTTGTCGTTGAAGCGCAGGGGATGAAGCGAGTATCTGGATTGAAGTTGAAGTCGTCGTTTGCGTCTGTGTTGTTGAGATGCAATATGGATGTTATCCGTCCTTGTGAGAAAAAACGAATACGTGCCTTATCCTGATCCTTAGACTCATAAGATTATAATATTCCTCTGAAGGTGGTAATGGGATGCTTGAAACACCGGATGGATAGAATTCGCCGGGGACGTAAAAGACAAAGAGACGGGTGCGAGGTGTCTTCCTGATGATGTGGATCCATGGGAATCCTCAAAGATTAAGTGTTCATAAGCGTCTTTCGATCTACCTTCTGAATATTCGATTGTTGTAAGGGATGGGATGCTTTGAGTAGTCCTTGGTCACACTTGTGCTCTTCGAAGTAGGCTTGGGTGTGTCAACCTGTCCGACATTTGCAGGCGTTTGTCAGATATATATGACATAGTTGAGGGTAGTAAAGATACCTTTGCATTGGGACTTTGAGAAGTATATGATCTCATCAAGGTTGTAAATGTTCAGTTGACATACTCCTTGGAGAGGGTGGTGTTCCTGACAGGCAGATGATTCTTGCAAAAGGAAAATCTAAAAATATTGGAGCTTCTGTAGAGATTTGGATGGACCATGGAGTAAAGCTAGTCCTTGTACTGGTGCTGCGGCTAAATATGGAGCTAGGTTGAGGATGATGGTGATCTCTTAGCTTATGACGCTTGCTGGGATGAAGCTTTCCTCTTGACCCCTCGCTACTAACAACACCTATGGATGGTTGAATGTCGCATTATTTATTGACCATACGTCTACTCCTACGAGTATCTCTAAGACTTTTTTTTTCTTAATAGGTCTT
Source organism: Papaver californicum (assembly GCA_023531435.1). Lineage (NCBI taxonomy): Eukaryota > Viridiplantae > Streptophyta > Magnoliopsida > Ranunculales > Papaveraceae > Papaver > Papaver californicum. The sequence continues at coordinate 9,063,790 of JAJJMC010012048.1, forward strand.
GTTCTCTCCATTGAAAACGGACCAGTTATCGTTGATCGCTTAGCGGCCTCATTTAGTTCAGAGAAAGTTTTGGGGCGCAACTCTTTTTAGAAAAAAACACGATAGAAATAAATCATACCATCAATGCAAAACCTCACCACCAATTGTAGTTCATGAATTATGGAAATCGAGAATATGGATCTTGAACCGGTGTATGTAGTCATAAGGATATTCATCGTCTCTCTGGAACAACCTTCCCAGATCTGAGCATTTCTAGCCTCATCTTAGAGTGACAATGGGGAAAGATATATCCCCCAGGTGAAGGGATATTTTGGATGGAAAGAGGGTATGGAGGTTGGTGCTGATGAAGTGAAACTAGACATTTATCTCATAAAAATTGTAAAAGTCTCTCCAACTCTTCGTGAGTGATTTCCTTGGTTGCCCTATTGAATGAGGATCTTGCTATTGTCTTGAATATAGATTTTGGATCTAACAATGTTGGTAGTATTAGAAGTGTTGGTTGGATGTTTCTGCTGATGGCTTTGCTCCATAGTCAGTTTCTCCATGAGAGTTTTAAGAAAGACGAGGATCTCCTTCTGAGGGGCTGCTATCAAATCCATAATACTTGGTAAATCTGAAATATTCGTGTCTTCTTCAGGAATCTAACTAGGAAGAGGAGTAATACCAAGAGTAACAGAAGTGACATTGGGATTAACTGGAGTGGTTTCCTTGATATTGACAGAAATAGAATTGAAAGTTTCTGAACCCAACCTATTCTTAACTGTTTTTTGATCTCCCGCTGTGGTCGCCAATTTTTTAGGGTGAAAAACAAATATACTGAAAATAGTACTTTATGTAGGTTTTAGAGATCAAAATCGTACAAGACGAGCCTAAACCAAGACACAGTCGTTCAAGTCTTGCCTCGGTCACAAAGGTGAATATGAAGGGTTGATCTTAGGGGAAGGAATCATAAAAGGTTAAGAAATTAGTGTGTGATGAAAAATACTAGTGTGTAGTTGAAGACTAGATTATCTCTGGGATAGATCTTTGTCATGTTCTTGTTTCGAATAAATAAAGTCATCTATTTTGTAGTCTTGCAGTGAACACACTGATTTCTCATAAGTTATGGAAGTTGTGAAGAGGTGGAAAAGTGTTATCGTGGAGATTGTAGTGGAGTCATGTCCGCTAAGTCAGGAGGATTGTATGACCGCTACTCCCTCATCCTCTCAACTGCTATCTCCTAACTATCCCACTACTTATTACCTTCTCGTAATGGATATGTTGTCACATTGCACATTTTTGTAAACCGCTAGACCCAATACCCCAATAGAATCCCCCATGTGACATATTTGATGTCTCGTAGAAAAATAGTGAACTCATGGACTACTACTATTTTGGTTAAGTTAGAACGATAACCTGCTAAATCAGTGAGGCAAGTTGTTCAGTTCACTAAATGGTTAAGTAGACTGCTCAGTGTCGATTTTAATGAAAATAATAATTAAGTTTAGTAGTTGTATGCAAGCTCAAAAGTAGCAAAATTTGGGATTTGCACAAATTTAGGAATATTTGAAGCCAAGATTATGTAAAAGTTCTCAAGGACCGAACATGGCGTTCTCGAAAACTAGGAAAAAGGTTTAGCATATTATTCTTGAGAACAAACATCGATATTAGCATCAGGATAGCATGCTAGCGCCAAGGAGAGCATGACGCTGCACTAGGCCACCGCCAAGGAGTATTATGATGCTCCCTCTTGGTTCGCTCTTCCAGTTAAAGCGCTCTCTCGTGGAGTTGCATGACGATTCCTCGAGGTCAGGGCGTTAAACTGGGATGCGTCCTCGAGGATAGGGCATCAAGCCAAGATGTGTCCTCGAGGATAGGTCATTGAACTATGCGTCCTCAAGGATAGGGCATCAAGCCAGGATGCGTCCTCGAGGATAGGTCATTGAACTAAGATGCATCCTCGAGAACAGGGCATCAAGCTTGGATGCGTCCTCTTACTAGCTTGACCTTGATTTTGACTCTTAGACCATGAAAATTAGGATGATTCCTCCAACCAGGATCATACGTTTCTGAGTAAGGGTCGAACGTCTGACGGTTTCCGAATCTAGAGTTATTGTAGAGAGCATGGGCTTGCTCTTCCCAAGTATGTCCCTCCCAAACTGACTTATTGGGTTGTGTTCAACAACTAGATTGACCCAACTCTGAAGCTTCTAACCTTTTTGTTATTGCTGCAATTTTGGCATCTGATTCAAAAGTTCCATCTACTCTATTGATATTACCTCTGTTCAATAAAATTTTCCTCTGGGGTTCCCTACTACATTCCTATTGCTAGGTTTTTTAGGCAATCTCATTCAAAAATGTTATCGCACCATCAACAGTTTTATTTTCAAACCCACATGTACACAAAGAATCGATCACGGTTGTCGTTGGATAATTTATCCCTTCATAGAGGATCTGGATAACCTTACCTTTTCTAGGCCATGATGAGGACATTGTGTCAGTAAATCATTGAATCTCTCCAAATACCTGTATAAAGATTCTCACTCTTGTTGCACGAATGTGCAAATTTGTTGTCTAATAGATTATGTTTTGTGCCCAGGGAAACACTTTTGGAAAAAGGAAGATATAAGTTGTTCATATGTTTTGATGGACTCATATGTTAAACTATATGAACATGATTTGGCCTTGTCCCTCATGAAAAAAGGAAACAAGTAAGTTTCAATGCTTCATCAGTCACGTTTTGAATTCTTAGGGTACTACAGATTTCCTCAATGTCCCTAATGTGAAAATAGGGGTTTTCATTTTCTTTTCATAAGAAGACTAGGAGCATTTGTATGGTTCCGGGTTTTATCTCATAGTTTGCTTCGGATACTGCTAACTTGATACATGATGGGCGAGTAGTCCTAGTAGGATACAAATTAATAATCATTCAAAGTAGCCATTGCTGACACTATCAAAGCACTATGAGTAACTTCTTCACACAGTGTCAAATTCTCAAAAACAGGGATCTCAAACGAAGAGTCTTCGAGATCCTCGTTTCAGAAAAAGAACTTCTACTCTCCTCACTAATCAAACGACCAATACAATCTTTTTTCCAAGCAGGCTCGCCAACGGTCTCGAACGGTTTTGTCATATACTAGAATTAGAAAAATCCGAAATGGAAATGAATTACTAAACAAGCACAAACATGCTAACTCAACCAAATCAAACATATTTAATCTAACAAAAAAAAAAACATGATGGCTCCACTTAGATTGTTTCTATACCAGTTTTTAATCTTTAAAAAACAACTAGTTACAATATTAGCAAACCTCTATAGAGGAATCCGAAGAAACTTAATCGAAGAGATATATGATAAACTCAGAGGAGCTTGAATAACCCTACTTCTTTGGAACACTTCCCTAGGTTACAAGACGGCTTTAATCAACTTAATTTAATCTTATTTTTCCTTGAGTTTGGATAGTAAAGTTACAATACTTAACATCCTTTTGAAAGATTTTCCAACAAGCTCGATGATGTGATTGTAGATTGTGGTAAATAGAGTGTCGTTCTCTCGAACTTGTGAAGAATGAATTTAGATTTTAATAAACTAATTTTAAACCAAAAATATACACAAAATATGAAAATAATATTCACAACAAAGTTGAGAGAAAACTGAGGCTAGGTTTCCACTATTTTTCCAATTTTTATAACGATTAAATTCAATAATTATAATCATGCAATTCTAACTTTTAATTTGATTCTAAAATGTTGCAATAAGTAAATTATTAAAGTAACAATTGTATAACAAAAGCATGGAATATCTAAACCCTAGGCAAAGCATATACCATCTAACGAAATCACAATTGCTCTATAAAAATTATTAAATCAATTTTTAATTAAGGAAAACAATCATAAAATAATTGCATAAATTAATTAAATAACATTACCACATAATTTTTGGAAAAAGTAGCTTCCACCGTCGCCTCAGAGATGGGGTTCAACTCCTCATATTTTTCATTTGCTCAGAGTTACAATTCAATGCTCAAAATGTTCACAAATGATAAGAAATGAGAAAAATAAAGAAAACAGTGAATTTGCAACGATTATATAAGTTACAGATTCACTGTTACAGAGGGTCTGAAGAACAAATGTTGCTGTTTTGAAATAATCGTTGCAAATAGGATGAAGATCGTCGCCTTTCGGTTGAAGCTTTCGTCGCCTTTTCCTGTTTTTCGTGCACCAACAGCAGCAGAATCTCTGGATTGATTTTTCGAGCTTCTCTACCTCTCTGAACCTTACCCTAAGCTCTCTCCCCTTCTATGATACCCGAAACCCCTTTTTATAGCTTCATAACACCTCCAAATCCCTCAATTAATTCTCAACAGGAACTCATTAACCCGATGATATTTTTTCTTGATTTTTGATATGATTCGATCCTCGGTATCTCTGAGTATCTTTTAATCGTCTCTGGTGTATGAATATAGGTATTTGATACTGATTATCTGTGGATATTCTCTTCACCAAATCATTCCCGAAAATATTTCTCTCTCGAGAGAAGAAAAAATATAATCATGATCTGTGATTGAATATTTCTAGTGATTTTCACGTATCTTCTGGTCATGATTTATCACTTTAGTTATGGTAATCATTCTCTGTGATTTTTGACCCAAAAATCACGTGAAAATTATGCTCAGAATCAAATCTGCATTTAAGCCAAAATGTTCCCGCCAAATTAAGTTTTTGAACCGTGAAGAAGGGGTGCCCATATCCAATGTCCGGGTGCCTTTATCAATTCGATGCCAATTTTTCCCAAATGTTATTTTCCCATAAATACCTATTATTACATAAAATGACGCAGTTAGTACAAAATCGAGCTTTAACAAAATACAAATTGGGAACAAATTAGACCCGAAAACGTGTCTATCAAATACCCCCAAACTTATTATTTGCTAGTCCTCGAGCAAATCTAGTAAAAACAAATTCTAATTCACTTTCGCAGGCATCGCGATTGCACTTAGCGTGTACAATAAGCCTTTAAACCCCTAGGTGTCCCTAGTGGACGAGTTTTGTCTCGTGAGGGTTTACAAGAGGTGTACCCACAAAACCTTTACTCCAAATCCTAGCTACATCTGAACGATTGAGGGTAAACACTAAATAAACTATTTAGTTGGCATACTTAATTCTTCGCCTATAAGAATCATTACCCTATATGATTCCAATTGCTATACATGAGTTTTCACTCAGTGTACTAACATTCATACAAGAATTCAAAACTCTACTTAAATAGTTGTTCAGCCACGATACTCATAACCTATCAAAGTTCAATCACATGAATACATTTAGAAGATGGATATAGACAAAATGAAGTTTGCACGTGTTGACTAAGGTGAACGGTGTTTTCCATATCTGTCTGAAGGTCAGTGCCAGGATGATGGCTTAAGATACACTCCCACTAGTCTTATTCCTTAAACTAATTATCGACTCAGCTGGTATATACAAGGGTCCCAGCGGTCGATTTATGGAAAATATTTTAAATGTATTGACAACATACATGATAGTCCTCATGGATCCTGCATTCCACGCTTGCTTAGGCGACGGAGACAGGGAGAACACACATGTATTGGTATCAAAGTGTCAATCAATTTAATTTTTTTTTTTTTTGAATAATTGTCTAACTAATACAATAATGAGGCTTGATCTCAAACACTTCATCCTGGCAGTGATAACAATTTGATACTGGTGCCCAACCAAATCACTTAGAGAAACACAAAAATTGCAAAAACAGAATGTGATATGGTCAAGATGGATTCCGAGATATGGTGACAACTATCATGTTATTTCTAACACCTGAGCTATGAATCCTTTTATGAATAGACCATTTAGATGGGCACACCGATTCCTATAGAAAAGAGCTAAGTTTCCATCTACCTAGAATGCTTAGTGTCATCCTTAATTGTTCACAAGTTTCTAGACTATGGAGTTTAAAATTACAACTAAAAGTTTCTCCATACCCCCAAACTTAAATCTAACATTGTCCTCAATGTTCTAAAAATAAGTGATTAAAAAAATTGAACAAGGAGAAACTGTTACCACTTGAATAAAAGGAGTTAAGGAAGGATATTACCGTGTTGCATGAGCATGGGTTACCTCCCAAAAAGTGCTAAGTTTAAAGTCTTCAGCCAGACTAAGAAAAGATTAGCCATAACTTACGGACCATATAATAATAATCTGAAAAGCTATGGGTCCCTAACGTCAATCATATTTGACCAGAACAGCTGACCACAATTGAAAACACAAAAGTGGTGGTCAATCTTGAGAAGATGTGTCGATTCTAATTTCCTATAATAATTAGGTTTAGTTCCAAATTCTAGTAGCTGACACATTTGAAATTTATACGTTCCCACATATGGAAGAAAATATTTTGGTGGGAAAACAAAGTCAACCTTGGTATCATCGCCTGGGTAAACCACATCAACCAGAGGATGGATTTCTAACAACTGAACTTCTTTTTGGACATAGTTAGGCTCAGGAACAAGTGTATGAAGATAATCTCGCAATATGGTAGAGGCACAAATGTCAAGTCCCAAGGGAGGGACTCTAATCAGGGATACTTGATAATCACAAGAATCATTGATACCCCCAAACTTAGTGTAAAAACTACTCTCAGATGGACTCAAAACTATTGGTTGGATCCTAGGGTCTTTAGGGTCAGAACTACACTCAGTTTCTTCTATAGGAGGAAATAATGTAGACTTAGAAACTGGTAAAGGTTCACACTTAGCTTTCCAAATATTATAAGTGTCCATCAAAGGGGTAGAATCTAAAAAAGTATTCACCTCATTAATAACACTATCATCGTCAACATCAAACCCAAAGTGGGCTAGGCATTTCTCTAATGGATCTTCTAACGAAGTGTTTGGTAAAAATTTCTGAACTGAAGTACTAGTTATATTCACTTCTTCTAAATCATAGATCTCACAAGAAGGTTGTCTACTCATACTAAAAAGATTCAGTACAATAGCCATTTTACCAAAAGAAATATTAATTATTCCATTTCCATAATTGATGACGATATTATTTGTAGCTAAAAAGGGATGACCTAAGATCACTGGTACTTGAGCCTCTGGGACCTAAAAAGGTTGGGTGTCTAGGACATCAAAATCCACTGGGGAAACAATTCTATCAACCTAAATCAAACCATCCTCTATCATGTTAAAATTCTCTATGAGTCTATCATCTTCATCATAGACTATTGTCTTCGAATCGTTAAACTCCAAATCACTAGTCTCAGGACAAACTCGTTCCTCTAAAACATCATCATACTCATAAGAACAAGGAAATATTACTCTGTCCAAAGCAATGTTATCTCTAGTCAATTTCTCTTCCTTTTGAATAGGTGAATAATCATCAATATTATTAGGATTTAAACTAGAGACAACATTATTATCATTATGCTCAATTTCCTCGTCATTATGACTACGATTTCTTCATCAACATTATAATCATCATCATAATAATATGAAGATGTTTGAACTTTTTCTAAATACGTAGTGTCTTCTATTCTAACCTCATCCTCTAAATTAGGTAAATATTCATCATTATTATCAAGGGTAAAAGTGGAAACATTGTATTGGCAATTAAGATCATTTTGAGCAATACTATTCTTTGCAGATATTTCATTCATACTTAACATGAAACTATTTCTATCCTCAATCATCTGCCTTGTAGTCTCAGCTATCTTCTTTGTATTCTCGGCTATCTGCTTGAGTGATTCTTCTAGAGGCATAATAGGTTCATGATGAGTACTAGGTTGCAACAACTTGAGTGGTTCTTATTGAGAAAGAGTTGGACTACTATTTGTTCCCCTCACACTTAATTCAAACCTATGTGTCATCTCAGATAACTTCTTGAGTGATTCTTCTAGAGGCATAATAGGTTCATGATGATTACGAGGTTGCAACTGCTCTAGGTCATCCCTCCAAGACAAAGAACTCGAATGTGCTCATTTTCATGTTCAAAAGACGGGTGCATGTATGAATAATAATTGGGATCACCTTGGTATGAACCATAACCTTCAGAAGGTTGGTAGTGGTCCCAAGTACTATCCACACTATGTTGATAGTATGGATAATGTCTATTTTGAAATTCAGTCGGATATTCATTGTATTGGTCTTCATAATACCAGTTCGACATTTTCTAAAAAAAATCCTAATAAATTTACAAAAAAAATCTAAGAAAATAAATCCTAACATGAAGGGGTTCTAAACATACACAAACAAGGCCGACTCAACCAAATCAAATCTACAGAATCTAGCATACAAAAAGTATGATGGCTCCACTTAGATTGTTTCTAGACCAGCTTCTATTCTTCCAGAAGGCAACTAGTTAATGTTTTAGCAAATCTCTTAGAACGATCTGAATTAGATTAAGTCGAATAGAAGCAGGATAAGCTCTAAGGAGCTTTGATAACCCTGCCTCTTTGGCAACTTTTCCCTGGGTTACAAGGCGGCTCTAATCAACTTAAAATAATCATCATGAACTTTAAGTTATGCTAACAAAGTAACCAATATAGTCCTTTTGAATGATTTTCCAATAAGCTCGTTACCCTATAGGTCTCTTTCTAGTCAAATTTTAGGCTTAGGTTCGCGTTAGGTAACGTGTTCCTAAGGAGCGCAAGAAGGAAACGGTGATGAAACCCGAGTCCCTATCTTATATGGCCAGTCCTTGCCCTTTACTATCTTATACGGTGATTAAATCCGTATTCAATCCTCAACATATATGCAAAAGAAAGAATCCAGTAAATCCACTAGCAGGATATTCGTGGATTGATCGAGTTTTACCTCCCATTCCAGACGGGTGATGAATCGGTTAAAGTCAAATCTGATCACTAACTCATGTGTTAGTATACGAACCCAAGGGGCCGAGACGATGTCGTAATTATCGTCCTTCTCTGTGCAGTTTATATTTAATTATTTTTCCTTAGTTTTTAAAATAAAATAATGTCAAGTGTTCTAAAAATAAAGTCAAAAAGTTCAAAAATAGCAGAAAATAATAAAAAGAATTACAAAAAATAAAAGAGATTTTCTAATACAATTTTTTTAGAAATAAAAATACTAAAAGGAAATAAAAAAAAGTTTGTCTTCCCTTTCCGTTCTTTTCTGTTTATCTTTACCTCCAAATCTTTAAGTAATTACAAACCCAAATCTCTTTTCGATTTCCTTTTCAATCAAAACCTGTAACAAATAGATAAATACAAAAAACATAAAATAGAACAAAAATAAAATAAAATAAATATATTAAACTAACTAATCTAAAATAAATAATTTTGAAAGCATTTTATAAACAAGTCCCCGGCAGCGGTGCAAAAAACTTGTTCGTTTAAGAAAAATGATAAAAATAATTCGTTCCATAAGACTTGTAAAGATTTGATTTAAACCTAAACTCTAATTTCAAACTGGAAAAAACTTTTAGAAAATAACAAAGTATGATAGCAATATTAAAGACAACTGAGGCTTTGGATTTCACTAGTACTCATGATTTATTTATCAAAATTATAAGGATTACAATTTATTTTAATCACAATTAAAATCCTTTTTTATTCATAACTCACTATTAGTCAGTTTGATTTGCAAAAAATTATTCGTAGACACAAATATAGATTACCAAATAAATTAATACAAGTATAACCTATCAAATAATGAAAAAAAGTTATGTTATCAAAACTCTGCACAGTGATTGAGCGAATTAATAATAAGATTAAATTAAATTAATAAGCAATAATACCTATAAATCATGTATAGCTCGCTCCATTGCCTCAGTGTTAAACCATTTCTCCATGTATAACACTCTCTCAATAATTCTAATCATGGTTCAAGGTGTTCACAAGAAGAAAAGAAAAGAAATCAGAATAACACAGAGAATTGATTCAGATTATCTCTGTTGCAAACAATAGGTTCTCTATTCCTGAAAAGAAAGAGTAAAGAAAACAGTTAAATTAATGATTGTTCTTTGCCGCAACAAAGAAATAAGAAATGGCAACGGTTTTCTATGATTGTCTAGTTCGGTAGTCTGTTCTTCTTCTTCTTCTTCTTCCTCTTCGATTAAAAACCTAGTTTTCTTCCTGAATTTTCCTGGCCCATTTTTCTTCGATTTTTGCTTTATATAGGTTTAATAAAACCTGTATATCCCTCCTTATTCGATAAGGAGTCAAACTTCTCTCTTAAATAGACTCTACTCATGATTATCTAAATTCCAAAAGAATTCTTTTTCCGGACATAAAATCGATTCTAGCCATTATTTATAACATAAAACACTCATAAATGACTGTTCTTATTACTTATTCTTTTTGATACATGGAAACCTCCTTTTAATCCCTTAAAACTCGGTCCAAGCTAAATCAGAGAACTCTCTCACGATAGGGAATATCTTCCCGTCATTTTCAATTTGAATCAAAAAAAAAAAAAGATACCCCTAATCCAAAAATTGGATGCCTTTATCAATTTACATATTTTTCCCAAAATTGAGTTTCCGCTAAAATACCTGTAAAAATATAAAAAATAATATTGGTAAAGAAAAAGGGATAATACTATTTGGGATACAAAAATATATCTATCACGACTTTATTTTATCTTATTCATTTTATTTTATTCGTACCTTAATTAAAATGATGCATCCTCAAGGCAACACTACTTTTGACATGCCTTTTTGCATATTACGACCCAAATATATAACTAAATTACACAAGGTAAATATAAAACAAAAGTTAAATTAAAAATATAAAATACTAAAATTCCATTAATCTCACCATGAAGCTTAAGGCCAAATCCACTTTTTGGGATATTTTTTTGTGTGTTTATGGGATTTATCTCCACTTATCCCATATGTTAGAGGATTTATTTTTGAAGAAAATAAATAAGTTTTATTGTGGATTTAAGCATGGGTGGGCTGAATAAATGATTGAAGAAAATGAATAGATAGCGTAGAGAAATGACAGATTCGTACATTAGTTAAGGAACCAGGTTGAGGTCTCTAAGAGTGTGTGATATCCATGCATTAATTATCGATGGGCTTGCAGTTAACGATTGTCTGCGAATCAATAAAATCCAAAGCTAAAGTGAAATTGACTACCAAAGACATACTACTTTGAATCCCTTTTATTTTCCGTCCATATTTCCTCCCTGGCCTCTATGATCATCGGTAAAAATAGTTACTACTATTTAATTGGTTATCATCAGTATATATGTTGTGTTGCTATATGTATGGTTAATACCTCTCTCTCTCTCTCTCTCTTTCTCTCTCAATTACTACGAGCAAGAGTGGTAAAACCACTAGCTAGCGAGATCATTCATCAGAATTATTGATCACCATAAATTTCCCTGAGATTATCAACCCATCATATCTCTAGTGCCAAGGAATTAATTTCATTCGTTTCTTAATAAATTATTAAAATGGCGCCGGTTGGATTGCCACCAGGTTTTCGGTTCCATCCGACAGACGAAGAGCTTGTAAATTACTATCTGAAAAGAAAAATTCATGGGCTCAAGATTGAACTAGATATAATCCCTGAGGTTGATCTCTACAAGTGCGAACCTTGGGAATTAGCAGGTCTCTTCGTCACTATATATGTTATATTTTCAGTACTCTTAAGTGTCTTAGCATTTATGCATGCACCTAAAAATAAACGATCCCCTCTCGTGATGATCATTATCAATTGGTCTTTCCATTAATTTCCTTCAAAATAATCGCACTAGACTTTTCTTCTTCTCATTTTAGTTCAGCAAGTGATATGCTTATAAAATAATTAATCTCTCATTGTTAGTATATACTAAAAAATCACCAGTGACGGATCTCTCATTGGTACAATATTATAAAATGTCCCATATACCATAAATGTACCTTCAATGATCTCGGTTTAGCTTTGTTCTTTTAAGAATAGAATGAGGTTTAATTTTGAAGCTGGTAATTTTGTTTGTACACTTTGTTTATTTTGTGTCTTGGTTTGTTTAATCATGAATATTGCAGAGAAATCGTTCTTACCTAGTAGAGATCCAGAATGGTATTTTTTTGGACCTCGAGATCGTAAATATCCTAATGGGTTCAGGACAAACAGGGCAACTCGTGCGGGATACTGGAAATCAACAGGGAAAGATAGAAGAGTTAGTAGTCAAAACCGAGCCATTGGAATGAAGAAGACATTGGTGTACTACAGAGGAAGAGCTCCTCAAGGTATCAGGACAGACTGGGTCATGCACGAATATCGCCATGACAATAGGGATTGTGAAGATACTCTAGGGATTCAGGTTCCTTCATTTCCATCTAATTATATCTAGTAAATATATCTAATCAAAGCCATTCAGTCCTCAACTTATATAGCTAACAATTATCTTTGTTCCAAGGTAATCAAAATCTTCACGTATAAAAACCAATTCAAAGATTGAATGGCATAAGCTTCAAGATTGATTTATTCAGTCAGTAGCATTGATTTAGCATTCTTAATATTTGATGAATTAACTTTATGTTAGTTTGATCACTTCTTCTTCTTTTCTTTTCTTTTCTTTTTTTCTTCTCTCTTTTTTATATGAAAAAAGGGTTTCGAAATTTCTCCTAGAAAGAACTTTGGGAGGTAAAATTTAAGGGGTGTGTAGTATACACAATGTGTAATATGGAAAACCCCCTTTAACAACATAAATAGTAAATCATCATCAATTTAAGGGCAAGAAGAACTAACGTGCATGGAAAGTTAGGGCTCTAGTAGTTAGTTATATATTCTTTGCTTGGACTGGCTTAGATCTCTACGTGGACCTTACTTTGTCTCATCTGTTCCTATTGTATTATTCATTCTACATGAGACAAAAGTATCGCTCTCTATCTCTAGATCTCTTTCTTTCTCTGTTGTTCAATAACATGCAGTACTGTTATTAACTGATTTGTGACCAACAGATAATTGTATGTTATCCATCAAACCATTACCTTTTACATGGTTTAAGAGATGGTGTCGGTTTAATCTGCTTTTCACTTTATTCCTCCCATAACCCTCAAGTCACATTATATTTTATGTCAATATGCACTTTATTCCCCAAAATTTCCTCTACACATCAAAGCCCACTTTTAACACTTTAATTTACTAGCAATTTTTAATCTCACGACTCATGAATATACTTCTGCATTTCCCTGTTTAGCTATATTATTTTTATGTAAAGTTTCGAATTTGTGGATAACTTAGTAAAAAAATGTGTCAAATGAGTCAGTTTTGTTGTGTATTTTTTGATGTGATGTAGAGGGTT
>JAJJMC010012048.1:9077043-9106074 GCA_023531435.1 Papaver californicum
AAATGAGTCAGTTTTGTTGTGTATTTTTTGATGTGATGTAGAGGGTTTTTGTATACATTATATTTATCGGATATAGGAGTTATGACATTAAATTTTTAACATTCTATACTGTTACCAATTAACTTCAAGAGACCTCTTATATTACTAATCCTGCTTCCTTGATTTGTAGGATTTTTATGCGTTATGTCGTGTGTTCAAGAAGAACGGTGTATGCACTGAAGTAGCACTAGATCAAGGTGGCCAATGTAGTATACCATTTGTTGAAAGTTCTCAGGGGCTAAGTAGCAATGACTATGAAACTATGTCACCAGACGTGCCAATTGAATCATCACCATGCATGGACAAAGTCGAAAACGATAAAGATGAGTCATGGATGCAATTCATAACAGAGGATGCGTGGGGTGTCTCGTCTAGTCCTACTTTAGGTGGAGAAGATGCAACATCGTGTATTGGATTCACAAACTAAATACATATACAGTTCATCTATCCATTGTCTAATTGATTGCGGTACGTGGTTCAGTGGCATTTCTAACAATAAGAGATATTGGTATTCTCGGAGGGTTTATAACAAGATTTTATATTATTCTCTCACGAAAAGAAAAAAACAAAGAAAACAGTTTATGTATCAAATTGTATGTAACTCCTGCAAACAGCAAATTATGATATTATCTCGGCTTGTTGGGAGGTCGTTTTGTCAGGGTCAGGAGTTTGGGGTCTCTACAATGTGAGATATCTTATATTAATCAATTATGGGTGTAATTTGTGGAATAAGTACGAAAACAAGAACTTTGTACTGCTGGTGCATTATATGACGCAGTATTGTAATTTCATATCTATTGCATGGTTGAACACAGTGATGAAACTAGGAATCTATTAAAATGCGAGCTTAAGTAAATTTTTATATGGTCTTAAACCTAAAAATTAAGTTTAAATTTGTATAAATATAAAACATGCTTTAAAAAAAATCTTTTGTGGTTTTTAAGGGGGACTTGGGTCTGGGTAAACCAGGTTTTAGTTCATCCCCTAGTACAATATGGCGATTTTTCCTCATTATCTTGTTTTAAAACGTTGATTAAGAATATCTCTTACTTTTTTTTGGTATCCTAAAGTTTGATTTTCTTTTTGATATTTTTAAAAAGTAGGTTAAAAGATGTTATCTGAATGCTTAAGCGCAGTTGAAGAGTAACAGAAAAAGACCAGAGATCCTTAATTTAAGTTTTAAACTCAAAAGTTATTAACATACCGTGGTTGAACTCCTCCAAAACTGCTCTCTCATATTAAAAAATGTTTTATTGAATCTTATGACATTTAGTGTGGGACCTACACTAATAATAACTATGGTGCAGAGTTAAAAAGGGATTATGACCAAACGCTATTTAATCAAACAATCTAAAAAATCCACCCACAACAATAACCTATATAATTTCTGGTAGAAAAGGGAAGGATTAACCACAAGCAAGATACACAGGGACTTTCTTTGTGTTATCAAGGAAATCTTCTTTAATGGAAGACCGCTCATCCCCCTCATCAGCTCTTTGATCGGGAGACTCTTACCTAAGTTCCTAAACTGAGAATGGATGGCGGAGCGTAGGTGGCAAGCAGTTATATGGATACGGTGCTTTACCCGTAGACGTTTCTCTTGCTCTCGCAAGAATTGTATGGGAGTCGTCCTCGGAGGGATGAAGGGACTCACATGCTTAGAGTGAGGGACTTCCCGAATGACCGTACCGGGGAATTCTACCGTGCTCCGTGCAGCTATTGCTGTTGATCCTGCAGACCAAAGGTTTCGGCCAGATTGTAGGAAGTGGGTGAGACGTTTTTGTATTTTTATGAGAAGCTCTAAAGCATCTACGATTCCCAGTAGTAAGTCATCGGCATATCACATGTAATCCTTATTAATTCATGGTCTTTTAAGGGCTTACGGGCCAGGCGTCTCTCTGACCTGATAACTGGTCTCGCCTCTCCACCCAGCTCTATCAGCAGGCCCCTTCTGCTGATCTTGCGTTCTCTCATGGCCCAATTATTGCGTTCTCTACCATAGAATTCGGCCTTCGGAATGACGGCGCAAAGGAAGAGAGAGGGGATTGATAGCCTCTATTGGATATATTGCTCGCGACATGGGGGCGCAAAAAGGAAAGAGAGAGATGGGGTGTCTCTCGTTTTTGGCACAGCGGGCCTCCTACTGGGGGCCCGCACGGCGGGCTATTAGCTCAGGGGTGGAGCACGCCTCTGATAATTGCGTCGTTGTGCCTGGGTAGTGAGGGCTCTCAGCCACATGGATAGTTCAATATGCTCATCAGCGCCTGACCCGGAGATGTGGATCATCCAAGGCACATTAGCATGGCGTACTCCTCTTTTTCGAACCGGAGTTTGAAACCAAACTTCTCCTCAGGAGGATAGATGGGTCGATTCAGGTGAGATCCAATGTAGATCCAACTTTCTATTCACTCGTGGGATCCGGGCGGTCCGGAGGGGACCACCACGGATCCTCTCTTCTCGAGAATCCGTACACCCCTTATCAGTGTATGGACAACTATCTCTCGAGCACAGGTTTAGGTTCGGCCTCAATGGGAAAATGGAGCACCTAACAACGCATCTTCGCAGACCAAGAACTACGAGATCTCTCTTTTATTTGTATTTCTTTTTCCTATGAACCGGATTCATTTAATGATTAATTATGATTATGGCCGAATCCATATTGATGCTTTATTATACTGCCTTTGTATGAGATTATTCATAGACCATACATATTGGAATCATATGTCATAAGGGGCGAGCAAACTATCAAAAACGAAAAAAATTGTCGATAATAACTATAAATATACAAAAGAAAAAGAACCCTATTTTTGTAGTTCCTATGATGCACTTGGAGCTTATCGACAGAAACAAATAAATTTAGATAGTCCTTTGTGGCTCCGGTGGCGACTAGATCAACGCGTCATTGGATCGAGAGAAGTTCCCATCGAAGTTCAATATGACTCTTTTGGAACCTATCATGAGATTTATGAACACTATTTAATAGTCAAAAGTGTAAGAAAGGAAACTCTTTGTATACATGTGGTACTTCATCATACGATTCATATAAGATCCATCTGTCTAGATATCATTATATACATCCAGAAAGCCGTGGTCACCTGGACCTTTAATGCCTGTCATCTTCTCTTTCTTCATCTCCCGATGGTTGGTGGGGCAGGCTCGGCCAATCTATGAAATGATCCAATTTTCTAACTTCTACACTCATTGAGATCACACTTTTTCAAAATGGGGATGACGTCCGCTAATAAAATATGGCTCACAGGTTATCGTGGACTAAACTTTTTAAAAATGAGGAAGAGAGTGGATATGTTGTTGATTCAAAAAGATCAAAGAATAATCAATAGTATCCAGATATATTGTCTCCTGCTTAGAATGAATAATCCAAAGCAAATTGTGATATCCAGATATGTTTGGATATATTGTTGATTCAAACAGATCTAAATCTTACAGAATTGATAAACAAAGGAGTATTGATTATTTAACCTGTTCGCCTGTCTATACAGGGGGATGGACTATTTATTATGTATCAAACCATAGTTATTTCACTGGTCCATAAGAGTAATCACCAAACTAATATAAAAAACCAACAAAAAGAAAACGGTTATAAGAATTCTTTTGATGAATCCATTAAAAGACATAGACATGAAAGGGTGCTTGAAAAGAGAGATGAAAAAAATTATGCTTTTGTTGTTCCTGAAAATGACCTATGCTTGTTTGAATAGCCTCGGTTAACCCTGTTTTTCTTTGATAAGAATCGATTCGATCTTTATAAGGTTCCTCTTCTGAATGAAATTCAACGGGGTCCATAGAAACCATGTCTTCATTCATAGGATCCCAAGTGCCCGCCGCTGGCGCACCTCTCCTAACTATTGGCCATTTATTCCGGAATAATCTTTTCAGGAGGGACAATTTTAGACCTTTCTTTGAAATGAATTCTCTATTCCTAATTGGGGTGGTACGAAAAATACTGATTAAAGGGTCGCCAAGACATAAAAATATCCCCGCGGATCCATTTATGATACATGAATGGGAAAAATATCCGGATGAAACCCCTTAGCTTCGGTCAATTTACTTCGGCGAAGGTAATCCCAACGTGGGTGGATTTGGTCAGGGAGACGCAGAAATAGTACTTCAAGATCCATCACGTGTCCAAGGCCTTTTGTTCTTCTTGGCATCTGTTATTCTGGCAAAAATATTTTTGGTTTTGAAAAAGAAACAATTCGAGAAGGTTCAATTGTCTGAAATGAATTTTTAGGTCCACAGATTTATTAACATAAAGTTCATAAAAACCAAATTCTTGTTGATCGATGTAATTATGTATGGTTAAAAATAAGATTTAGTTTACTTGCTTTGTTGCTACTGTTTGTTTTTATACAAGATATTGGGAAGTACTTAGGTTTGACTTTTACTGCTAGTAATAGCTAAAAAAGTAGCTAGTGAGACTAGGGCAAAACTCGATTCTATCTAAGGAATCTGCCCTAGTTTATGCAACATTTCTTGGTGGGTCTGGATAGCACCTAAGCATCGAGATTTCTTTTTCAAATATGGCTCTAAATCTGAAGTGGGGTCCGATACCCGCGTCGTGGTCTCTTTAGTAAATGATACCTTATGGAGCACCCTTTTCGTATGCTTCTATTCCAAGATATGCTCCACCTGAAGATCAAAGAACTGGAAGTATAAGTCATGACATTCTTTCGAGACTTCGAATTGGACTAGCCCTAGGAACTGTTGACTAATGCTAGGAATTGGTCTGGTGAACTTGGTTATGATAATTTTTTGGTAGATCTCATGGTTGAAGTGATTAAATTCATGGTCTGACCCCTCAGATGTGTCAGTTCTATCTGGTCCGTTATCGTGAAGTGAAAAAAGGGCGACTCAATCCGCAGAACCAAAATATGGTGTATAAACGGAATTCACTTTTTTATTTGGGCGCACCAATTAGTTATGAAATTGAATTGATAGCCTCTACTCGCGTCCTAGCTCGTCTGACGGCTAAATTTGCTTCAATAGTTTGTCTCTTTCCCTCTACGGGAAGTACTTAGCTTTGACTTTTACTGCTATTAATAGCTTTGACTTTGAGTACTCTATAAGAGGAGTACTCAAACTTATGGGATACCATTTAGTTGACCTATGCATGTTTGAATAGCCTCAGTTAACCATGTTTTTCTGTGATAAGAATCTATACGATCTTTATAAGGTTCCTCTTCTGAATGAAATTCAATGGGGTTCATAGAGACCATGTCTTCATTCATAGGATCCCAAGTGCCCGGATCAACTGAAAGCTCGATTCTATCTGAACTGCTCATTTTCAAATGATATCCGCATTGTTCACAAACATTTAGTTTTAACTTAAAAAATTTCTTATAATTTAACCCATAACAACTTTCGCATTGAACCCACAAATGTCTGTATTTTTTATTTGTATCGAGATCATTTTATCTTCTTCTCATATTTATTCTCCAAAAAAATTTATAACTCCCTTCTAAAAAATATTAATTTTTAGAAAACTCTTTTCCACGGTCAGTCTAGTATTATTCTTTTAAATTATAGTTCGTTATTCTTTTAAATCATAGTTTGATCGAGGTTTAAAAAATCAGGAATACTTTCTCAAGGCCTACTACAATGTGGGGACCGGGGATATTAAAAATAACCTTTATTTAACCAAAAACTAAAGATAAGTACTTAAAAAACACTGAATACACATTTCTTGAAGGAACTTTGGAGGAGCATATTTACCTACGATCTTCTAATTAACCTAACATGCTATTAGCCATGAATTCCACTGTGGAAAACACACGATCAAATCAGTACCATTGAAAATGTAACCAAAATGTCCAAAACCATTACATGTAGTATCTTGGTTACGTTAGGCCAATCATGTTTCTGTTAATATATATATAGATAGATCAATTAAACATTACGGTTGAGGTTATATTATACTTTAATTTAACATCCTTCATCTTGAGATGGATGGATACTAAGAGGCTTTCCTATATATGTATGTGTATTATACAGTTGCATATGTAACAAAGATATGATGAAATCCTTAGTAGTACTAATATACTGTCAGGGGAAATATGTTATATGATGAAACCCCAATGCAAAGATAGCTAAAGCAGTTGCAAAGAAGGACCATTTCTTGTTAAAAAATACTCTTGAAATGTATCCTTCCCCTATGTTAGTATCGCAAACACCACTCTTCTGATCATCAGTAGTGCTGCATGAGTTATAATGACTTCCAACTGTTATTGTCGTAACCTTGTTTCTCTGGCGAAAACTACTGCAGTATTCTTTGCAACTGGTTGCAAACTCATCTCTCATTGTTGCATTATTATCGTGATGTTCTTCATACATACACGTTGTCAATAGAAGTGCAACTATATGAATGACAACTTTCATTGTTATGGATACTAAGTCAGAGCACATCCATGTCGATTTAGCTGATGACTCTTTGGTTAAACCCATTACCTCAGACTTCCCAAAATTAGATGATGAACTTTGATTTTTAACTCTTGTCGAGATGTTTGCTTTTGGTTTCATAGTCGGAAAATTATGCGATGTTACCTGATTAAGATGAACTGTAACAGTCTTGGAAGGCTCCATCTGATGATAGAATGTATCAGCTACCTGATGACTTGAAACAAACATTCCATGCTTAAATTCAATTTTCCCGTAAACTTCAAAAGCTGGCATACTCAAATAGTCATCGGCCACCTCCCCTTCGGAAGTGATTCCATTGATTTTAAGATCATCATTAACCAATCCATTCGAGTTCTCTTCGTTAAATTGGGCGAAGTTATTATTTTGGTTACTTGTATCTCCTGGAAAATGAAGTTCATTATAAATTTTGTCAGTATAAATATAAAAAACATTTTGTTCAATAAACACAAATAAAAATCAAGAACAAAGAAGAGAGGTGGTATAGTCATGAAACATAACCTCTCACGTCTTCTCCCTCTTTTCTTTGGAAACTGGAGACATTTTCAATGGGAACCATCTTGTGTTCTTCCAGCATTGACTGATCGATCATAAACATTTTAATATGAGTAATTACACTTACAAATTTGTCTAAGTAACCAAAATATGAATTATCTGATGAAATTCTTTAGTAAAGCCATGATCGCGTGCATGCATCCAAATCAAAACTGAGATAATTTAATTTGCTTATTTATTTTCAAATATTACGTACAAATAAAGGATAATTTAAAGAGTTTTCAAGGCTTTAGTTAGTCATACCTTCTCGAGATCTTTGGATGACATTCCAACCCCTCTCAGATTTTCTTCCATCCTGCTGTCAGACTTGAATTCTTCCTCCAAATCATCGATATCAATAAACCTTGCGTGTTCTGCTCCCCAGGGCTTATTTATCGCTATGGAGGAACTTATATCACCGACTAAGCAATGATCTTGATCTGTTTGTCCTATTTCGGGTAAACCCATAACAAACTCATCCAAGTAATTAGAATAATTGCCCGCCCATGTTTCCTGATAACTATTAGGTCCATTTATCAATTCTTGAGATGCACTAGCAACTGAAAGTATCTCTTGCAAAATATCTGATCCATCAGTGTTTTCCTTATATGGTGCCATGGGTTGTTGTTGTTGTTGGTGGTGTTGTTGTAATTTTGGGTCTGTGAAGTCGAATTCAGGGAAGTCATCGACTTCCAATGGAGGCAATGATAGTCTATGCTGTAACCTTGCGCACTCTAATGCTATATCAACCTGCAAATTAAGCCCAATTCAATATGCTATGGTTCAAATCTTCTATACCTTTTATTTATCAATAAATCTTCTTTGCCGATCAAAAAAATGTAATTCATGCATGCCGCAAACCAACTATCAAGCTGACGTGTTATAATGCATATATAAAGTTAAAATGATTCTTGTGTGGACTTTATACCCTTGATGGAAGATAAGGCATTTGTCCAAGGCTAGGGAATGCTGGGGTTGTGGCTCTAAATCCCTCATCTGCCAAACACTGCATCCATTTCCCATCTCTAGAGGAGCCATTAAAATCGAATGAGGATGATGTTGACGTTCCTCGAACAACATTTTGTGAGAATGTTTCTGATGGAAATTGATAACCAGAGCTCTCTAAATCTGTAGCTCTTCCCTCTGAGGACAGTTCAATGCTAGATGAATGAGCATGCTGATGATGATTGTTAGATGTCCATTGTCGGTAATTAGGGTTGACACTTCGGGAAGTAGTGTATTGCTCCCCTGTTTTAGGTCCTACTGCACTCTTCTTAAATATACGACACAACGCGTAGGCATCCTGATATTCACAGTGAAATATTAGGGTTATCAGTGATAGTAGTTGCAATTGAGAAAGAGAGAGAAGAGAACCTGTAGCCCCGAGGCAGTTTCACATTCTCTCTCATCGAGTCTATATTCATGCATAACCCAATCAGTCCTGGTACCATGAGGTGCCCGTCCTCTATAGTAGACTAAGGTTTTCTTCATCCCCACCGCACGCGTTTGGGAATTGACTTTTCGATCCTTACCAGTGGCTTTCCAATAACCAGCTTGAGTTGCTCTGTTAGTTCGAGACCCATTAGGGTACTTCCGATCTCGAGGGCTAAAAAAGTACCACTCAAGATCTTTGCTTGGCAAGAATGACTTCTCTGTAACAGCATTACATAATCATCATCAAGATTTAATTAATAATGGCAACAACTGAAAATATAGAATGCAGTTCAGGATAATGAACAAGTATTCCTTACTAACAACGTTTAGGTTGAGTAAATCAAGTCATTAGTGGAGACGTCTAAATTAATCAGATTACTTCTGATGCAATTTCCTCAGTTAATAACACTATAATGTGGGTTTTGTTTCCTGGCTAGGAAATTATTATTACTGTTTTATTCAAATGAATCAATGTGCATACAGTGTACTGCGGACTAAATCTTCTAACTCTACAAAAAAGCTGAAAAGCTAGTTAGGAAACACATAGATTATGTAGTGTAGAACAAATCTCTGGAACACTATGCAATTGCAAATTTGCAACCCCCTATCTTTTGTTGCTTTTTTTACTTCTTTATATACATATATCCCCTATCCTCTATCTCTCTAGATCTCTGTCTTTAATTTATCTTTGAGCCTACTTATTTTGACACACTTTTACGTAAGCCAACAAATTTTGAGTAGAGGGCCCATATCAATGATCATATATCGATCCCAAGTGATAGTGCTTTCGATATTCCTTGTACTGATGCATGTAATTGTATCTATGTATCTTCTTAAATTTATTTTGAAGAGTAATTTGAACTCAGCTTTTTATTTGTGCGTTGTGATTTCTTTGTAGCGCTAATGACATTCTGGAAGAAAAATAAAGGGTTCCTATATATTTCAAACTCTGAAATTGATTTATTTATATTAGAAACTTTATAGATTCTAACTAGCAATTTAGAATTTAGATCATCAGCTGCGTGAATCTTAAAGTTGATGAAATCCGGGTGTCGATGACATAAGATCTAACTCAAAATAATAAAATGCTAGCTAATCAAAGCAGAATAACTAAAAGGAAATAAAGAAAGCAATGTAGTATATGTAACACAAGGAGAAAAGAAATGTTTATAAATAGAAGGGTCAAACGGCCCTTTAGTTAGAGCTAGAGAGGTCTTTTGAAGTTCTCACATTATGAACAACTTTTAAATTAAGGACTAAAACTAACTTTTAAGTCAAATATCAAAACTAATTTGCTTACACTTAATTGCCTTCAAAGCATGTGAAAGTACACCGATATATATTATATAGATGCTATTATACAATATTGCTTTATCTTTTTTGTTTTCTTCACACAAAGCAAACATTTAATATAGACGAAGATAAATTTTCTCATCATCCAATTATGCTTTCAGAGTTAAAACATAATTTAGGTTTTGTATGTGTATTACTTATGCTGCGTCCTTGTTAGTACTCATGTCAGTTTGTGTAACTTGCATACATATGGAGCTAAAAGAAGAGAAGGAAGAAGAAAGATGCATGAAATTAATAAATTACCTGGTAATTCCCATGGCTCACATTTGTAGAGATCGACTTCGGGGATGATTTCTAATTCAATTTTCCGCCCATTAATCTTTCTTTTTAGATAATAAGCAACGAGTTCCTCGTCTGTGGGGTGAAATCGGAAACCCGGAGGCAATGATACAGGTGCCATTTAATTATTTGCGCGGGTCTCTTGAATTTAGACCTTCTTCTGTATGTATATGTACGACCTCTCTATGTATACTAAGAGAATGCTATACTTGGAAACACGTCCGAGGGTGATTATCAAAAGATTCAACACCTTATCAATTAAGGATCATCCACAATATAGTACAGCGCACTCAACAAGTAATTAATGTACAAACACCTGCGCAGTTAGCAATTAACCCACGTACCAAGAATTAGTTCTGCAATAATCCAACTATATAGATAAGAATGTTCTTCGTATACACAACTAGAGATAAAGAGGATTAATGAAACTTAAGAGAAATGAAATAGTGACACAACGTAAGCTAGCTACTAGAACCCATAGAGAGAGAGCTCTACCTTTGGTGGGAGAAGAAGGTCCAAAACTGAGAGACGGAATGATCTTGAGAGAGAGAGGGGTTGGATCAGAGGATGATAATGGGAAGAAGATAGTAGTATATAAGAAGAGACAAAAAGAAAAGAAAGGAAAGCAAACGAGGGTGGCAGCCTACCCATATCCTTCCCTTTATCTTTTCTCTTTTCCTCCTGCCTGAGATTCTCGCAATCTTCACCTTCAAATATCTCTCTCTAGGCTGCTACTACTCTTCTTTCTGCGCGCTAGATGAAAGATCCCATACTTAATTATCGTCCTTTCATCATCATCTGGCAACAAATGATTGGTTATGATTTCCGTTTGTTTTCATGAATTATTGTTATAAGACTGGTATAAACCGTTAAAAGGATAGGAGCCCATTCCTCTTTCGTCTTAACAGAATTTCGGCGCCTTTTCTTTCCTTACCTACGCCGATTATTCCCGTGTTAATCGCCGATTAGTTTGATTTTGTTTGCCTCTCCTTTTCGGCGGCAAGGACCGGGTCCCCAAAATACCGTCATACGTACTAAGATGAAGATTTACCCCTAACGGCCCGAACTATTGTCTTGTCCTCTCTTACATCAAAGCTAGTGGGGTGGATATATTGGTTAATTTGTCAATTACCTTCCCTTTCTACACACCTTATTATAGTGGGATACGCACATCTAAAAAATGACTTGGTAAATAAGTATTTGTAGGAGTTTGTCCACCGCGTCCTAGGTTAAATCGATCGATTCAATATGGGATGATCGGTCCAACTTGAGTTGGTCGGCTCAACCTGAGCCGAGGGAAATTAGTTTTTTTTTGTTTTCTTTTAAATGATTAGTTAAATTAGTTATTTTAACATATATTCTGATTTTAAAGTAAAAATAGTTCCCAATAAACTAAAAAAGATATTTGTTTATCTAAAAAACAGACCCCACTAATTAAAAGAAATATATGTTTATATAAAAATTGGGTTTACTTGGTTAATTTACTAGTCCTTCCATTATGGAGACTTGAGTTTACCAAGCCACGTTGACATATACATTAACCAATATACCAACTTCCACTGGAGTAGCTCTTACTTTGTTTTTTTGCTTTCCTCTTTCAATTTTCTATGGCCAGTATATCCATTGATCTATAGCTAATATTTTTCATGCTTCAAAACAAAAAAGCTAATATTTTTCATTTTAATTTGTTTTCCCTAAATATGTGATCAATTGTATTGAGACATGGCCGACTCTGAGATCCCGTTTCCCGAAACCAATTTTTAAATTATTTATTTTTTGATGGAAAAGGGGGAATTAGAAGAATTTTTTTTTTTTGGCTCTCACTAAGAAAGTGAGTGATAATTATGTCACTCAAAATAGATTGTGTCATATTGCAATAACAATTAGCCCAACTTAATATCTCTGGTTAAAAGTTGATAAAAGATATTTTTTTTTTGATCGGTCAAAGAGAAATTCATTGAAAAGAGAAGATACTTAAGGGGGGTACCTCAACCCAATGAAAACAAAAGACAACAATAGGGACTAAAAGGAAGAGCAAAAACAAAAAAACAAAAAACAAAGATCAATGGGGCCGAAATAAAGAGTCCCAAAGAGCTAAAACCATATTTGCGGTTAGACCTAACATTTTTGTATTAGATTCGGCCCAAAAGAAAGCTTGAAGTTTAACGCTTCTAATTATACTTTCCAATCTTTTCCTTTTGTTTGCGAAGACTCTTGCATTACGCCCTTCCAAATACTCCACCAAATTAGCTACCGGGATGTTGTTCCAAATTCGACTAAGAAGATCATCTCCCTAATTGAATTTCCAAGAGCTTACGTTTATAGACACATTGGAATTATAAATCCAATTACTTCTAGACCCTTCATTAAATTATTCCCAAATCCTTCGGATCCTCCAACAATCATAGAAGAGATGCCCGCTAGTCTCATCATTTTCGCCACCAAAACAAAAAAGGCTAGAAACCTCCATGCCCCTTCTTAGGAGCTTATCTTTTGTCATTACCCTATCATGAGAAAGAATCCAAAGGAAAAAATTGATTTTGCAAGGATAATTACGGCTCCAAACAACATCTATTATGAAAGTTGGCACCTCTTGATCCTCTCCGTTCTTCATACCATCTTTAACCGTATATTGACCATTGTTATTTCCATCCCAAATTCGACTATCCAAAACACCTTCTTGTAAAGAGAAAGACGAAAGAATATTTGAAATACTTGAAACTTCATTTGAGATGGTTTGAGAATACCTTTGTCTAGCCATAAATTTCCACCTTATGTCGTCGTCTACTACATCGAACATACGCGCTACCACAATCCCCTTGGTCCTTGATACTTCATAGGCCGATGGAAACATATCACATAATTTTCCTTCCCCAATCCAAACATCTTCCCAAAATCTAGTTTCCTCGCCCGCGCCAACCTTGAATTTGATATGTTTGTTGAAATCTTCTAGCTCTTTATAAATGTTATACCAAAGACTACCTCCTTTTGAACCTTTAGGTTGGAGAGTTTCCCAACCGGTAGAGGTTTCACCAGATTTTTCAACTATTATCTTCCTCCACAATGCGTCTTTTTCTAAGCCAAAACGCCACCACCACTTTTTTAACAAAGCCGAGTTCACTAATTTCGTACGTCTAATACCAAGCCCTCCTTTTTCTTTCGTTTTTGACACCATTGTCCAACCAATATTGTGAATTCTTTTAGTATTTTGATCATCATCCCATAAGAAATTCCTCACCACTTTATCCATTTCCTTAGTTATGGTGCAAGGAGCAAAAAAAAAAAGAGAAAGGTAATAATTGGTAGACTCCCTAGAATGATTTTAGCAAGAGTTAACTTACCCGCTTTTGCTATTGCTTTTCCGTTCCAAGATGAAATCCTTTTCGCACAAATATCAAGCGTTTTCTCCCATTTTTGAGACCCTCCTACTTTGCCGCCCAACGGAAGACCAAGGTATATACTAGGAAAGCTTTCATATATTTGCATCCCAACAAGTTTGCATAATTTTCAATACCCTCTTCCACCACAACTCCATACAAGCTAGTCTTAGAAAAATTAATCTTCAAACCCGATGTTAACTCAAAGCAAAGAAGAAGATAACGGAGGGTAGCAACTTGTTCCTCCTTCGCATCGAGAAAAACAATGGTATCGTCGGCAAATTGCAAATGATTTCCTCCTACCTTTACCGAAAAACCCGAAATTTGATCATATTCTTGAGCTTTACTCAACATACAACTTAAAACTTCAGCCACAATTGTGAAGAGAAAGGGAGAGAGTGGATCTCCTTGACAAAGTCCCTTTTCGCTACCAAAATAGCCATAGGATGATCCATTGACAAGAACCGAAAATTTAGAGAAAGTTAAACAATTACTAATCCAAGCCCTCCAAACACCACCAAACCCCATTTTAAATAAGACTTCATTGAGAAAGTTCCAATTAACGTTATCAAAAGCCTTTTCAAAATCTAGCTTGCAAACCAAACCCGGTAATTTTTGACGGAGTCTAGAATCCACGCATTCATTTGCTATCAACACTCCATCAAGGATTTGTCTACCTTTATAATACTAGATTGGGACGAGGAAATTAGGGAAGGGAGATATACCTGTAGTCGATCCTCCAAGCACTTGGAGATGATTTTGTACACACTCCCAATAAGACTAATAGGCCGAAAATCTTTAACTTCCTCTACGTTCACCTTCTTTGGAATGAGAGCGATAAAATTATTTTTTAAGGACGAGTGGAGAACATTGAGGTCATGGAATTCCTTAAAAACCTTCATCAAATCTTCTTTAATAAATTCCCAACAAACAATAAAGAACTTCATAGGATAACCATCCGGACCCGGAGCACGGTCTATTCCCAAGCTTTTAATTGCGTTTTTCACTTCCTCTTCACTAAAAGACCTTTCCAACTATAGGCGAGCTTTCTCATCAATCTTCTTAAGACACATATTTTGATTCTTGGACGAAAGTTAGATGTCTCCTTAAAAGCAAGCTCAAAATGATTTGCAATACTCAACTTAATTTCCTCTTTGTTTCTGGTCCACCGACCATTAATACGAAGATTGATGATGTTGTTTGCGGCTCTATGACCCTTCACAATTCTATGAAAAAAACTTGTGTTGCGATCCCCATCTCTAAAATATCTAATTCTAGATTTTTGTCTCAACATTACGCTTTGTCGCCTATGGGCCAACTCGAAATCCACCTTAGCCATCACAAGTTCTTCATCTACGGTGAGGCCCCTCACATCATCTAGGTCATCCAACTCTTTCATCTTGGTAAGAGCCGTATCTATGGCCTTATTAATGCACCCAAAGACTTCTTTGTTCCACACCTTCAAATTCTCCTTTAAAGCGTTTAGCTTTTTTACAAAACATTCGCCGGCCGTACCTACAAAGGAAAAAGACTCCCACCATTCTTTCATTAAGGGAATTATGTTAGTGTCTTCAAGCCAAGCTAATTGAAAACGAAAGGGGCTAGCACCCCAATCCGAATCCAAGGAACCTAACTCGATAGAAAAGTGATCCGAAAAAGGTCTTGCAAGGCGCTTAAGAGCAATATTTGGGAAAATGATTTTCCCAATCCGGAGTTACGAGGAAGCGGTCGATCTTGCTTTTCTTATTTAGCGGTCTACCCCAAGTATACTTAGCACCGGAGAGAGGCACGTCCACAAGATCAAGATCATTACAAAGGTCGTTAAAGAGTTTCATAGAGTTTGAGATTCTACGACACCCCCTTCTCTCCTCTATAAATCTAATCTCATTGAAATCACCACCAAAACACAAAGGTATTCCATCCCAATAACCATAAAAAGTAGCGATTTCCAAACGAAAGCTTTGCTTTTCATTCACATTGCAAGTACCATAAACACCAACTAAGACCCAACGAAAGTAGCGAAAATTATCCACCAAATTTCGGCAAGAAATACTTATGGAAAAAGTACCTTCAAGAAAATCTTCCACTTTGACCAAATCCGAATTCCAAATCAATAAAATACCTCCCGATCTTCCATAGGAGTGAAGAGCAATCCACTTACAAGGAGTTGCACCCCAACATTGACGCACAATGTTCTCGGTGCAATCCTTAAGCTTCATCTCTTGTAACATGAGTATAGTTGGCTTCCACCGTTTCACAAGCTT
Source organism: Papaver californicum (assembly GCA_023531435.1). Classification (NCBI taxonomy): domain Eukaryota; kingdom Viridiplantae; phylum Streptophyta; class Magnoliopsida; order Ranunculales; family Papaveraceae; genus Papaver; species Papaver californicum. The sequence goes on from JAJJMC010012048.1 coordinate 9,092,759, forward strand.
TTTTAGTTTTGAGCGCTTATCCGGGTCTCCAAGACCGTTGACATTCCAAGAAATTATCGTACACATTAATAAAAACAAGGTATCCACAAAAAGAAGAGAAAACCAAACAAGACAAGCATTAACTTGCATCGCTAACTCCCGCATCCTTAACATCTTTGAAAGCATGCACGTGAGATAAGATAGAGCGAAACGAAATTAAATTCTTTATTGGAGAATTCAATCCCTGAGATTTTACCGGTTTCCTTAATGTTGTCGAAGAGGCGCATCAATTTCCGGTGAATTCCAACTTCTATCTCAACATTATCGCCAACATCGAGAAACTTATGACCACCACTTGTTTGCGACGCCGCATCCTCATTATCGCAGGATAATTCCTTGAGCACTTCCAAAACTCTATTTTCCTCTTTGCTTGATGCTTCCTCATTAGGATGTGAAAATAGACTAGCACTAGATTGAGCTTTATTAGAGAGCTTGGCCTTAAGTTGCTTCTTTAGGCTTCTCAAGGAAGAGCCACCCATAGAAATTGAACTAGAAGCCACAAAGGAACCAGAATGGTCAGCAGCACAAAAGGCATCAGGAGGCGCTGAAATGGGAGCCAAACAGTCAGGCATGAATCCTACTGGGCTAGCCTCTGAGCTGCCTGAAATATTCATATTAGAGATTGAAGCACATTTCCTTTGGCCCATTGGGGGAAGCCCAAGTCTAACTGCTGCAGGGTTGTTTTTGTTGGATCCGTTCACGATCTGATTAATTGAGGCTTGATTTGAATTAAAGGGAAATCATACTGGGAAAGAGATGTTAGAGCCACGTGTCTTTGAGTCATTCGTTGCCTCTGCCTCAACCACTCCCTCTCTGCCATCTGCTGTATTTGACATCGCAGTCTCCGCCTCTCCCTCTGTAACATTCTGATCAAAAGCATTCTTCGGATGTACTTGACGACCCACCATCTCCAACTCACCACACATCATATCTTCTTCTTCCCTGACTCCGGTGGCTAAAACTCTCTTCCGACGCCATATTCTTTTACCATGAACATACCATTGATCTTTATCGATTGAGATAGGTTTGAACTCAGATTTTGTGGGATCAATCGAAATTCAACCCAAAGTTTTGAAATTCCTAACAGAAGATCCTGACACCAAGTTCCCTTACTCACAGGTCCCTTCACCCTTAGTCTGAGTTCCGATAGGTCTGTGGCCATTTCAGTTTCCGGGCTCACTTCTACCAGTCCCCCAAAGAAATCCCATATGATTTTGAATGTGGAGTAGTCCCAAAGATCAAAGGGAACTCCTCTTACCACGATCGAAACTTGGTTGGATTCCATCAGAGTTGGCTTAGGTATTGCATTAATACCATCGAACCATGGGTAAGTTCTGATTTCAGATTCACCGATTTTCCAATGTTTATAGTTTCTGACCCTTCTGAATTCATCGGTGGTTTTAATTAAGAAAACAACTTTAATCTCATCAATGGGTTGTAAACCAAACCCAAAAATCCAATCGAATTTTTCCATCACCCAAATTCCCACTTCATTCCAGTCGAAATCTTTTGAGCACACTTCTACCACCATTGTTCTCTGCCAGAGGGAACTTAAATCCCTTTTGCTATTTTGGATATTAGCAGTAGCTTTTAATTCCATTTTTCCATTTTGGGTAGTAGCAGAGGTTGTTTGTTTCAGTTGATTTCCATTTGCCCAGACATTGCTAATAGGCTTAGCCCTTAAAGATTCTTTCTGTTGTCTTTGTATTCCATCTGAACTAACCTTCTGTTGTCTTGTTTTGTGAATTGAAGAATCATACATCAGTGCTTCCAGTAATGTCCCTGAACTCCACCATCCATCTCCATTGTTGTCGGCCGGGAAGAACAAAGAAGATGGGTACTCTCGATTATGAGAGACCTGTAAACAAATGAACTTTCCATGTTCATTAACGCTCCGTGATGCAATCATCCATTCCACATTGTCTTTATAACTCCAGGTACCTATCTTCCTCTCTCCGTTCTTAGCCTCCTCCTTCAACAATCTACTTAGCCAAATTCCAGCCTTGTAGCTGAGCCAGCAGAATCGTCTTTTGCTACCTGACCAAATAGCTAAATGAATGATATCTCTTTGTCCTTTCTTACCCATTGATCCACCTATGGTCTTCCTCTCCACTATTATTGATCTCCCTGCACTTGAATGCTTTGATTTACACTGTAATATCTAAATGTCTTCCAAATTTACCATTTTTGTTATTGAAACCAGGCATATATCTACTCGGTAAGATTATACTTTGGATTTTAAATTTTACCCCTATACTTATTGATTATTTCTAAAAACTAATCCAAATAAACTATTGTTTCACAAAAAATACCCGTAAATTGGCTCAAAACTGGGTTCTGATGCCTAAGACAAGGCTTGATGCTAGCCATCCTCAGGGAGCTCATGCCGATAGCATGTTTTACTAGTACTACTTAAAAGAATAGGTAAAACTTTTGAGATGTCTTTGATTTAATGTTTGTTCAGTCATATGCATGCGGTAAAATAGATAGTGAAGGTAACTGTTCTGTTTGCCCGTGTGGGAGGTTTGTAATTAAACCTCTGCAACAAACTACAAATGTAAGTAGATTGAGACTGAATTTTCTATCGTTAATATGGAAGGAAACTGTTTGTGACGGTTTGTTTTTGTTTTTCTCGTTCATGCATAATGCTTCAATCAACGTAATAATTAATGGATAGCATGCAAAAATGTTGTACTAGTTGTGTTTTCTGGTCATGCTACTCTAGTAGCATGCAGTAACTATAATATCGTGGACAAGATATGATATATGAGTTCTTCTAGACGGACACCAAAATAAATATTGTAAAAATTGAGACTTTCATTTTGAGAAAAAAATTAATTCTAAAATTACCAGATACCATGGACCACATGGGAAATGGTCCACCAAAAACACCCAAAATATAAGGGGAAAAAAATTTCTTGGTGGAATATTTTTCAATGTTTGCTGAAAATATATTTGTTAAGCACATTTCAAAAAACAATAATTCCTAACGATCCGGAACTTTTGATATTGCAATAACCTACTTTTACATGGATAATATGTCCCATGGATTTTAGGTAGGACCGATCCGTCGTTCTAAAAAGGATTCATCAATCCTTACCGTGATTATATAAGTATTTATATAGATAAGAATGTTCGAATTAGTGTTAACGTTTTTCTTGAATTAGGAGTTTATACATAATTTGAAAATTTTAATTTGGTCGACAAATTTGAATATTTTGAAAATCATATATTTTTAACTATTTATTGAATTTGCCATTATGCAAATTAAAAAAAATTGGTTGATGTTATCTACTGCAAATCTAGGATAGAATGAACCCTTAATTGGGGAATACTCTCACAAATTGGGGGACACTTAAAAAAAATATTATGAAGTAATTTAAAGAATTTCTTATCCAAATAATTTTGACAATGGCTAAATTATCCTTAAGTATTCCTCAAGTGTTTTTAAGATTAAACTTATATTTTGATACGAGAAATATGAGATTTTATAAGAAGAAGAAGAAGAAGAAGAAGAAAAAGTAAAAGAAAAAGAAAAAGAGGAAGAAGAAGAAGAAGAAGAAGAAGAAGAAGAAGAAGAAGTTTAGGAGATTTGAGTGATACGAGAGATTCTAGTGAGGAATTTGATATTGGGGAATCCTTATCTCACCAAATAGAAGGTGCTTACATTGATTTTAATGACTCCGAATTGCAACCTTTTGTAAAGAATCAATTTCATCCATGAAAAAACGCCAAATCAAACCCTAAATCAAACCCCTAATGAAACCCTACCCCCAAATGAAACCCTAAGTCAAGCTTCAAACGAAGGAACAATTGTAGAGCCACACAAGGGAAATGGAGGGAAATGATACAAGCGCTCCAAATAATCAGGTATTGGTGTGTTAGAGGTGATATATGGGATTTATGTGATACAAGTGAGGAATAAAAGTCGGAATTGAATTGTGATGAAGGCAATACCGACACAAAGTCGACATTGTCGAAATCGTAAAGCAATGTCGATTGTCTCTTGTTTCTTGGCAGAAAGTCAGAATGCCGACTACTCAACAGTAGGTATTGTTTTTATTTTTTGTACATGTTGACTGTACCTGGAGTCGGCATTGCTTTGTATACCAACCAATGCCGACTGTACGTGGAGTTGGTATTGCTTTGATTTTTCGGCAATGCCGACTGCATGTTATATTGAACTTTTTTTTCTTTTTTTGTTAGATCGTTCTTCACCCTTGGCCTGTGAGACAGTTGGATCCAGATACTTCGGATAAGTATGCGACTGATTCGGAATTCACGAATAAATATGAGGCAATTAATTGGACTAAGAAAAGGCTCTCAAGAATAAGTGTGTGTTAGTGAGAAACCATCAAGGCAAAGTGTTGATGGTGGATTTTTGACAAAGAAGAAAATTGTAATATTTTCTTTGCTCAGCTCCAGAGACATAAAATAAATGTATATATGCAAACGTCCAGGATCGAGACCAGAATCATGAATATGTACTTCGTCTTATATTCTGCAAGAGAATTGAGAATGCATATTCAGCTCACGGCTACATGATGTAGTTTTAATAGTGGTAAATAAAGTTCGTTGAGACTTGTGAAAAGTTGTTTTTAAATCTAATTTCTAAAGCTAAAAATATGAAAACTCAAATATTTTTTTAATAAAGTTGAGAGAAAACTGAGGCTAGGATTCCACTATTTTCCAATTTCAAAGTGATTAAGTCTAATTATGCAATTCTAACATTTTAATTTGATTCTAAATCATTGCAAAGATAGATTTTCGAAATAACAACTGTATAGCAAAAGCATGGAACATCTAAAACCTAAGCCAAAGCATGTACCATCTAACGGAATCACAATTGTTGACCAAAAATCTTTTAAATCAATTTTTAACCAAGGCAATTAATCATAAATAAATTGTTACCACATTATTGTTGGAAATTAGCTTCCCCCGTCGCCTCAGAGATGAAGTTTAGCTCCTCATTGTAATGGCAAAACCCTCAAAAATTGATTTTATAACTCAAATGATGCTTACAATGGTAATAGAAACGCTCACATGAATTTTGACATGCTTATAAGCGTTACAGTGAGTAGTTTTGAGTTTTACAGATGAGAGAATAGAACAAGGGAAAAAAACGGACTGGTGGTGCGGCAGAAAGAGTACGGTTCTGAGGCGCAGTTTGTTCTTCGTGTTCTTCAGGCTTGCAGCAACAGAATTTTTTTCGTCTGTCAACTTCTTCCCGAGCTCTGGAATGTCTCTAAGATTCACCAATGACTCTCCCTCCGTCTCCAGGATTCCCTACTCTTCTATTTATACTATCACAACAAAGCTAGCCTTAAATCTTCTCAAATAACTTCCTTTAATTCTCGGCAGAATCACCGATGAAAACAGGATTTTCTTCCTGATTTTCTTTTCTTTCTTCGTTTCTGGATTCTATTAAGAGAATGGTGTTTATATCTTTCTTTTCTTTCTTATTATTACCCAATCAAACTCGGTTTTCCAAACATGAGAAGATTTCTAAAAACAAAATTTCCAAACCCGTGAAGTTTCCTGTTTTCGTTGTTTACGTGAAGAAGAAATTTTCTTCCCGCCAAAATTGACATTCAAAATCTTGGGTGTGGTTGCCCTGATCCAAAAAATTGGGTACCTTAATCCAATGTGAGGGTGCCTTTAACATTTCTCCAAAAACACCTACAAAGAAATAAAAACCAAAATAAATACGAAATCGAGTATCAACAATACAATAATTGAGATCAAATCAGACACAAAAATGTGTCTATCAAATACCCCCAAAATTATTATTTGCTAGTCCTTGAGCAAATCTAATCTAGAAAATAAAATCCTAACTCACTTTCGCAGGAATCGCGACTACATTTAGCATATGTAATAAGCCGTTAAACCCCTAGGTGTCCCTAGTGGACGAGTTTTGTCTCGTGAGGGCTTACAAGAGGTATACCCACAAAACCTTTACTCCATATTTTAGCGACTCGTGAAAAATTAAGGATAGACACTAAACAAGCTATTTAGTTGGCTTACTCAATTCTTCGGTTATGGGAATCATTACCCTATATGAGTCCAGTTGCTGTACACGAGTGTTTACTCAAGCATACTAAAATTCATATATAAGACAACAGAGATCTACTCAGATAATCGTTAAGCACAAGTCTCAGAATCTATCACAGTTCAATCACATGAAAAGATTTAGAAGATGAACATGGAAAATATGAAGGTTGCAAGTGTTAACTAAGGTGAACGGTGTTTCCCATATCTATATGAAGGTCATTGCCAGGATGAATTGAGATACGCACCCAGTGTTCTTAAATCTAATACTAATATCGATTCAACTGGCCTATGCTCGGGTTCCCATGGATCCTGCATTCCACGCTTGCTTAGGCGACGGAGACAGGGAGAACCCACACAAATTTCTAACAAAGAGTCAATAATAATAATAATAATAATAATAATAATAATAATAATTCTTTTTTTTCTTTGTTTTTTCTTTTCTTTTTTTTTTTTTTTTTAGAAAAAAACTAAAATGTTATAATGGGGCTTGATCTTAAAACACTCTATTTCATCCTGACGCCGATAACAATTTGATGCTGGGCCCCACCAAATCACTTAGAGAAATACAAATTTGCAAAAGTAAAAACAGAAAGTGATATGGTAGAGATAGACTCCGAGATGTGGTGACAACTATCATGTTATTTCTAACACCTGAACTCTGTCCTTTTATAAATAGACCATTTCACTAGGCACACCAATTCCTATAGAAAAAAAGCTAAGTTTCCATCTACCTAGAGTGGTTAGTTCACCCTGAAGTGTTCACAAGCTTCTAAATTCTAGAGCTTTATTATTTCACTAAAAAGTTTTTCCCTTACCCCCAAACTTAAATATAACATTGTCCTCAATGTTATATTTAAAAATAAATAATTAAAAACATGAACAAGGAGAAACTGTTACCACTTGAAGAAAAGGAGTTAAGGAAGGACATTACCGTGTTGCATGAGCATGGGTTACCTCCCAAGAAGTGCTAAGTTTAAAGTCTTCAGCCAGACTAAAAAAAGATTAACCACAACTTACGAACCATATAATAATAACCTGAAAAGTTGTGGGTCCCTAACGTCAATCAGATTTGACCAGAACAGCTGACCACAATTAAACACATGAAAGTGGTGGTTACTCTTGAGAAAATATGTCGGTTCTAATTTCCTATAATAATTAGGTTTAGTTCCAAACTCTAGTAACTGACACATTTGAAATTCATACGTTCTCACATATATAAGAAAATATTTTGGTGGGAAAACAACGTCAATCTTGGTATCATCGCCTGGGTAAACCACATCAACCAGAGGATGGGTTTCTAACAACTGAACTTCTTTTTGGACATAGTTAGGCTCAGGAAAAAGTGTCTGAAGCTAATCTCGCAATATGGTAGAGGCACAAATGTCAAGTCCCAAGTGAGGGACTTTAAGCAAGGATACTTGAAAATCACAAGAATCATCGGTACCCTCAAACTTAGTGTGGACACTACTCTCAGATGGACTCAAAACTATTGGTTGGATTCTAAGGTTTTTAGGGTCAGAACTACAGTCAGCTTCTTCTATAGGAGGAAATAAGGTAGACATAAAAACTTGTAAAGGTTCAAACTTAGCTTTCCAAATATTATAAGTTCCATCAAAGGGGCAGAATCTAACAAAGTATTCACCTCATTAATAACACTATCATCTTCAACATCAAACCCAAAGTGGGTTAGGCATTTCTCTAATGGATCTTCTAACAAAGTGTTTGGTAAAGATTTCTGAACTGAAGTACTAGTTATATTCACTTCTTCTAAATCATAGATATCACAAGAAGGTTGTCTACTCATACTAAAAATATTCAGTTCAATAGCCATTTTACCAAAAGAAAAATTAATTATTCCATTTCCATAATTGATGACGACATTATTTGTAGCTAAAAAGGGATGACCTAAGATCACTGGTACTTGAGCCTCTGGGACCTAAAAAGGTTGGGTGTCTAGGACATCAAAATCCACTGGGGAAACAATTCTATCAACCTGAATCAAACCATCCTCTATCATGTTAAATTTCTCTATGAGTCTATCATCTTCATCATAGACTATTGTCTTCGAATCGTTAGACTCCAAATCACTAGTCTCAGGACAGACTCGTTCCTCTAAAACATCATCATACTCATAAGAACAATGAAATATTACTCCGTCCAAAGTAATGTTATCTCTAGTCAAATCCTCTTCCTTTTGAATAGGTGAATAATCATACATATTAGTAGGATTTAAACTAGAGACAACATTATTATCATTATGCTCAATTGGTGTAACAGTTTCCTCGTCATTATGACTACGGATTTCTTCATCAAAACTATAATCATCATCATAATAATATGAAGATGTTTGAACTTTATCTAAATACGTAGTGTCTTCTATTCTAACCTCGTCCTCTCAATTAGGTAAATACTCATTATTATCAAGGGTAAAATTGAAAATACTATTTTGGCACTTAAGTTCATTTTGAGCAATATCGGCAGCTAACCGTTCTTCTTCTTCAATTTCAACTAAATGAGTCTTAAGTTCACTGAGAGAGGTATTTAAAGCTGCAAGTTCTTTATTCTGTTCTAATGACTCTTCATGAATTTCTTTCATTAACATCTTAGTCCTACGCGTCGACTCAGTTATCTGCTTGAGTGATTCTTCTAGAGAGGTATTTGGATCACTATAAGGAATAGTATATCCCATCCGCTTCATGGAATTTTTGAAAGAAATAGTACTAGCTTGCAACTTCTCGAGGGCATCCTTCAAAGACAAAGAACTCGAATTTTGCTCATTTTCATGTTCATATGACTGATGTGTATATGAATAGTAATTGGATCACCTTGGTATGAGAAATAACCTCCAAAAGGTTGGTGGTGGTCCCAACTACTATCCACACCATGTTGATAGTATGGATAATGTCTATTTTGAAATTCAGTCGGGTATTCATTGTATTGGTCCTCATAATACCAGTTCGACATTTTCTAACAAAAAAATTCTACTATATACAAAAATAAACTCTAAAAATAAATCCTACCGGAAGGGGTTCTAAACATACACAAGCAAGGCCGACTCAACCAAATCAAATATATTGAATCTAGCAAACAAAAAGCATGATGGCTCCACTTAGATTGTTTCTAGACCAGCTTTTATTCTTCCAAAAGGAAACTAGTTACAGTTTTAGCTTCCTCCGTCGCCTCAGAGATGAAGTTTAGCTCCTCATTGTAATGGCAAAACCCTCAAAAATCGATTTTATAACTCAAATGATGCTTACAATGGTAATAGAAACGCTCACAGGAATTTTGACACGCTTATAAGCGTTAGAGTGAGTAGTTTTGAGTGTTAAAGATGAGAGAATAGAACAAGGGAAAAAAACGGACTGGTGTTGCGGCAGAAAAAGTACGGTTCTGAGGCGCAGTTTGTTCTTCGTGTTCTTCAGGCTTGCAGCAGCAGAATTTTTTTCGTCTGTCAACTTCTTCCCAAGCTCTTGATTGTCTCTAAGCTTCACCAATGACTCTCCCTCCTTCTCCAGGATTCCCTACTCTTCTATTTATACTATCACAACAAAGCTAGCCTCAAATCTTCTCAAATAACTTCATTTAATTCTCGGCAAAATCACCAATGAGAACAGGATTTTCTTCCTGATTTTCTTTTCTTTCTTCGTTTCTAGATTCTATTAAGAGAATGGTGTTTATATCTTTCTTTTCTTTCTTCTTATTACCCAATTAAACTCGGTTTTCCAAACATGAGAAGATTTCCAAAATTAGAATTTCCAAACCCGTGAAGTTTCCTGTTTTCGTTGTTTACGTGAAGAAGAAATTTTCTTCCCGCCAAAATTGACATTCAAAATCTTGGGTGTGGTTGCCCTGATCCAAAAAGTGGGTGCCTTAATCCAATGTGAGGGTGCCTTTAACATTTCTCCAAAAACTCCTACAAAGAAATAAAAACCATAATAAATACGAAATCGAGTATCAACAATACATATAATTGAGATCAAATAAGACACAAAAATATGTCTATCACTACATTAGACATGCAACTCTTTTATGTATGCACCTATAAAATATCAGGGATTTACCCAGCTAAACCCTTGTTATTTTCATGAGCATTCATGCAAACTATATGCATTAATCGAAACACACTGATTATGCAAAATTATAAACATTCGGAAAGAATGTTATGTGACCTCTGAATGAGAACACGAATTAGATGGATACCATCTAAATGCAGAGTCGCATCGAACATCATCTCAAGTCGTAAACTTCCACGGTTGAATTCCTTGAATATGTGTTGTATGTACTGCAGCCAAGCATAATGTTAACATTCAAATCCCATGCAACTGAGAAACTCTAAAAAGGCCATGACTCTGGCCATAATCTAGCAAGTACCAGCCCTATCAAACCCTAGCCATGCTACCAGCACGAACGTGACAAGCCAACATGCCAACTATGCTCACGCGCTAACAGTACCAACAACGCTAGAAGAAGTGCTAACAGCAGCGGTAGCGCCTGCGCTGTCAATAGCGCTGCTCCTTACATGTTGTTGTCGTGACTTGCTCGTTGCTGCCGCATCATCTTTCTTTGCTCGTACCAGCATTACCCTTTACTACTAGCACCAATGCTGGGCCATTTTCATACTACGTTGTCACAAACTCATTGATAGCATTATCTTACGACAAACTCACGAATTATTCACATGTTTTGAGTCCATGACTCCACTAACTCCTACGAGAAATCAAAAAAATTACATGGGGGATTCTTCATGGATTTGTTACCCCTGGTAACAACTGGGGGAGCCGATATTGTGTTAGTCTCACCAACTGGCGAAGTTTTATCATATTCGTTCAAGCTGGATTACAAGTGTACAATAACTTCGCCGAATATGAAGTTGTCCTACTAGGATTGCCGCTAGAAAAGCAAGCTGGAGCTATATATCTCGAAACAAGAGGAGACTTGAAATTACTGGTGAACCATATAAACATGATATACTCTCTCAAAGAACTAACCTTAGCCCCGTATAGGGCGGAAGCACAGAAGCTCTTAACTCACTTCGCCAAGGCGACAATCATACATACGGGACGCGCCAACAACTGATATACTGACTGCTTGGAAACTTTAACCTCAAAACTTTAGTTTGAAGACTCGAAGATGACCCTCACTGTACAGAGGTGTACCATGCCTCCAACCTGGGAGGACAAGCCTAATGAAGGACAAACTAACGACTGGAGGACGCCTATCATCCAAGACTCAGTAACTCATACATCCAAGGGAAGGTCAATCTTAAAGATTTGAAGAATTTCTTCTTATTACATGGATTATTGTATCACAGAAACTCGAATGGATCTTTGTCGAGATAGTTAGGAGAGGATGACGCACAAGGACAACTTAATCAAGTACACCGTCAGATGTGCGGCCAGACACTAGTAGTGACCCTGTATAGATGTTTCCAACGTCTTGGATATTATTGGACCACCATGGAAGCTCATTCCCAATCGTTGCAGGAGTCTTTCTCCAATTGTCAGATCCCGCCACAGTAGTCGGAAATACTGACTATACACCACATTGGGGATTGGCGAGACCCATATATTAAATATCTTCGAGACAATATCCTGCCTCAAAAAAAGCAGGAAGCGACACGTTTGATCCGAAAAGCCAAGAGATTTGTTTTTCACGAAGGAATACTCTACCGGAAAATATTTGCTGGGATTTGTTGCGGTGCTTGGAGGAAGAAGATATTCAGACCATCCTGAAATAAATGCACGAAGGGGAGCATCCTAGCAAGAGAAAATTATATCTCCAAGTCCATGAGAAATATTATTGGCTGACCATGGAGGACGATGCAACTTCATTTTATTTAGAAGTGTCACCAAGGTTAAATCCACGGAAACCTCATGCACATCGCCTTCCTCTTCACTCAGTAAGCATCCCTTAGCCATTTTATAGATAGGGAATGGATCATAGGTAAAATTAATCCATCCTCGTCAAAGCAACATGAGTACATACTCACAGCCACGGAGTATTTTACTAAATGGTTTGAAGTCGTACCCCTCAGAAGCACGACTGGAGCAACCATAGGTCCCTCATCAAAGAACACATTATATGCAGATTCAGGATACCAAAGCACATCATAACTGTGAGACCTCAAATATTTTTCTCGGGTTTAATTAAACCCATTGTCTGAATTCTACACTTAGAGTGCATACAACTCTAATGGTCAAATGTTTGTATCACTTTTAGGTTGACTTAGAACTAAATGTTTTACCTTGATAAAGAAATCATCCTTAGTTGAAACCCAGGGTGCCTTAATAGATTTCATACACGCAGGAAACATGGCATTTAGATAATTCTGCATGTTATTAAATATAAAAGAAGAGGAAACAGAGAGAAAGGGAGGGTCTTCTTCATTTTTCACCTTCTTCTTCTCCCCCTCATTTTCTTCCTGGTGATTTACACCCCCGTATAGGAATAAAAAAACATGATTCAAATCACGCTAAAATTGAGATTGATGAAATTATGTTTCACTGATTCTAATGGTGTTCAAGATGGTTGGCTTTATAAATGGGATTGAGGAATGAAACTTGTGGCAAGAAGAAAGAGTGCAGCTAAAACAAGAAGAGGTTTCAAGGTATTCAATCTCAAGACCAATGCAAGTTGATTCTTGCTCTATCAATTCTTATTGTTAAGGATTGAGTTTTAATTTAATATCTATAGGGAACTTAATTCAGTCTGAAACCCTAGCACTAGTTTTGATTTGATTTTTCTGACATCTGAAACCCCAGGTACTGTTTGCATGTTAGATTAAAATTGAACCGTTATAAAATAGTGATTATTGGATATATTGTTCATAACTAATTCATAAAGACCCGACCAAAATTTCATGCCGATCAGATAAGTGCGGGTACCCGAAACAGCTGTGTTACAGAGTCCCTAGGTACAGAATTTGGTTAGAACATGAATAGGTTTGATGCCTCTAGTTTTGGAGTTAGGTTAAACAAAATTAGTTTAATTTTGGATATGATAAACCCATTTACATGATAATACTACTTTAAAAATTTCAAAACAATTGGATTTTGGGAAGTACCCCAATTAGGCAAAGTTCAGATACGACTGTATATATTCAGTCTGAACTGTGCATATAAACCCTGTCATAAATTGATATCTAACCATCACTTTTACTTGAAACTTTTATGAAAATTTCCTTATATAGTTGTGAAGGTATGGCAAAAATTTCAGCATGTTCCTAC